>VWZL01003204.1:0-112658 GCA_013396915.1 Stercorarius parasiticus
CTCTCATCCAGTGCTCTGAACAAACTCCGCCCTCCGGAAGTCCAAGGTGGAGGTTTTGCTAACCCCCCTCCTTACATCACTACAAATTGAAAACTTGACCATTTCATGATCACTAAACCCAAGACAACCTTCGACCACCACGTCTCCCACTAGTCCTTCTCTGTTTGTGAACAGTAGGTCTAGCGAGGCAACTTTAACATTCACCTGTAGTCGTATATCGAATATTCAGAAGGTGTCCTCTCAAGTGAAGCAACATATCAAAGGGAACATTTATAATCACTATATGTAATCACAACACCAGTACCACAACAGATAGGATGCAGAAAATAATTCTGACTTGTAGAGAATGTCCACTACAGAGATTCATGTATTGCAACATGTTCTCTCTCAAAAATAAATATGGTTCATGTTTTTATAATAATAATAAATGACAATTTGTGCAGTGGGTGAAAAAAGTATTCTAATCAGTCAGTGGAAACCAAAGTATAACATGTGTTGTGCTTCATCCCTGCAGTCTTATTAGATCATTCTCAGCAAGAAACCCTACAGTGAGTCATAGATATAGATTATATAAATCTTTTTGTTTCTTCCTGTAACAGAGTTCTTTGAATATTAAAGGATTGAAAATCTTAAACCTGATGTTAGGAAAAAGCTTGCCAAATATTAACATCAAAAATCTTTTTGAAGATAGAACAAAAATAATGAACTATACAATCTATTTTCTATACAGAGTTTATGTTTTTCAAAGTAGAAGAGTGTTTATTGAATCTAGCTCTTTCACTTATGTAACCACAGGAAGAATGGCCTCAACCCACTGCACAGAACAAAGGGACTATTATAGACAGAAATACTGCGGACCTATGCGAAAAAAGTGTGTTCCTATCATTTTGCTTTCCTTTTCTACTAAATATTCATTCATGCATCTTATCCTGGTGAGAGAAAACAAGAGGGAAGCAATTTGAAATATGCTCATCCATCTCCTGCGTAATCTTTTCCTTGTTCTCAGCACACAAACAGTATTAAATTCCACCTGAACAAGGATCCACAGAGAAACAACTTCAGATATATCTATAACATAGTGCTCACCTGTGTTTGGAAATGCTTCATTCAAAAAATGGCAGTATAGTTGTTTGCACATTTTTTGCTGATTGATGATATGTTACTGGCATCCTGAAGAATGGCATTTTGATAAGCACGCCGGGGCTGAACTATGGGAAGCAACATAGTATGTCCTTTCTCCCCATTTACTTTGTAATTGTCATCAGCTCCTGACAATTGCAGTTTACCTTTCAGCATTGTAAGACAAAAGTTAATTCTATACTTTTATTGTTTCATTTTTTTCCCCCCAAATCTTATTTTTTTTTGGCAGTACATTTGTATGAAACAATGCTCTGAAGCAATAAGATAGTAAGTCTAAGAGGTGGGCAAATTTTAGTGTTTTCTTCTTCTGCATCACCATGATGTTTCTCTTAACTTGATAATGTTAAATGCCAGCAGCAGATGCCGTTTGAATCAGTGCTGGACAGTGTGACTAATGCTTTACAATTTAGGCATGTCTTTTGAAAATACTGCTGAATACTATTTGCCTGTCTAAACTGATGAATGTTATGGTTATTTGCCATCGTCATCAATACTGTTAATGTTAAGAATTAACACAGACAGTTTACAGGTTTCCAGTTAATTTTCTTCTGGGGGAAAACTCCAATCAAAATGGTGCTGAAAACACTGTGGCAAGCTTGCGACACAGCACTTCTCGCACTGTTGCCCTCATTGTTGTCATGGATGGGCAGCATTTATTCCCAAACAATTCTTAATATACTGAAAAGCTTGAAGCTGTAAGAGGCTCTATGTTGGCCCCATGCACCTGCTACTGATAGTCATTAGTACCCATTGTGACTTTCATTGCTTAGGCTTTCATTATAGCAGTTGACTAAATGCATCAACAAAACATAACCAAAATGTTGCACAGCAACCTAACAGTTTTGAAAAACATACTCCTGGGAAGGTCTTTCAAATAGATTTTTTTTTCTTTTTTTTTTTTTTTTTTACCCTAAGATGAAACAGAAAGAGACATGGTCCTTGCTACATGCGGGGTATGTAGACAGGGAAGACCTGGTGTCAGTTCTCTGTTCTCTGATTCATTTTGTTTAGAGAAAGATTGTGAGCAAAAGTACCTCATCTTCAGGGAAGCATCAGAGCTGCTAGGCTACAAGATAAATACCTTAGGGATGATATCCCAGAGTTTCTCCTGATGAAAGTTTTATATTTTGGCTAAACCTGATTATGACGGGGGATGAGATGGAGAAATTCCAGAATGAATGCTACTGAGTAGGTTACTTGCCAGCTTCTGTGAAACTTGAAATCAAACGTACTATATTTGCCTCCCTCAGATCATTCAATTCTTTAACAGTGTTTCACTTGCTATGTTGTTATTCTCTGGCTTGTACGTTTTAAATTTAATTTTCATTCTGAGCTATATTTTTCAGCGCAAAACCTTGTAATTGTTTATGAACTGAAATTGTCGTTTCCTCTCCCAATAAACCTGGTTGCTAAGAAGGAAGCCTTAATCTCTTTGGAATAGGCTTTTGTGCTGTCAAGCATGATAGAATAATAAAATGTAGTTGTAATCATTTATTTAGATTAAATGGCACTAAAGATTTTCCAGAAATTTCTGTACAAACTACAAGGAAGCTAGCTTTTAAGCTGATGCCCTGAACTTCATGAACAGAGTAGGGAGATACTTCTTTAAAAACAGGAGCTATAAAAGCCAGCTGACAAAGTGCCAAACCCTTTAACATAAGAAATAAGAAATTCCAGGCAGAGGAATAGGCCCTTATTCTCAGTGTAAGAGATTCACTGGTGCATCTGGATATAGGTACCTGGCTCTGGCTCAGGACAGAGCCATAAACTGCCCTCTCTGCAGAGCAGTGCTGAACCAGCCCTCTCTTGTGAAATGGGACAATGAGCAAGAAATAGATTCCTGTCTTTTATTCATCAGGAAAGATTCAAACTCCTTCTCGTACTTTGAGGGCACAAGAAGTCCTATCATCTCTGACAGGGCTGCTCTAAACAGTGTGGCAAAAACATTCAGGACGAAGCTATCTCAATCTCTGCTGCTAAAGATGCTCCAACTGCCATGGGATATTCCTTTATCCCAGGAAGGACAGGGAAAGACTTGCTTGCTTAGTCACTGGGGATCGCACTAGGGAGGGAGAAGACCAGGGAAAAGTCCAGCTCTAGTCTATCTTATAAGCTCTTACTAGAGCTTTAATTTTCCTGCTTCATGTCAGGCTGGCACTGTATCTATCCGGGAGGCAAGGCCTGAACTCTTCCAACTCAGGCTCCACAGGCAAGGGAATATGTCACTGGGGAGTCCTTATGGGGCTGTGATGTGAGTGAGTTATTTTGCTGCTCCGTTTCACAATATGGATCGTTGAGTGCACATCTACTGGCACAAACTTAGGCACTAGGGGAACATCTAATAGAAAGTATATGCACCCAGAGTCTAAGTATTCAGAAGTTTAGGCAAAGACTGACCTGGGATTTCAAGGGTTATTTTTTTATATTACGTATCCACAAACTATTATGAAATTAATCCTGAAGTACTTCACATTCTTTCCTCTGTTTTAAAAAAAACTCACAAATTTTAATTGTATGAACATATGCAGCATCCACACTGGAATTATAAAAAAAAAACCAAAGCAACTGCTTTTAGCTGCAAAAATTCCAGCTCCTTGCAATGTATTGCCCAAAAATCAATACTGAAAAATGGACTCAGCAAAAAGAAATTAACCGTGCAAGTGACTTGGACTTGCTCTGCAAACTTTTCTTCTGTTATTTTTAACCCTTTAAGATATCAGATGACCACTACATAAGGGAAGAAGTGCAGTTTGATGATTTGCTTGTTTATGATGTTTTAGCACAATTTGTTAGCATGGCTGTCAAGGTGTCTCAACGTAAAGTTTTCCAGGTACATTCTGTTTAGTATGATAAAAATTGCTTTCTATACAAAGATGGATTGAAGAATATATGGCACTTGTGGGACCTATTTTAAATATCAACAAAGGAAAATCACATTTGATCACTCAGGCATGACTTTATGTTCCTTACTGGTATATACATATGTAATTTACAATTTTATCTCCTCTTTCTTCTTTCTTTTTTTTCATGAAGCGCTTTAGATGTTTTTGTTATGCAGTTTACTAAATGATGGCTGTGTTCCAAACAGATTTAGAAAAGTGATCAAACCAATATATCATAATACAATTTTCTAAGACTGACTGATTCAAATAGGCTGCTGACTAAGACTGCCAGAAAACAATGAATGTTCAGGATTACTCAGAATGTTGATGTGAATTTTGCCTTCTGTCCCCTTAGCGTTAATTAAAATAAGAACAGACTCTTTCATCCTCTTTATCATTACAGCTTAAACAGCTTCTGACCGACATCTCAGATGACTTATTTTCCTTCCTAACTTTTACACATATGCCAGCCTGGCCACAAATCTAGTCAGTAATTTTTCTTAACATTATTTGCAAGTCTAAAGAGTGTTGATGGATAGAAGGAACTGAGAATTCCCTCTGCTTCCAAGGACAACCTTTTCCTTCATTCATTCCTTATGCACTAGACAACTTAGACCTTTGCAAAAAGTGAAGAGTAGAGGTATATGTCACCTAAATGGTTATAGAAGTAATGGCAACTGAGGATAAAAATAAAAGTTTTGATGGTAAAAGATTGTGGTAAATTGATAATACCATTAACTAGGTAGCATTAAGTGTTCTGTTACCTTAAGATATATTTATAAGTATACAAACATTATATTCTATAATGTATTTCTTTTCCAAAATCTGCTCCTCAGCAGAATCATGTCATGTACCTGTTATCATTTCTATGATTCCACACACCATTTAATTCACAGTTAATGATCAGAAATACAGCTGAGAGGGAGGTTACCCTGAGGACTTTCCTGGACCAGTCCCAGTGCAGATTGCAGCTTCCAGGACTTCTTAAATAAATGTTGTTGAACTATAACCTTTGCAGTGGTTCCAGTAATGAACTTTCATAGTGCAATACACCATGAAAGCATGCCATCTAATTCCAAATATTGTCCTGGTATCTTCTTTTGCTTTAAGAGAGAACAGGCCAAGAGTTATAAGAATATGTCTTTAATTCTTACATTCTTGCTCTCCCCCTGAATGCCAGGACAACTCTGAAAGTGAAACCAGTAAATTGCCTGTTCTTTGATACAGCTTTATAATGAAAACTAAGGCCTTAATACTTTTGGAAACATAGTAAAAGCTGTACTTAGGAGAAACCATTCATTCATTTTACATTCGCCATTGGAAAGTAAAAAGTCATTCGCTGATTAGATGGGCTGGGAACAAAGCAGTGGTCACAATATGAATTTATAAGTGTTGAGGTATAGGGCTCCAGAAAAGCTGATTTATATCACAAGAATAACATGTCAAGATCTTCATAGATCTTCCTCTCCTTCTTTTGTGCTGTGGGATGATTAATGGATGAGGTGTGTTTGTGTGTTTGTTTTCTCCCACACCTGGGATTGCCAACATAGACAAATGCCTCCCTGCTTCGGTATCACCACAACATTTACTCATTTTCTAAAAGCAGAAACAAGTAGAAAAAAACAAAAACAATTTTCAATTGAAATTCTTCATCTTTTCTTAAGGATATTTCTCCCAGTTCACATTCTCTAGTAAAACAAAAGTTCTTTCTTTAAAATAAAACAAAACACACAAAAAGGAAAACTTGTTTTGGGTTTTCATTTGAGATATTTTTCCATCTATAGCTTTTGTACTTCTAAAGCTTCAGTACAAATAACTGCAGTTAAGTGAAATCTTCAAGGCCCTAAGTAACAGCTTGAGAGAAACAGCAAAACTGGCACTCGCAGAAGTTATGCACATATTCCTTCAATTAGCAGGGAGATACTTATCCTTATCAGGGACACTGTTATTTGTAGAGCTTCCCTGCCTCCTCATCTGTTTTCACAGCAACACTGAATACATTTGAAACTGAAGAATGATCAAAACCTGAACAGCTGTCAGTTTGCAGAATCTCCAGCCTCTGCATATGTGCTGCCACTCTGCCAAGGCCATGCCTAAATACCAGTTATAACAAGGAGGACACGCATATTGTATTATATTAGCTGCTATTAATTTTCCCAATTATTGTGGCTAGCACTATTGATTCTTCCATCAAAATGAACAAATTGGACAGCACAAAATACTGGAAAAATCTCTGTCTAATTATAAACACCCTTTAAACAACACCTCCATCAGGAATAATCATGCCCTTATCATCATTGCCACATATTCAAAATCCCAACTGAGGAAAAAAACCTGACTAGCTTTTCCTTACAATTAGTGCCTTATTGTCTCCTTGCTCACACCAATTTTAAGCTCTGCAAAGTCTGGCATGGGTTTTTTGTCTCTCAGTGTTTAGAACCTGAGTATGAAATTGGCAGTCTCTGTATGTACAAATCCCTCATGGAAATTTGACTGTGGTACCCCGTATATACCTAAGAGTTGTCCTAATAATTTCTTTTTGTAGTGTATTGCTCCTAGACTGTAAGGTACTTCTGTAATTTACCACTCCTTCGTGTGCTAACCTCTAGCATTGCAAATTACAGCTCAGGCATGGCAGCTGCATCTAAAGCTTCCCATTACTCTTTCTTGATCATATTTGCCTTTTCCCACCCAGTCTTTCTAGACATTCTGATCGTCTGCCAATGTCTTCCAAACTGATAGCATTTTAATAATAGCTTGATGTTTGGAAATGAATGCAACCAAAATGAAGGTTGTACAGCTAAAAGAAACCAGAGACAGAACCAGGACAGAAGGATGTACATCTGTTGTATTAAAGTGTTCCCAAAACACTGAGGAAAAGAAAATGGTGAAATATTCAATTGAAAACCATGTAGTTCTGAGGTCTCTTTGTGTTATACAATGACTCTTGATTTTTGGAAGTGAAAAGCCACAGTAATCATGACATGGATAAGAATTAAAATACTGATTATATAAATACATTAAAAAGGGAAAATGGGCATCCAGAGTGACTAGGACAGTTGCAGGGATGTATTTTGCTGGTTTGCACATCAGCATGCACTGAAAAGATGAAACTCATGAGAGTTCTAAATTCTTAAAGAGACAAAGATGTATATAGAGACTTCCTTTCAAATACTGTATTGCATGTATATATCTATGTTACCAATAGTTTTAATTCAATGGAATTCCTCTCTCTGTTTACATTACTTTCAGGACTGAAGCTAAGGAGAGAATTGTTGTCACTTTTCATACAAATACAGATAATATGATTAGTTTCCTGAAAGAAACAAACAAACAAACAAACAAGATGGCTTGTGTGAATTTATTTTCTAGCTAAATCCCACCACAGCAGTTTTAAGTAGCAATATTCAATGCTGTGCTGTTGCAATTGCTATTTGTCCATACTGGTATTTACATGTAGACTATAGGACTTTAGCCTACCTTCTGGTAGGAGGCTATTATCAATTAACATCTATGGAAATTGCTGCCTAGGGAACAAGAGAAACCTGACCAGGCAGGATTTGATTCCATACTCTTTTCTTTTTACAATTTTTTGTCACAAAACAGATTAGTGAGTAAGGTTAAACTAGCTTGTTAAATGAGCTAAGACTATGACAGGAAGTAGAATTCCACTCTTATTTGTGGAAGATGCTGTAATCTGATGATAGGAGCATTAGAAATACTTAGATAGATACTGAAATTCAATGTACACGTGAAGAGCTGCTACATTTCAGCAGTGAATTAAGTTACCTCTGAGTACTTTTCAGGCAGGCATGCTGAGTCTCAAAGCACATTTAGGACCCTCCATCACAAAATACACTATATAAAAGTAAATTTATACTAATATCTAGACATTATCAAAGTTATTCCATAAACTGCAAAGTGGCACGTGAAGTAGAGTAAGGAATTAATCATTGTGTATGACAGACAAAGCTACTTGCATACAAGTAGTTTATGTCAAATATTTTACATAATATGCTTCATCCAAGAAAAAAAAGTTAATCTGAATACATAAATACAGACACATATTTGCACATACTGCAAACAGTGACAATGAAACATGAGTATAGTGGAAATAACTGACTGAAGAAGTAAACTATCTACCAGCCCTATTTCATTTGTAGATGAAATGTGTTATTATTTTAATATGAGGTAAGAAGCACAAGAGTATGGAATAGCCTAGCCTTGTTTTATAAGTCTCCAGTTGATTTTCAAGCGGCTAATTTTGGGGGCAGTAAAGGAAAGCAAAACCAACACAGACACTATTTTTTTGATTTATTCATGCAAAGACAATTTTTCAAATGGACGTTCTGGAATCAACCTTGCTGTGCTCTCAAGTCTGGTTCTACCATCCAGATTCAACCCACCTGACTTCAACCATTTGACACACTTCAGAAATATAAAAACTAGAGTTTTTCTCTCAAGTCAGGGGCAAGAAGAAAACACTCTAGAGAGCAGCATTACTTACTGAGGCCTAATCCAAGGCAACCAAAATTTGTCCTTCATATTAAAATCTTCCCATGGGTACACTCACAGGATTTGTACTACATTTTTCAGGGGGAGGCGGGAAAGGGAAGCAATGCCCTGTTGATGCCTAGTTGCTTAAAAAAAGGCAACTGCAGTATTAAAATGTCAAGATGTTTGTTGTTATTAACAAGGCCAAAAATAGATCTTTTAAGAATGTTAAAAATAAGGGCAGCAGAATTTAACAGGATCTCTGATGACCTGAAAAAAGCCCATTTACTGTTCTTTTCCTGTGTACTAGAACAAGCCAAAATAATGCTAATTTATCTTAAAAACAGCAAATTGCCTTTTAGTAAATGGCCCACGAGGGGGCAATAAAAACATTAGAGAATCTTTGACATGATAAATAATTAAGAGACTGGTCAAATCTTGATATAAAGTCCCACTGCCTGCAACTTACAAGACCTCAAGGGTATTCCTGCAGAAAAGGAAATGTACAGTAACACAGGAAATGACTCAGGTGCCAAGTCCAACACAATAGCATTAAATATTAAGTATTAAGTAACAGCAGGCCCCAAAGGAAAGGAGCTTTACATCATGATCGAATTTATGCCCTGCATCATGGGGACTTATACATGTTAATGGTTCAAGTGATAAATTAAAATAAAAAAACCAACAGTGTAATAGTCTAAAAAAGGAAGTACATTAATAGGTCGTGTATATGGTAATAACATCTGAAATTGACCAATTAAGTCATAAAAGACAAAACTATGTAGCATAATTAGGTATTCTATAAGTCACTGTCTAACAAATACTCAACTTTTTCCTTTCATTTGATGAAATTTTAAAGACAGTAGACCCACACTGAAATATTTTTGTTTCACTGAGCTACCGTAACTCCCAAGCAAGAGTGATTTAGATTCCCAAAGCACTATGATGGTGTTCACCAAAACCACTGTTGCATTTAATAACCGAAGATCTGTGCTGCTCTAAATTGGTCAAATAATGTCTCCCTCCCAACTGCAACAGCAAGGTCAAGTACCCAGTCCTCTATAAAAAATGTCAATATTGTTCCCATGAGCTCTACTTATTTTCATTGGGGATTAGCTAGATTTGAAATTAATACTACACACAAAACCAATGAAAATCATGTCATAAAAAATGAGCTAACGTGCATTAGCCAAGAACAGAAACAGATTTTCAGAATGTCAGTCACCCTACACTGTAAATGCAAAACAGTATTTTGAGTTTTCTAAAAATCAAATAAATATAACAGACTAAAATCAGTTCTACTCAGTTAACCTATATCAAAATGGAACCTTGAGATAATCTCATACAATACTTTTATAACCCATTTCAGCCAAAGTTCCTTTCCTTTTTTTCATTTTTCCTCAGCTATTATACTCGTGTTACAGCTCTTCGCACCTACAAACAGCTTAATGTAAATTATGAATAAAGGCATTAATTAACAAACATTACACTAACCTTATATCTCGAGATAGCACAACAATTGACACCTACACAAGGCAGACAAGGGCTGAAAAGTATCCATACATTTATGTCTGCTGGTACATTGCAACCCTACTAACATTTAAGGTTTGAGCAGCTGCTAAAAGCCCACTTTATCCTAAAGAGTATGGTGATCTTGTGTGAACAAGTATTGCTCTGTGACTAATTTAAAGCTAGGCCATGTTTGAACATTGCTCACAAATTGTGAAAAACTATTATCCTCAGCAGGCCTTGGCTCATTAAAGAGGTAGAGTTGAGCATACTTGTGTGTTGTCCTAATTCTTTTCAGATGGTGACAGTGTGCTTAGCACTATACAAAACGTAGAGCTGAAAAGGACCCTGTTAAGAGGCATATAAAATCTCAGTATGGATCCAGATATGGCTAATCTTATCACAAATTCAAGGTGAAGTCTGATGAACAAATGTTATGATTTTACGGGAATAGCAAGGTGCTATGTTAGAGAAATCAATAATGTAACAATGACCCTTTGGCTAATTGGAATTGACGAACTTGACAGAAACATGTAGCAGGACCACTTTGAAATAAGAACCAAAGCATCAGAATAGGAAAATAGTTTGAAGCACAGGAAAAAGAATGGCGAGTATAAAAATAGAAGGAGAAAGCAGTAATATTGTCTGTTATGCATACTGCTTGAAGAAAGTAAACCAGGAGCTTCATTTTTACTAAGTAAGTCCAAAAACATCAAAATGACCTGAAAAATATCACATTTTCAAACTAATTTAGGACAACAATCTCATATGACTTTCAGCGAAAAAAAGACGTTGTAAGCAAGTGGAAGAATACCCCTCTGACCCTCTAATTCTCTCTTGCTGTTGCAGGACTTTCTAATTAAAATGCTATACAGGGCTCACAAAGCAACATCATTTACAGACCACAAACAAATTTGAATATATTTGTGCAAGGGAGATGACATCTATGTGTTTGCACATCTGTATGTGACACACAGAGGCTTCTATGTTACCTATGTCATATAGTTTTGCATCTGGCATAAGCCCAGGCACCAGGACAGGCTGAGGTCAACTGGTTGGAAAGCAACTAGGCTGAAAAAGATCTTCAAGTCCTGGTGGTAGCCAAGTTGACAATGAGTCAGCAATGTGCCTTCATGACAAAGAACATCAACCGCCTCCTGGTCTGCACCAGGCAGAGCATTGCTAGCAGGGAGGTGATCCTGCTCCTTTGCTCAGCACTGGTGAGACACGTCTGGAGGGTTGTGTCCTGTGCTGGGCTCCCCAGTACAAGAGAGATGTGGACAGACAGAAGAAAGTCCAGAGAAGGGCTATGAAGATGATGAAGATGATGAAGAGACTGGAGTATCTCTCTGATGAGGAGAGGCTCAGAGCGCTGGGGCTGCTCAGCCTGGAGAAGAGAAGCTGAAAAGGAAACCTTATCGTTATCTACAACTACCTGATCTGAGAATATGAAGCCAGACTTCTCAAAGATGTACAGTGGGAAATTTCATGGGGAAATTCCTTTAGCAATAGATCTAGAAAATGCCAGGGTCTGTAAGATGAAACTTCACATGGTCTTCTGCTATTGTGTCAAAATACAGGAAACCTTTGAATATTCATTATCAGTACAGCACTGATATAGCAGTTATGATAGTGCTTTATGTAGCTTTTAGTATACTGTAAGAGAAAAGAACACTGACAGCAGAAGTGAACTCAAAGCAAACTTATTATTTATTTATCTAGGTTCCTGAGAAAAAAATTATTTGCACGATCAACCACATTCATTTTAGCAGAACTTTTATAGTCTACTGAGGGCATTACAGTCCATCACCTCACTACAGTCCAGAATATATTATTCTTTTTGTATAAGTACTGTCAGAGAAATCTTTTAAATGTACTGTTGTGGGGTCTTTTTTAAAGGACAACCAGGAATTATCAAGTAGAGAGGAGCTGAATTGAAAATCCAAGATGTCCTTATGGTTAGTAATAATGTATTCATTAAAGGCTACATCATCTGTATTTCTTCTGAAGCAAGAGATCATTACATCAAGGTGTTACAACACTGTATAACAATGTCATAATATCGATACTTTTATCTCTTTTTGATGGATGATCATTACAGAGGATGTGAAACACAACGTCACACTAAATCAGCCACGTATGTCTATGTAACTTCTGATAACTCTGTGACACCATTTGTGCTGCCAAAGCTGTCTCGCTGAAGGTACAATGGGTCCATTACAAGGGAGACGGCTCAATTTTTGTTTACACATACGTGAAATTCTTGAATGTCTGTGAAACATGGAGATAAAATATTTTTATTTGAAACTTCCTAAAATTAGAATACATACATAGAATACATACACAAAATATACCACCAGACTACCAAGAAAACAATCATGTGCATGCAAATACACACATATAAACACAGAAATTCTAGCTAAAAATGATTAATGAAAAGTATACCTAAAAGATAGAGAAGAAACAGAAATGTACTTTTTTTTATAGTCTGCAGAAAAAATGGCTAAATTATAAATATTTGTATTCTGGAGTGATATTGTTAATCTATACATACAGCATTTATTTCCCTTCCTGTTCCCCTTGCTAAAAAAGGTCGTAAGCATCAACATGCATTTTTACCATCTCTTCGGAAAAAGTCCAAGAACAATGTAGATGCCTGTGTAATTTGAATTTTTTTCTTCTTTCTGAACTCTGCTGAGCAAGTAGAAAATAAATGTAAATGAGGAAGGAAAGCAGCCAGGGTTCCTCTGGGTTCCACTGGGAATGTAAAGAACATGCTGCTGGTGATATTTCTGCTGTTGTATTTAGTGCCAACAAATCTCCAAAGAATTTTTGTTTCACAACAGCAAACTGTTGAAAACCTGTTAATGCACTCCACATAATAGTACTTCTAAATTCATACAAGGTTTCTTTCTGCTTTCTCAAGCTAAGCACCTGCAGACCCCAAAGCAAGACAGGGAAAAATAACCGCTGCATACATTAGAAAATACATAACTACAAAGCCTTAGTCTGTAAAATTACTAAGCTTTTTAGTAATCTACTTCACTGCCACTACAAGGTATTTTACAAGCATTGAAGCCAACAAGTCAAATGGGTAGACTAGTGTAATGGGTAACACAGTAGTATTAGGAAGTATGCTTTGTCTAATAATGAGTTGGTAAGAAAACGTATGAAGAAAGAAGACAGGAGAGAAGAAGTGAGAAAGAGAGAAGGAAATGGTAAAAAGTTGCTACACTTAATCTATCACATATGTAAAGGTCAACTAACAAAAAGAAAAAAGGTTTTCTCATTTTGGTTGGCAGAAATAATGCCTCTATAACTAGAAAACTTAATGTCCAACATCTGCTGACTTCTCTAAGAGCAGAGAAGGGCCAAGAGAAAGAAATTAACATCCACAGAAGAAGAAGACATGAGCCATAAGGAAGACTAAACCATAGGATTTTATTCTGCATTAAACCATATTGCATGTATCCTTCTGTTAAGGAAAAGAACTTTGGCATATGATTGCTGCTACTTGGCAATCTCATTGGTGCCTACATTGATTGTTTGAAGCCTTTGACTATCTTAACCTGCTCCAGTACTTATTGACTAATTCGCAGAATGGTTGACATTGGAAGGGACCTCCAGAGGTCATTTGGTTCAAGCCCCACACCATAGGGCCAGCTAGAGCTAGTTGCCCATGACCAAGTCCAGACAGCTTTTGAATATCTCCAAGGAAGGAGACTCCACAGCCTCTCTGGGCAACCTGTGCCACTGCTCAGTCACTCCTAAAGTAAAAAAGTGTTTCCTGATGTTTAGAGGGAACCTGTTGTGTTTTAATTTCTAAACATTGCCTATTCTCCTGTCACTGGGCACCACTAAAAAGAGCCTCGGTCCATCCTCTTTGCACCCTCCCTCCCTTCAGGTATTTATAGACATTGATAAGATCTCCTTGAGCCTCCTCTTGTCCACGCTGAACGATCCTAGCTCTTTCAGCCTTTCATCATAGGAGAGATACTCCACTTCATGGCCCTTCCTTGGACGCCCTTCAGTATGTCCGTGTCTCTCTTATACTGAGGAGTCCAGAACCGGACACAGCACTCCACGTGTGGTCTCACCAGTGCCGGCAATGCTTTGCTTAGCGCAGTCCAGGAGACCATTGCCATTCTTTGCGGAAAGGGCCCCTTACTGGCTTATATTCAACCTGGTGTCCACCAGGACCCTCAGGTCCTTTTCTGACAAGCTGGTTTCCAGGTAGGTGGCCCCCAGCACATGTTGGTGCATAGTGTTGTTCCTCCCCATGTACAGGACTTTGTACTTCTCCTTGTTGAACCTCATGAGGTTCCTGTCAACCCATTTCTCCAGCCTGTTCAGGTCTAGATGGCAGCATGATCCTCTCAGCCACTCCTCCTGGTCTTGTGTCAACAGCAAACTTGCTAAGGGTACACTCTATCCCATCATCTAAACCATTAGTGAAGACATAAAACAGGACTGGAACCAGTCTTGACTCCTGGGGCACACCGCTAGTCACTGGCCTCCAACTAGACCTTGTGTTGCTGATCACCACCCTCTGGGCCTGTCCGTTCATCCACTTTTCAATCCATCTCATTGTCTGCTCCTCCAGCCCATACATCAACAGCTTCCCTAGGAGGATCTTACGGGGACAGTGTAGAAAGCCTCACTGAAGTCAAGGTAAACAATACCCGCTGCTTTCTCCTCACCTACCAAGCCAGTAGAAGGTTCCTAAGATACATCATTGGAGGTTATCAGGTTGTTCAAGAATGAATTCCCTTTGGTGAATCCACGCTGACTACTCCCAATCACCTTTATGTCCTTCATGTGCCTGGAAATGGTTTCCAGGATTAGTTTTTCTATCCCCTACTCAGGGATTGAGGTGATACTGACTGGCCTGTAGTCCCCTGTGCCCTTCTTGCCCTTTTTGAAGATGAGAGTGACATTTCCTTTCCTCGAGACCCAGTCACCTCTCCCAATCACCTTGATTATTCAAATATAATCAAAAGTGGCCTCACAATGACAGCAGCCAGCTCCCTTAGTGTTTGTGGGTGCACTCTATTGCTTCCCATGGACTTATGTGTGTCCAGTTTGCTCAGTTATTCTCTCACCTAAATGAAGCAGTTTGCTTAAGTATTCTCTAACCCGATCTCATTCCACTAAAGGTACAGCTTCCTTGCTTCTGACTTTCCCTCTTATCTCTGGGTCCTTGAATTTCTGAAGGCCAATCTTACTAGTAATAAGTGAGATGAAGAAGGCATTCAGTTTCTGGTTTTGAGTAATTCTGTGTTTGAGGAATTACATTATAGTTATATAAAAAAAAATCCATCAGTAATAATCTCAATCTGGATTCCGATACTTCTTCACCTGCTATTAGTCTCTTGTGTATTAGAAGTATTGGACCTGTAGGCTGATGCCTGGAATAAACCCATCTCGCTTACTTTTTTAACTCATGTTTCTTATTTACATGACTAAACACTATGGACAGAGAGACAGATTACCACAGGATAATTTCGTCACCTTAATTTTGGTTGAAAAAACTTCCTGAGGTGCCTTCTTTTCCTTTTTTGATAATATAGGGGGTCAAGGAAGACTGTGCTCTTGCTTTTAAGCTCTTCAGTAAATTCCTAAAATCTGGTTGAAGGACTCCACTCCTATAAATATAACTCATTTAAAAGCTTTTGCTTAGTCTGTCATTGTCACACAGTTATGCTGCTCACTTTGAGAGTTTGCACTTACAGAGATGACGTGAAAAGGAATGCAAAAATTAACTGAACGACAAGAAGAGATAAACCTGAGAAAGAAGGTGAAACACCAGTTGGAAACTGTACATCTACTAACATCCTGTACTTCTGCTTTCCCTAAATATTCTCAGTAACTGTGAAGTCGCAGTGAGAGCGGCAGTGTCCCTTATAATACACTGGCAGATGATTTGGTTTGCTGACTTATCAAAGAATAGTGAATTGCATGCTTGATCTATCCAAACAGTCCCATGAAAATTTTGTATGCAGAAAATTGTGATGATGTTATTGCCGTATCTTCTGAAACACTGTAAATGCTGTCATTATTCTTGAATAAGGCAAGATGGCTACATTATCTGGAAAAAAAAAAGGTACCAAGAGAAGAAATGGAGAAATAATCTTAAACAGGTGTCTATTCAACATGTTATTACTACTTATACTTTTGTTAACCATTATCTAAATTCTGTTTGACAGAGATATGCTGAATTAATTCTATTCTGATTTCTTTTTTTTTGAAATTACAAATGAAACAAGTGAAATATTCCCATTGTTTTGTCTGGAAAATAAATGACAGCTGAGGAGAGTACTATTTATCTAAGCCTTGACAGTGAAATGAAATAGAAGTATCAGTGCACTAAATATGCAGTGCTAGGCACTTGCAGGTACAAAAAGTTATGCTTATAGAAGTATTATGACACTCAGTTATTGGAATAGGTGGGAAAACTTAGAAAAGTGCTTTCAGGGTTTTAACAACTCCATCACATGAGAAAGTTCATATTTCATAACTAAGAATTGTCTGATTTTGAAAACTGTTTCCAAATGTCTCATTTTATGTAGAATGAGACTGAGAGACCCTATATGTGAGATCAAATTATGGTTACGTTGTAGATTAGTAACACAGCTTGGAAACAATTCGTCAAAATAGCCACCAATTAGGCTTTCAGCCTAGATCCTAAAATAATCTCTCAGGAGTGTTATTTTTGCCTTTGTTGATGATACACAGAGGATAAACTCCCAATTTAATGTGCCTGAATTGGATCCCTAGTATAGGTAGCAAAAAGATGTCCACTTATTCCCAAAGCTCTTAAATAGAAGGATGATATGCAAAGCAAATATATGTATACCAGTTTTGTAAGTCAACAAATATTTTAGCAGATCCACATCTTTTTTTTAGATAAAACAATGCTTTTAAAAATTAAATCTCAAAAAAAAAAATGTTATTCAACTTAATTAGAAAGCAAATGAAAACAAATGCTACAGACCTCAGAATCACTTCTGAATACGGCTTGTGTTTGGAAGATAGATTGATTTTGTTTGGTAGTCTACAGTTAAACACAGAAGAGAGAGTTTTACAAGGTATCTGCAAAACAACTTCCACAAATTAAACCTCGATATTTTCACAGATGAGGTAATTAGAATTTTGTAGATGGATGATTAGCTGAGAATAAGCTATTCTAAACCTTCCCTTAGTGTTTCGAAAAATCTACATTTCCACATGATGTGTTTGGATTTTTACACTTGTATCTGTTACGAATTCAGGCAACTACCAAAGGACTTACTCTTCAGTCATACTCTATGGCTTTAATTTCATTAAAGCAAATTCATTGCAAGCGAGTTTAGTGCTAAGACAGCAGGGTGTTGTAAATTTTGTTTTAACTGTTTAGAATGTATGATCCAACAAAATTAACAGAAAAAAACAAACCCTTCTGCTGTTGTGAACGTATTGCTATTAGGTTCACTTGCTAAATCTCACTTGCCATTGGGGGAAGAAAAAAAGTAAAATAGCCAGAGTTTTAAAAAGCTCAGGAAAAGGCAACAGAAATTAGATTTGAGCAGTGATTGGGCACAGATCTATCATGAGGATGAACGATCTTACAGAAATCTGCACTAATGCATTTGTATAAGATAGATGGATTTGATTTAATCTTGCAGAAAAAGAACACCGTAACTGACATGCCTGACTTATGAGACTCAACTCACTCTATCACCAAAAGAAAGAGAGCGAGCCGTTTTCATGAGGCTACTCAGCTCAATCAAGGTCTGATGCAGACTCCACTGAAGGACCAGTATCTATTTAGCAATTGTTTGGCTTTTCTTTTCCTTTCTTTTTTCTTTTCTTTCTTTTTAAGGGGCAAGAGGGATACCTGAAATTCATATTCCTGCAAAATGAAGATCAAAGAATAGTTTGTAGTACATACTGATACAAAGATTCTCTTGTTTCTACGTCATTTAAGAGGAAAATATCACTGGTTGGCTCTGCTTGTGAATTACAGGGATGCTCTTTTGTGCCTGGTTGAGGCAATACAGAGTTTAGAATAGTTGATTTGACGAACACTTTTTGCAGTTGCAAGAGCTACAGGTCAAAATTCTCTAGCTTGTTTTAAAAGTCCAGATAAACCCAATTCTGAATTTTTGATCTTACATTTATTGATCTGTGATGTTTGAATGTTTCCTAAGAAGCTCATGGAGTAGTCTTCAAATAGGTTATACCAACATCTTTAAGTAGCACAATGTCTCATTTTCTGATTCTTCTCAGTACATAATAATTCAACGCCGCCCCTGAATTTTTTTTCTAACTTCATTTTGAAGCAAGAATGAAAGGAATATAGACTTGCTGCTGGGAGAACAGGGTGTAGCATGTGAGGGACATGCAAAAACAGCTCTACTGGCAAATCTTAAAAGTTGCATGATGAGGAAATTTTCTTAAACAACAAATTATTTCCTAATATGACAAGGGGGTGCCTGCATTTTCTTATGTACTAAAATATAAAGCAATTCTGTAAGTCAAGCACAAAACTGATTAAATAGCATATGCACATAAATCAATAAATCCCATTAAAAGCAATCCCGATTTGCATTTTGGCCTGTTTGACACCATTAAGCTGAAGCTGCTAATCTATTAATTCCATCAATATCTAATATTCTGAGATTAGAAATAAGAGGGACTAATTGTGAACTAATTAACAGAAATCTTTGCCTGCTGGCATAATAATATGTTGTTAATCTAAAATTTGACTTACAACCTTGCTATATTATTACATGAAGAACATAGGGGCTTGTTTATCTTAGCTAGTGTATGGCCTTGAGTATTAGTCATGTCTAAGTTCGTGATTCCTGGAATTCCTAATAAAAGCTTAAAAGCAAAGCTAGATATTTAGCCATTTGCAACTTAAACTTGGTATGCAGGAAAACTGCCACTGGTATCACTGCTAGCTGTGGTCACGTCTCACCAGACACAAGAACAAAACAACTTCCACACTAACAAAAACATCTCTGCCAGGAATAAAACACGTTCTCTGGGTTCAACTGCAAGAATTTTTCCAACCAGTTCCCACAATACAGACTCTTAAAGACATGAGAATCCTTTTACAGTGTTGTAGTAACCTGTGCAGGCAACATAACATGCTGCAGATATGCTTTCATAACCAGAGCAAAGATGAGTTTCAAGGCTCCCAACCAGAAATGAATTCATCAGCTGCTACTTTGGCACTAATTTTTTGTGTGTTGGTTACTCTTAGATAAATTAAGCAAATGCTAGACAAATTTACTTCCAAATGAATTATGAGAATATTGTGATCAGAGCCCTGGAAAGCAGTTTTGATGAATTTCTCTGCAGATACATTAAAATTCTTTGTGGATTTAGAAACAGGACATAGATCTATTTTTAATCCTTTACTTTTATTTCATGCCACAAAACCTTCATTAATAGCATGCTGGGACTAGAACTAGCTTTTTTATTTTACTATTTCTCATTCCTTAAACATCAAGAAAATACCACAAACACTGTGATTAATTCTGTCTTTAGTAAGACTTATCTCCCTTGAGTCAGTCTGATACATTACTCACATCTTTATATATTTTACACAGATGAATAATATCTCTATTTGATACCTCCAAATATTGTAGGAATTAAGAGCTTTTTAGAATATTCTGCAGCACTGCTGATGATGCTGAATGAAATAATATGGGGCTTCCCCCAAACCAGCCATTGTAGAAGGAAAACTGATGGATGTGTGTAAGAAAAAGAAGGAAAGGAGAAATTTATTTAACAGTCCACAAGATGTTCCAGGAAGACTCAGGTCGAAAATGAGAAGCCTTTGTAGAAAGGCATATGGTTTCTTTCTAGTTGGAAGATTAATTGGTATTTAAAAATGAACTTTTTCACTGACATGAATAATGTAAAAATCAGGATAACTAAGAAAAGTTAATTACAGAACTCTATAATTTATGAGAAAATATACTTTATCAAGGTGGAAACTATTTTATTGGAACTCAATAATTTCCTTTTCAAAGTATTGCTAAGAATTAGAAATATTTTTAATCATAACTTTCTTAAGTCAGAAAATATTTTATTTAATCATTGTTAAAGTATTTTTCTTGTTATAAAAATTCTTATCGCAGGTATTTTAAAACCCTATCAACAAATATAAGAACAGCTGACCAGAAGAAACCTAAAAGTAAAAAAGACCTTGTGGGTTACTTTGAAAGGCTATTGAACTGAATGAATACTTTTTTTTCGTATATCACACACAAGTAGAAGGCTAAATTTTTCCTTTAGATTGCCTACTTAAATACAAAAAAAATCTAAGAAAAATTATTATTATTTTAAAGGAACTTATCCTCCCTTATTGGTATAGAAGATATTTTCAAAATTAAAGCAGTTGTAATAAATGAGAGGAGCAATGCAAGTTACGGCAAAAATGCTATTATTCCAATTATTTTATCCTGTGTTAAACTCTGTGGACTCTTTTTCCTGTCTGGAGAACTGAAGTTGTGACAGGTACAACGAAACTCCAGAAACTTTAAAAATGCTGCTAAGAAAAGATAGCGTGGTACATCCACTATACTGTTACATTGCACTACAGTACACAGTAAACCTCTGTACAAGTTGGGAGGCATGCAAATTTATAGCCTTAATGACCAGAGACTACAGTACAAGTTACAGCAATTATTTAAGGCTATGATGCACAGAAAACAGAAGACTGAGAGAGAGTTTTAGAGGAAATTTCTGCAATGGAGCGCACACAGGATAATTTTCCAAATCAATTATTTGCCATTTCTTTCGACATCCTTAAAGATGCAATTGAACATCTCGAAATGTTCACATTAAGACCTTAAATGTGAACAACCTTAAAACTAAAGAATGCAATAGGATCCTAGAGGTACAAACTGGTCAGCTTTTAGATGTTTTTGTTTTTCTTGCACTCTTTTCTGTTAGACAAGCTAAACTAAACGTAGACAAACTATACCAAATGTTAGACAAACTAAATCAGATTTTAGATTTCACCCAATGAGGTAAGCAATGCCCAAATCAATGATGAAAGTAACTTAAGGCAAAATCTGGTGTAGTTTCTTGTTCATTTCACTGTGGGCATTCCTGTTTGAGTTCCCTAATTTGTTCATTATTTAAGTCCATCACTACTTGTTGATAAAGTTTACATATTCACAGACTGTATCTCATACTCTCTAATAAATTATTTTAACTCAATTGAAGAATTAATTCATATAGATATTTAGAATGTCCAAGAAGGAATATTATAACATTTAGAAAAACGTTCTTGTATATCTAAATATCTGATCTCACACATAACAGAAATTAATTTATCTTTTAGATTATCAGTAACCGACATCTTCCCACAGAGCTTAAAAAACAAGTGACGTTTTGAAATACAAACAGCGAAATGAAGTTTTGAAATACAAAGAGCAAAAGGGACTAATCAAGAAAAAATGTATTGGCACCATTAATGGCCAAGACAGTTGGTTCTAGGTCATTTATTTCACATGAAATGAATAATAGCTAAAGGATAAGTAAAAGTATTTGGTTAACTTTTGGTATTTCTGCACATCAAGGGTTTGGGGTTTTTTTCTATAGTTCTAAACCACTCAGATGCTATAAAATCCATTTTTCATGAATGAGGCAGATCATTTTCACCATTCTCTTTGGGGAAGCTTTACTGGATTGTCAATTTACAACTGAGTTCACTGGTCAAGTTTTTAAATTCTTGGTATGCTAAAATAGAGATATTATTCTACTACATCCACAGTGGTTTGTGTGGTGTTCCTGCAAGTCACAAATTAGAGTGAAATCAGTATTTTCTGAAATTCTGCAGCTTTCCAATATTTTATTGAATAACAGCACTGCTAATTGAAAAGTGTCTTCCAGATTACATAAGATAATCACAATTATTGATTTGTAAATGCCATACAACTCTACTGCAGATATAAAAGGAAAAATTAAGAGAAACTAGCTTTTTATTCTCTATATACCTTTTCATTCTTAATACCAGTTTTATTGATTTTTTTTTTAAGTTTTCCAAGCTTCTGCTGAAGTGAGGGGATTTGACGAATCATCATTAAAATGATGGGTTTTACTATCTTCAGTTTAGCCTAATTGTCATGCTCATGGACTTAACTATCATTTATTTAACCTCTATTAAAAGTGTTAAATGCATTAAAGTGATAAATCCAAACCAGCAGATTAGTGACTAAGAAGTATTAAGCACTGTCCAGCAAATGGAAAACACAAATTCTATCCAAAATGATCACCAAACAACAAGTATTCAGTGAAGAAGACATATACTACAAACAGCAAAATATGCTACTTTGAATAGTAATTATATTAGATAAAATCTAATTATTCTACTATATTACAGAAAGGAAACTAAAGGCACAAATGTAAACTCTACACAAATGTAATGTTTCCTATAGTCCCAGGTGAGTAAAGTCACCAAATCAGAGTACAAGTACACACCATTGGGTTGGGTTGTGTTTATGTACCTGCAGATGTAATCACTTCTCTCCTTCTGCCCATCTGTGAGGTAAGCAGATTTATAATAGATTGTCACAAACCTCATTTAATAACATTTCAGCATGTTTTAGATATTAGATATTTCAGCATGTTTCTTTCTACTTCGTATTGTATATTTTGCATTCTAAAATCCTTTGTGACAGGTTTTCCACTCTTAGCTTCTTGAGCAGTTTAGTGCTTCAATGGCAAGTGAATGCCAGTTGGAGAGTTCGAGAACAATATTCACACCATTTGCTTTAGTCATCTAGCTCAAGCGCCTCATTTAAGAGTAGTTTCCACAGGGCTTAGAGAAAAGCAGCATCTCCAGAGAGGGATTCAGAACTGCTAAGTTGCACTGGTGCTCATGTCAGGAGATATTTATGAATATACTCATCTTTTTTCTTCTGAAATCTGCTGACTCTGTGATCCATTGTCCTTTTTTAATCACTTTAAAAAATCAATGCTAAATTTCAATGATGCCGCATCCTCTTGCAGATGATGAGACTATATCCTTTCCTTATCTGACTCGCTTAAATCACAGGCTTAGTCAGAATGCCTGTCTTCACATTTCTTCCTGGACAAGATGAGAACGCTATCATTCACAGTGTTGTAGGGAGTTTAAATACTATCACTTGCAATTCTGTGCTGAGCAAAGATGATGGTGTTAATGGCTGTGTGGTGAGCCATAGAAAACCACCTACAGCTTTGTACTGAGCTAAATTGACACTACCTGTAGTGCCCTGACTAAAGCACCCCTTTTCACAGTTGCACTCCGTATTAAGGGCAAACACTAGAAGCACAGGCCATGCACTCACCACAGGGCTCACACGCCACTGGACATCATCAGTACATGAACTATTTAACCACTGAGCTCATGTGCTGCATCAGTTATAGTGATGCAAAGTTAAAAAAATTTTAAAAACTACGCAATCCCCTCACTCCCCCAACACACACAACCACAAAAAAATCCTGACCAATGTCAACTCTGGTGGAGTATTTACCAAATTATTAGATAAAGCCTTTCTACTTGAATACCCAACATTAAGGTTAATAAACCCAATGCAGTAAACTAAAATCACTACAGAAAGTGGCCTCAGTACATAGCACAGCTAGCCACGCTGAATAAAAGCCAAAATCGCAGGATATGTTCTTCAGTATAATCAGCATTTTCACACTACTGCACTTAATAGGGAAAAACCTACCTATCAAAGCAGTCCACTGAGCAAAGCAGTTACCAGTCACGGTGCTGCACAGAGCTCAATAAACTCTGCCTCCCACAGTCTTAGCACTGAACAATACATGCACATTTCATACTCTTTGACGGATGAGATATTTATTTTTCACACTTTATTTTCATTCAGTTTAGGGTAGAGATTTAGTTACACTACAGTTAAAAAATTGCTCTCACCAAACTGCTAGAAGCAATTTAAACAAAGGCAGCTATAGAGTTGACAAGTTGAACAAGAAGTTCACTCATAGCTACCTATGTTCAGGTGCTCACATACATATGAAGTGTCTTTATTCATTATTTGATAAGCTATATAACCTCTCCACATCAGCCAGCTTGCCTACAATGTCGACAAAGTGGCAGATTTTATTCTTACATAATTTATTAATTTTTGCAAATACAAACCAGGTTCTCAACACAGGGCTTCATGCCTACTTTTTTGGGGTGGCTCCAAAAAGGAGTGTTTGCAAATGGTAATAAGGCCATGATCAACTGATAAACAAACAGAGAAAGAAAACCCCAGTAGTTTTTTTAGCACGTGAAGACTTGTTCAGGTGTCATATAGGCAACTATCATTAACTTCATATTGGGTAGGATTGCTCAGAGTTTAACCTACTGCCACTACTCAGATGGGCAAATCTGCAAGAAAAAAATAGTTAGCACGTAGGGAGCAGGGGACAATATTTGCAAGGAGGCATGTTATCTCATCACTACCCCTAACACAGTTAATTATCACATGTAGAGAAGCTATGGACTTAAGCTGTGGGAGAAAATTTGTATCATCGCAGAAAGTTTATAACCTTAATAAGTACGTGACTTTTCATTCTAGTACAGCAATGAGTTTCGTTCCGTGGATCATTCTGTTTTTTTTCCCCAGAAGTTAAACAAATACTTCCACTTTTTATTATTTAAATTTATTCAGTCCATTTGCTTTCCCCCATATAGTTTTTGCGATGTCATTTGCTATAACAATCTTTTGCATTTGAATGAGCAGGGAGCTTTCATTTAGCCCAAACATGTGGTCTGTGGTTTGTCAGTTCAATCTCTTGTTGTTGCCAAATATATTTGACCATACTAAGTAAAAACTGAAGAGATCCCCATACACATTTTTCAGCATACCACCTGAAGAGTCCTGTCTGGAAAGTTTAATCAAAGGAAAGTAAAGTCTGGAAGTCCCAAGGACACAGGGAACTCTTCCAATAATATGCTTGCTACCTAATGTTGGAATGGGGCAGTGAGAAATAAATACATAAAACCCTCTTACAGTTGTTTTTGGTTTGGTTTGGTTTGGTTTTTTCTATGATCTTGATGTACAGTGTAATATTTTCTCAGCCATTCAGGGCAAATTATCACCAATTAGAAGAAAGAAGGTTTTTCATACTCCTATGTTGTATTTCTATAGGTAGGAGGCAACATGTAAACTAAATTCTATGAGGACGTTTGAGCTTGGCATTTCTTAGGTTTAAAAACACTAGGTACTATTGCTTGAAATAGGAACTGTACGTGAACCAACAATCCGGTTGTTCTTCTGCCTTGCTCATCTAGTTGTATGACAGTAAAGACAGAAAGATTGATGAACATGCCTAGCCTGATAATTTGATATCACATTGAGAAACTTCTGACCAGAGCAGTGTAAGAGACCAATAGAGAGCTTGCTGTGCTCTCAATGAACCCGCAAGGGAAAAAGGTTGAGGGAGGCGGAGGGAGAAGAACATAAGGATTAATGCAATCCAAAATTATTTAGAAGGCAACCCAGTATTAAGCTATTCCAACACAGGCACATGCACGCACACACACACATTCACTCACATCCTCTATAGAATTTCTATTAGAAACTTGATAAAACATTTAATTTTTAAAGATATTTAATTTTGCTTTCTGACTTGGAGCATTGTCATATTCGCCAGCTCTCCTAGTAGAGCTGTTCCAATATTGTTTTAACCTTATTACTAGCAAACTGTATCTAATTTCAAAGCTGAATTTGTCATCATTTCAAAGATTTCACTGCCTTTTTATTGCTTTCCTATTAGAAAAGCCCAGGCCAATGCTTAAGAAACATTGTTCTAGCCTCTAATGACTTTTTGAAATGAAGTTAATGACTTATTTTATTATGTATTTGTTATTCTGTTAGTGCTGCACTGAAACTGGAAATTATTCTGCATTATGAGCTAACTATCCCTTGTACATGGCTGGCACTAGAAGAAATGGGAAAACAGACTCAGTTTCTTGTTGAGACGCGGTGTTATTGTTTTTATTATTTCTGATCATGAGAAGCGGCTGTCCAGAAACACACTTTGGAAAAATGATAGCCATTTCATAGAATGAATTACTTTTTCCAGCAAACCTATTACAAATATTCCTACAAAAAGACCTTAGCACTGTCGCAATGTGTTGCACAACTGCTGGATTGCCATTAGTATGGATGAAAGCAGCAGAGGCTCCTGGGGATGAGGACTTCTGGTGAAGTGTTACCCACCCAGTTAGAAAAGTAAGACATGGACTATCTGGGGAAAGTACTCAGAACTACTTTGAACATCTTGCTGGCTGGCAGTTGGAAACAGGCTTTATGAATTAAACCAGTGGATCCTGAGTGCTGCCGTTGGTTGGCAGATGCCATCTTTCACTGTGCTGCATAGAGCTGAAAGGCTGTCCTCCACGGTCCTGTTCAGCTGAACTTTTGGCTGAAGGTAAACATTTTCCATGCTAGCTGAGAGGTGTGTTTGGTTGTTTGTTCTACTGATTATGCTAAGTTATTATCTACACAGACTCTATGACCTTGTTTACAGTGGCTACAAATTTTAACTTTACTTTGGGGTAAAGAAAAGCAACATTTATCAAATAAAACAGATTGACTGTCCTAGTAACCAAAGTGCTTTATTAAATATTAACTGTGTGAGCCTCTTTTAGTGACAGGTTAGAGATGTATTGCCTTGCCGCATATGGTACCTACCTGGAGGTGCTGGGTATAAAGACAAAGTTCCTGAATATGCTCAGGGGCAAATAATGCAATTCACCACCTGCTGTTACTGCTTAAGACACTCAAAGTCAGGAAACTGCTTGGGGGTCAGGGATCTCTTCCTGGCACCCCATGGCAGGACCATTTTCCGTAACATGTGCCTGACTATGCAGAGCCATCCCACAGCCAGGAGAAGAAGACAACCTGATGAAGTAGTATTCATAGTCTACCCGCAGTCTGGACACTTCTCACTGACCCAACACTCAAAACTGTTCATTTTTCCTCAAAGCTTTCACTGCTATTTTGAGATAGTTTTGCATACACTACCTTAGGACAAAAGTTGTTTTTTTTTCATATCTACCATTGTTATGAGTATTTAATATATGTCCAGAAATATGCTTTCTCTATATGTTCTTTAATCACCCAAAAATTTGAAAAAGGTCTAATTTCATATCCTTAATGTTAGCGATTAGTCTGCTTTAGTGCAGAATTCCAGAAAGTAATTCAGATTCAGATGGGCTTAGCTACCTTTTACAAGTGGCTGTCTCTGTCCATTAACTATGTAGGGAAGGAGAGCAATTATTCTCTAACTCAGACATTTCAGTTTAAACATTCAAGTTAAATGAGATTAATCTGGCCCTGCATGGTTGCTGTTTTGCCTGGCTCTTTGTGACAGCTTCTTAGCAGCAGACTTCTCCCTACTAGCAGGACTTTACAAAGATGCTTTTGTAGTTTTATTACAATTATTTTCCTACTAGCCCATTATCTTTCTATTAGCCCATAAAAGTAAACAGGCAGTCTGAAATCTCTAAGAAAAAAAAAAAATCAAAAATCAGGCAAAACATCAAGCAAAATACAATGACTCACTCTTATTGTACTCTGACATAAATGCTAGGTTATAACAGCGCTATAGACATTGAGCATCCTTAGCTTCAAATGATGGAGTTTTGAAGTCAAAATAGATTTAGTCTTTACTATTTTAAACACAAAGATGGAGAGAGATGAACAAACTTTAATCTAAACCATTATAAACTGGTAATACTGATTGACATTTTGACCCCAGGTCCAGATGAGACACCAGGAGTACAATGTCAGGACTGAATCCCTACAGCATGTCATCTCCAATATAATTTTAAAAATATGAAGAGAAGTAGTAGAGCCATTATCCTATTGTGTAATCTTGAAATCAATATATATTTCTGAGTAAATTGCCAGATAGAAAGGTAAAATCATTATCTTAACACAAAAACATTGCTTCATATTTTTGTATAATTCTATCATCAAAAACCATGTGATTTAGTATCATATCTAATGCAACAGAAAATGTTTTAAAAGCATCAGATTGCAATAGGCTCACTCTAAAGAGTTTGTCACATTAAGACTTGTCCACCAACGAAGGGGAAACACAAAAATGAGGACAGATGTGAAGGTTAAGGGTTCTCCAGATTGATGGTGACAACCGAATGACTGGAATCTATTTTTCAGAGGGTATCATAAATTTTTTCTGGAGAAAGAAGGTTTGTCATCCCAGTTCTAAACTGGAACTAATCTGAGTACCAGTTTGCTACTGGTACTTTTTGATAAGAGCTTGTTAGGAAGTAGGAACTTTTTAATGAACAACCTAAGTGTATTAAACTGAGAAAGTATAGTTAGGTAGGTAATTAAAGTATGTTCTAGTATGCCAGTGATATTACCAGATGTGTTACTGCTCTTATGTCATGAAATATCTATCATTAGTTTAATTCTTGTATACATGATACTGTTTTTGTTCTAATTCTAGTTATTGCTCACATTTACTATAGTCTTAGCCCTGTAAAGGTCTAGCACATCAATTACTTCCATGATAAAAGAAAGGCACCTCGTGGTTGCCTAACATTTGGTATCCTGCAAGTTGAAGCACCACATATCAGCATGTCAGCATATCATTACATAGCCCCAACTAGGTAAAAAAAACTAAATAATTTATTCCAGAAATTCGTAAACATAGAAAAAAAACCCACACATGCAAACAAGCAGAGGGTGTCTCATAAAAATATTTTCTTACGTAGATACTCAAAGTGACGCTTTTCATGACCTCAACTTTTCCTGTTTTTAACGCTCCTGATTGCTTAACATTAAACACACTTCAGGATTCTGGCAGCAGTAAATAATTCTTACCTTTCCATTCTTCTTTTGAATGGAGAACTATACAAAGTGCAACATTCAGCAGATAAGTGCTTTCCTCCCCAACTCAATTAAGCACTGAATCCAGGAATGAGAATGTGGGTAGCAGTCTACCTTGGATTTCAGCACTGTGATTCTTCTCTTTTGTTGCACTGTCTGCAAACGCAGTATTTCAGGATGGGCAGTAGAAGGGTTAAGTGTGTTTTGACTTTTCCATTTTACCTGGAAGACTGAGAAGGTTAAAGTCCCCAGGCACTAGTCCTTATCTAGAGCTCTGTCTCCAGCTTTTATGCTCAGCTATCAAAGGTGACAAAGTTACATGGTATTTGCTATACTGTCATCAGTGCAGGGGCTGGGGGGTGGGGTGGTTAATTGTATAGGCTTATCAATGGTGAACACTGGTCATTCATGTGTTCATTCATTTGGCAGAGCAGCAAACTTTCACATACTGTCTGCTCTGATATAGGAAGGACATTGTCTAAAAGGAGAAGAAATAAAAACAAGAAATAGTCCTGGCAGTCAGTCTCGTATGCATATTTTATACGGTTTGGTTAATGAGTTTATGAACCTTAGGCTATGAATTTTAATCCTGGCAGTGGCTGATGGAATTCTGAAAGTCACATATTTAGCAGGTTTGAGATGCATTTTGGAAGCTGATAAGCACAGATGATAGAGAAAATTCCTAAAAGCCTCCAAGTAGCCAGATGGAGTGGGATGGACATAGTAAAAGACAAGAAGCACCTCAGATCGCTGCCAGCTGTAGGTCAAAACTGGACAGGACACTGTGTTTGTTCCACATATGCTCTCTTACTTCAGAGCATTTTTTCTAAGTGTCCACTCATATCATATTCTAGCAAGCAACTGTTCATAGAAAGTCATGCTGTTTTTAATTTTGAGCACCATACTGAGGGATACAGAGAAAAATTCACTATTTAGGGAGTCTTTGCTTGGTAGTGAGAATGTTTTATGTGAAAAATAAATGAACAGTACATAGAGATTAGGTTTAAGGACAAGAGTTTATCCACTTGGCACTATGAGCAGTGACCACTGGGTCTCAGAGGCACTCCCTCTATCTTGCAAAGCCTTGCTACTTTCATTATACCCATAATTTTATTGATGCCATGAATTATAAAGCCTTACAGAGAAAATGAGTCTCGCTTTGACCCGATTAACATGCAGCCGGTAATAACATAGAAGAAGTAGATAAATGATCAGGGGAACAAAAAGGCATAAGGGATATAGGTTAGATTAAAACAGAATCAGAACTCTATAAATGTCATTCACTCTATTATGTAATCTTTAGCATGTATTTAAACTTTGAAAAGTCTTGTCACAGGAAGCAATAATTATCAAAAAGAATGACAGGAGCCCTACTCTTAAACTGGCTTTTGTCAAGTGCTTTACATTTGCAAATAAGAGCCACAGTCTGACTTTTTCTATAACCATGAGCTAGTAATCTGATGTGGTTTTGTTCTGTTTCAAAAATATTTCTCCACTTCTGAAACACAAAGAGACATACCTGTTTGTCTCTTTCAATGTTAGGGTGTGCTGTTTTAAAACAAAGCCTTTCAGCAATATTCAATTCCAGCTTCTCTGAGAAATCAGTGCAAGGAAACCTTAACAACTCTAGACAAAGAAAAGGTTCTCTGCTTAGTTTTTATTAGTGTGAACCAAAAATAAACAGCCTTTACTATACACATAAAAGCAGACTGCAAAGTGGTTATGGGGAACCAGGACAGTAAAACCCCAGGAACATACCCCCAGTGCCATTGTACATAGGACGGCGCCATCCAAATCATAACGTCATGATTACGTACAAGGAACACACAGGTGACCAAATCATCCAGAAGACAAAATTGCTGATGCCATACCCTGTAACATTCTATGGATTTTCACTGAAAAATCACAATTACACCTGTTAAAATGCCCTGAACCTATAATTTGTAACTATATCTGTATATATAAGCTCTCACGAAAGTTAAAAATTGTCAACTGATTGAATTCTGACAAACTTGATTTAAATTTAAGGTGGCCATCTCTGAACTCACTTCAGTTATTCTTGTAACCAAATTAGATATGAAAAGCTCCTCTGAATTTCAGATTAATTGTTCCTTCTTGGTAACCTGTTCCCTTACAGCTTGAGGTCTTTCCCTACAGGAAAGCCTCAGGAATAAGAAAAAAAGACCCAAACCCCAAAATAAGTATTTTTTCCAACTGCCAGTTAAGAAGTGAGGCAGACTCTAGGTCTAAAATAACAGCTTAATTCTTCTTAAACTCCAATTTGGTTTGAAGGGCGATAATACGCCACAGGAAAAGAAGCAACATATTATCAATCTTTAGACCTTCTTTGCATCTGCTAATTTTCATAACATCAGAAATGTAAAGTTTCTGAGAATGTAAGTGTGTAACTGTAAGCTGGAGTCCCAGACTACTTCTTGCTTACACTGAAATACTTAAATCTAAGAGACATCATTCAGTCCTCAGTCTTGTATTCAGAAAACAATATACTTTTCTCCATCCAAAAATTATTTTCCACATAGCTTAAGCACACTTGCATACATTCACACATAAGCAAACCCCAAAATAACAGCTTTGAGATAAAAATAATATAAAAATAGAGTCGACACACACTAGAGAGGTCATCTATTCTCTTCTTGGATGATTTCCCTCCCCACTGCAAAATCAATAAAACAATGTGGTACTCTCTTCCAAACACTGGCTGCTGCTAAGAGTGATCCCATCATCTGATGATTTAATGGATAAGTACTGAATTTTAACACAGCCCAAAACAACAGGAATTGAATGAACTTTATCTTACTGAAGGAGCATCAATATCTATTACTCTATTGTTAAGAATAGCGCATTCAGGCATCTAACTTCTAGACTACCTTGAATTGCATCAGCTGTAGGAACTATCTGCAGTTGTAAACATGTTCTAGTGAGTGCTGGAATATAAAGGCGGCTGCAAATGCAGAATGATGTAATCAAATGTGAAACGTGTGGAGACAGTAATTTATCAGTTATACTGACAATCTAATTAAAATAACATTGAACCCAATTTTATCTTTGCTTAATTTCAGCTCTTATAGCATCACATTTTCTAATGAATGATTATTATTAATTAAATCATTACAAAATTATCTTTGTGTATGGGAAAAATATATGTGTTATCACATTATATTCAACAGCATGTGAAAACAACTACCGCGGTTAAAAATTGTTTCTTATACGAGTCTAAATCTGCTCCAGTAATATGGAATAAATCTTTAGGAATCCTAAATAATCCCAAATCAAAATGAAACATAAAAAGAGGAGTGCTTTAGAAACCATCAGATACAAGTAGTACATTAACAGATGAGAGGAATAGTCACTTAATTTTAAACATGGTGCTGAATGACTGGCAAGAGTTTTCAGGGTATTCTGTTATTTAAATAAAATACTTGTGTAAATACTGACTTTCAGTTTAAATTCCAAAGTAGTTATGCATTTTAAGGCTATATTAGAATTAGTGACTGCTAATGCTCTAATACCTTTGCAAGATGTTGGTTTAATAAACGTACTTAAACAATGGCTGTGATGAACAGCTGAAACTCATTCCTGTATATGGAATTTCAGTATATTGAATTGCCAGCATATGGCTATTCTGTGTCTCACAAATTTTGCAACATGTTACCGTGTTGTACAGAGCTAAATAATTCTATTTGGAGCAAATGCTACTACTTACAGGTATTCTGTTTAACAGCAGTTGCAGGTAAGGAGATTTTAGCTATGTGAAACCAACTGCAGGCTCAGGTACGTTAATTTTACTGTGTAATACCTTCTGCCAGATGTTGACTTCTAACTGTTAAAATTTGCAAGGTTGAAGATATAATTCTTATGAATAAATTCTATATCTGAATTTCTGAAATGCTTCAAAATTTTGCATCAATATTCTTGGAAATTGTAACAATAACAGTATAATTTTCAACTTAAAAATATTAAAATTACATTAATGGTGGCTGTAAGACACTACTACTAGAATCACCAAAATACAAATGTTACCAAGATTGATAATGTGCCTGACAATACAAGTCAAAAGAGAAAGATATTCCCTGTCCAAAAGTAATGGACTTAGGTAATATATGATAATGAAGCTACATGAAGAAAACCAGATTAGACTAGACTGTTTCATGTACGCATCCAAAGCATGTACACTGATATTCACAGGCATTTTCCATTATCAAATTCCTGTGTCCAATATCATAGTATTATAACAAATTAAAATTCCTCATTTCATTGATTTTTACTAAAGTTCATTTTGTGATGACACAAAACAAATAAGTTTGGGAAGAATCTGAGAAAAGAGTAGCTTAGTAACTGTTAAGAGGTAGTATAAGGGGCAGCATTAAGAAAATGGGGCAGGCAAAAAAGATCAATTAGAGACAATATGCTATCAAATTACAAAAATTCTGATGTGAGAAGCCTAAATGATTATTGATTAACTCATTTTATTACTTGCAAAGGTAAAGACAACTAAGCTAACGCCAAGAGAAAAACCTGCAAAAGAAATACACTTAATACACAGACAAAAATCGTAATGATCAATAAAACATAAAGAATCAAGAAAAAACAAAACAACCTAATAACTAGTATCCAAAATCAGAACATGATCCCAAAGTGAAATATTGTTCAGCATTTAGTCCTTAGGTAAGCATTATGCTAATTAGTAATTTCCAATTTTTATTTTTTTTTAATGATAAAGTTGTCATTGCCATTTTAAATAAGATATGTAGCTGTCCTTGCTTTTAAACATTATTCACATTTACGTACAAATTTAAGGCAGACGGATAGCACTTGCAAATCTCTTAACATAACTTTTTACAATTTCACCACTTCGGCTAATATTTTTAATAATACTGTTGATCTTCTCTGGAATGTTTTTACATCTTCCTATTTCTGTCTGTAGTTCATAGCCTTGAAACAATAAGCAGAGTTTTCTTGTTTTTGTTTTGATTTACCTGAAAGACAGCCAGTGAGTGACAGAAACAGAAACAGTTTCCATGACAACCACATCATTGGTCGCAAAGGTCTTCAGTCCCTCTTTGTGCAGTTGTTAGCAACGTTGACGTTTCTTCATTAAAGCTTAGCCTAGTGAGACAAAGACAAATCTCTGTTAAGAAAATTACAAATATCTTGCAATAATATGATAGACAATTCAAAAGACAAAGCTGGTCCTAATGCAATTAAAAGTCTGGTTCCAAAGAACTCTGTATGCATAGGGGCAGGTAGCCTGACAGATACTCAGACGGATCTTGTTCCAGTAGTTACCTGTGTTAATAGCTGAAATGTCTGTGGCAGTGCTTTGGATATACGGACATTACCGCAAAGCTGTGTGTGTACCGAAGCTCTGAATTTCCGAAAAGCCAAACTTAGACAGATCTTTCACAGAAAACCTGTTCAAAGCATATAGCTTGGCATGTTGTCTTCTTTTCCTGAAAGCAATGTGTTGATACTTGGTATAAAGCATTTTAAAAAGCCCCCCCAAAAATAATAATTTGCTCTAGGAAATGCAGGCATTTTTATTACTTGCAAATTGAGTTGAAATAGATTCCCCGTGTCTTGCAATTTCTTCATTGTGCAAAGAATCTACCAACACATTTGAAACAACCACCGTTTATACAGAACAGATTTTTCATACTTACCTTCCTCTACCACTCCTCAGATTTTTGTTTCCTATCTGTCCCATGATTTCCACATACATCTTGGTGCGATACATCTTTGATCTCTCTGTCCTTAGCTATCGCTTTGATAATATCCCTAATATCAACACATCAAAACTTAGAGATTTGGTGTTCAAATGACTGAAAACTCAGTCCAAAATATGAGATGTTTCAGCTGGTTATGTATGGACACAAATGTACTTCTGGTCTTTGACTTGAAAAAAATTAAGCTGCAAAGCTAAAGTTAATTTCCTACACTTAATTAGTCATATCTCTTCAGGAAGCCATTGAGATCCTCTTCTTGGAGCCTAAGGAATCTTTAACCCCTATAGGTTGTGATCCACAACTACAAAAGCAATCCCACAGGGCAGAACAATGAGACAAAGGAGATTTTGGCTTTGTTCCCCTATCAAAACCCTTTTGGGATGACTCCTTCAAATAAGAATCACGTTATTTATATGACAGAGTTGCTGTTTTGGGAGACCTATCCTGTATGTTAGAACAGTAAGCGAGCAGAGGCAAAGCTCTACCTGTTTGCCAAGAAAAATATATTTCGTAATGTAAGAGTAGGTTCCCGCTGGATTATGCAATTTCAACTGCTCTCTGAGCATCACTAGTTGTAAGCTACTTTGATAGTCTTTCCCTCATATATAGGGACAGGCATGTATATATGCACAGATAGAGAGACACATAGTGTGAGCACAAGATGACAGCATCTGTTTAGGTGCTGGTTTAGATTCCTGCAGCAATCTAAAGGTGTAACTTGTCAGTTTGCATTTATACAGCACAGCACGTCCAGCTTTCGGCACGGATAAAAATTCCAATTAGGATTGTACTTCCTTCCAAGTAACTCAGACCAAGCAAACTTAATATCGGGTGTACACCTTAATATAAGCGTTCCTGAAACAGAACATAGCAATCTGGTAGTCAAGTGACTTTACACATAGTGCCTGTAACTCATCTAAACCTCCACAGGAAACCTCCTCAATTAATTATTAATGTCAGCTGCCTTTGTTTTTCACTTCAGTGATAATCTGCTTTTCAGTCACTGTGTTCCTTTGGTTAGTGAATTATCTCATTCAGCATTCTTTGCTGCCCAGGCCTTTGGGAAATAAGTATTTTCATTAATATTTAATTTTTTCCCTTATGGCCATATCTGTTAAAAAGGGTAAAGCTCAGCTTCCCCCCTCCCTCAACTTTATCTCTCTTTCTTCTTTCTCTTTTTTTCACTTCTCTTGAGCTGCTTTTATAATGGTGCAACACAAAAATTAGTTAACTTGGTGATTTCTCTGTTGCATAAATAGGGAATAATAGACCAAAGTTTCCAGCATTAAAGTGTGAGATTGTTGTTGTTGTTATTATCATTAGGTATTATTGTGCAGACCTTTGTGTCTGATTATTGGATCAGACTGTTAGAAAATAATATTAAAGGTTGTGGTTGGTAGAGCAGAAACAGAATGAGGAATAACTGAAAACAAGCAATGGGAACATCGTAATAAAAGATTAACTTATTTCTCTTTGCATCCTTGAAACACAATGATTTTAAGCTCTCTGTGAAAAGGATATATTTTTAATGAAAGTTTCATGAAAGACAACAGAGTTATGATAACTTCTTCCAGATAAGGAGCCTATAGCTAAATAGCTATAACAACTTTAAAGAGACAACTCTTAACTGTGACCTACATAACCTGACCCTATCAGTGTAAAACAAACTTCAGTCCTGTTACACAGGCATATTAAAATGTAAAAGCAGAGTGCAATGACAGGGAGATGCTCTGAATTAAGTCATGAATGTTGGACACTGACCTTCCTATTAGGATATTTGTTGTATAAATAAATTGGTTTCTCTCAGTAGGAGAATTGCTAGCAAAACAAGCAAGGGGAAAATATGTCACTGTATATTGTTTTAAAAATCTACCTAGAAACCTTGGTTATTACCACAATTACATGATCACGCATCTTTACTTATTTTTTTCTATATTTCTTGTTTCTTCAGGATACCTGGCAACGCTTTACTGGCCATACGGACAAATGGAATGCATAGTGACATGGTAGATACATGTACACCTAAGACTTGAGGAGTACAATTCTTACAGTCTGACAAATACAATGATACTGTATGTATGGGGCTACCATGTGGCATGCAGGATAATCACAGAGGTGCTTTCTACGAAATAATATAGGCAAGAGCATGAAAATACTATAGTTAAAAAACATAGGTATATAGTCTAATTTCTGCTCTAGATTTAATGAAGGGATGAACTCCCGACTTTACTATCAATGGCTCCTATCTGATATTTTGGATGCATAGGCTCTCACTTGTAGAGACTCTTGGGTGACTGAAGAATTCCTTCATGCTCATAACAAAAAGACCAAAGCTGAACTAAAACCATTAAGAAGAGCATCTTCTTTCTTTAAAAAAAAAAAAAAAAAAAGTGTTACAGCTTTTACAGCTTTAAAAAGAGTTAATGAATATTCTCTTAAATCTTGTAAGAAAGTTTTCGTTCTTAAAAGTGGCTCATTATTAAAGTAGCTTAAGGGCATATATGCAAACAGTATTCAGTTGTTCTTGGTTTGAAAATCTTTTTAATTTTCTGGATTTGCTTTCCAGTCCTGACTACCTTCATCCTAGAATGAGGAATCTTTTAAAACAGCATTTAAATTTTAATCCTGTGACTATAGAACAGAATATACAGCCACTTACCACTGCAAAAGAATACAGTTGAACATACTGCTCAAAAGGACTTTAAAATCATGTCAGCTGAGCAGTGTCTTTTTTTTTTTCCCACAAAATATAAATTTGGGCCTCACAAAAATCCAACTGCTTGTTTGAAACAGTTTGTTGGCTTCATTGGTAACTCAGTGCCGGAAAAGAAAATTAAATTGTTCAGCATATACTATGTTCTATAGATTTCTTTTGCATAATAGCATGATTTGACAAAGCTCTACAGTCTAGTTTTTCCAAGTAGGGATGGAATGTCTACATTTGCTGATTTTTTTTCCTGTCCTGTTTTTATTCTGATTTCTTCACAAAATATGCAAATTCAGTGAACTCTTTTTTTTTTACATGGAGGATATGAATTTTCCCTGACAGCAATTTGTAAAAATCAGAGATCTAAAATAAAGTTGATGTATATAATGTGCAGCAAGTAATTTATCTAAAAAATTGAACTTCTTGTTCTGCACAAAGAATTAGCAGATGCAGTTTTCAATTTCCGCATGGTACTACCCATACTTCTTTGTTTTCCCCAGAACTTTGCCAAATTGCTTTGCAATTTGTTTTAATTCTGTCTGCTAATTGTAGACAATTTATTAAAACATTCCCTATTCAGTGTGTTTTAATTAATTGTTTTGGCTAGTAATGAAAGGGTGGATATAATGAAAGGGTCTCGTGGTTCTGATTCCCAAAAGAATTTGTGAATATTTGGAGCGCGAGTGCTTATGCAATGTTGTCAACACTTATGTGCAAAATGCGTGAACTAGATTCAGTCAAACCGTGGTCTTTTTAATAATACTAGCACCTACTGTCAATAATGTTTGTTTTCTGGCACTTAGGATAAATTTATATGCAACTGCAAAGATTTGTTCTTTTTTTAGTTCAAATAGCTAAGAAGTGAACCTTTTAGCATACTGATGTGATACTGTGATACTGATATCAAAGTGTTTTCTTCCATTATCACTACCTCATATCCCTTTTCCATCATATGCATATTTACCAGTTTATCTGTACCAACAAGAAAGGGACAATTACTTAAATCCACATCCTGTCTCAAAGCAGTGTAACACAAGTCTTTGTCTCTACAGTGACTTTACTACTTAGAGGAAAGGATGTGACTTGTCGCAAAAAAAGGTTTTCTGTGTAATATTTCTTTTTCCTATTTTAATATATATTAGAGGAAAGCTCAAGTTACTGGCAAGTCCAACTATTTCACTTCCCTTTCCTTAAGAAAAGGGAACGTGCTCACAGACAATGAAGGAATAACACCAGTGATATGCAGTTCTCATGTTCTACGTGGACTTGGAAAAGCAGGAACTGAAGAGAGTAAGAAATTAAGCTATTGTCACTCACGTGTCTGAACTGAAAGAAAAGCATATCCTACACAGAACAGATATACTCACTTGGTTTTAGATAGCATTTTTATGAAATATCTTTCTTCACATTTAGTAAGTGGAGGATGTTGGCCTAAGGTGCAAGTAGACTGCTAATAAGATTCCTCAAGGTGGCAAACCTATGCAATCAATAAATGGAACCGGCTAAGTATCACTGACTGGGCTTTCTATAAAAGGCTTGTTATAATCTTGGAAAAGGATGGAGGTCTAAGTGAAGATCCACTGTTTAAAGCACTGAAATAAAACCTTCTAATCAACACCGAAGTTTCTGTCCCTCCTCACATAACCTTTACTTCAATCAAGGCTTGGAAGACATGAATCGAATTGCCACAGTAAGCAGTTCAGCCCATCTCCCTTGTTCCCATGAATATCAGGCCTGGTAACACTCCGTCTATGGAGAATTAGAGGCTTTGGGAAAGCAAAGGCTCAGATGTTACAAAGTTCATCATGAACAGAGGAGACAGCTTAGCTGGAAATTTTTAAAAAGAGCTTGCCTGTTGAGAGTTCCCTGATGATATATTTACATATAAAGTTAACTACTAGACCATGATTATGACAGACACTGGTTATACAGAATATAAATAACCTCTATTGAATTCATGTTCCTGCTTGCTTTCAATAAAGAATTAAATTGCTCAGTCCAAAATCTTTTTGACAATACTATTTACAAAATGGTTTAAATTTAATAAAAACATATTAAGTTAATATTTGATAAAAGTCATACCATAGACACTTTTACAATGAAATGTCAGTGGAATTTGTTATAGGACAAATGAAAGTGAAATGATATTAAGCCAATGTAAACAGCAAGGCGTCTTGTAGGATTGATTATCACCTCAAGGGAAGATCATTTATTTTCAAGGTTTAATAATAGTTCAACCTATTGTAAAGAAAATTTAATAAAGCACAATTTTTAGCAGTTTCATAAAACAATTTCTGAGTTGTTTTATGAACACTTAATTTATCGATAACAATATTAAAAGTTTATTCTGCAGTGGAACCTTTCCTTGTCAGGTTTCTCCTGGCAAGCAACCAGGACTTTCAATATCTAAATTAATATTTTATAAGGGTTTTTTTATTCATGATATTAATATAGCTTTCAAACATACCAGTCAACTTCTAGGAAGAAGCATAGAATGCTACTGTACAAAAGAAGCAAACTGTCTATTTTTCAAATGTTGATCAATCACAATTTCTATATTGTTGAATGACCATCTGAACTACTGCTCTGAAAAACAAGTAAAATATTTGATTGCAAATGCTGAATAAGAATCTCAAAATATCACAGAATGGTAGGGGTTGGAAGGGACCTTTAGAGATCATCTAGTCCAACCCCCCTGCCAGAGAAGGATCACCTACAGCGGATTGGACAGGAACGCGTCCAAGCAGGTTTTGAAGATCTCCAGAGAAGGAGGATCCACAGCCTCTCTGGGCAGCCTGTTCTAGTGCTCTGGTACCCTCACAGTAAAGGAGTTTTTCCTCATGTTGAGATGGAATTTCCTATGTTCCAGTTTGTGCCTGTTGTCCCTTGTCCTGTCACTGGGCACCACTGAAAAGAGTCTGGCTCCATCCTCTTGACACCCGCCCTTCAGATATTCATAAGCATTGATGAGATCCCTCTCAGTCATCTCTTCTCCAGGCTAAACACACCCAGGTCTCTCAGTCTTTCCTAATAAGAGAGGTGCTCCAGTCCCTGGATCATCTTTGTAAGCCTCTGCTGGACTCCTTCCAGTAGTTCCCTGTCTTTCTTGAACCGGGCAGTCCAGAACTGACACTGTACTCCAGATGTGACCTCATCAGGGCAGAGTAGAAGGGGAGGATGACCTCCCTTGGCCTGCTGGACATGATCTTTTTAATGCACCCCGGGAGACCGTTGGCCTTCTGCAGATCCGCTTTCCAGCAGGTGAACCCCTAACCTGTACTGCTGCATGGGGTTATTCCTCCCTAGATGCAGGAGGTTGCCTTTGTTGAACTTCATTAGGTTCCTCTCCGACCAACTCTCCAGCCTGTCCAGATCTCGCTGAATGGCAGCACATCCTTCTGGCGTGTCATCCACTCCTCACAGTTTTGTGTCATCAGCAAACTTGCTGAGGGTACACTCTGTCCCTCATATCTATGAGTCCAAGACATTCCAAATTATTGAGATGAACTAAGCCTGTTTTGAAAACTCTGCACAGTACCCATAAAATAAGAAATTAATACTGTATTAAACATTGATTATTTTATAGTGTTTGAATATATTTACACATACATATTTAAAAAAGTTTTTGAAATGTGAGAGACAGAATGTCTCCTTTTCCAACACAGGCGTGTAAAGCTGATGATGAAAGTGAGGAAATGATAACATTTCAGCCAATTGACTGCATTTTCATTGTGTTTAATATTACTTTTTTTACCAAATCAATCATAAATAAGTATAATGGAGATTAACAAAATCATTTGACCAGGGCAGCAGGTTTAGTACTGAATTATTTCAGGGATCATGTTAGTTGCTAGAGGAGCTAGATCCTTTTTTGGGATTCTTACTGCAAATCAGACATAAAACGTCATCAGCATGCTCAAAGGAAGAAGATGGCAGAAATAGTTCTCAGCTTTTCTAAATGAGCAGTAGTGAGGTGCTGCTATTTGGCTACATTCACTTGAATATAGCATGAAAAAAATAGAGTACTGCTCAGGCAAATCAAGTGATTCAGGATATACCTTTAGGTGCAGGGTACTTTGGAGGGGTACAACCATGGACTCCTGTGCTACTCCCAGGCACTGAGGCAGCTCCAACATGCTGCTCCCACTATAAGGCATGGATACGTTCTCTGGTGAATAAATACCTCTTGGATAAGGCCTTCTGAGAAGGAAAGCAGTGGAATTAATTCGGGTTTTTTTTTTCCCCACATCCATTTGTCAAACAGACTGACAGTTTCTAAAATTCAGCTCACATTTCAGAGAACAAGCAGCTGCTGGGGATGAAGCAGTATAAAAAACCTTGCTGCTCTTGCTTGGGTACGTGAATGAGCACTCTGCAACATGTAACGACCTCATCAGCCTGATTTTTCAGTTTCTCAGTACTGGAAGTAACATGGATTTGCTCACAACTACCACAGTTAAGCTCTCTGATTTCTTGTATGAACTTTATGAACGCTTATTTCTTAAAGTCCCACAAGCTCTTATGACACTCTCCTCACATTTTTTTGTAGTTGTGTCAATATTAATCACATGTAAGTAGCAGGAAATAAAGAATAAAGAGGAAAATTATGTATAATTTGACACTTTGGAAATTAGGTATATAAGCTCTCTTGTTAGTAAGTGAAGAGAAATAGACAACGTGAAAGAAAATTCATTCAAACCATTTTTGACAGCTATTTTGTAGTGACATGAACAACCTTATTCTTTTTGCTAACTGCGATGGAAACCTAATTGCAGCAGAAGCCTAGACAGCTACAGTAAATTATTCAATTAACTTTCAGATGGATAAAACTGAGTGATAGCAGTCTTTACTTGTTTGTTCAAGCCTGTATGAAAGTTTCCACAAGACCTGAAAAATTGAACTGGTCATTTAACTCCTATCCCAGTGGTCTTGCAATAAAATCACTCGTCTATGATGGACACTGCTCAGTATTTTGCTTTAATTATTCAGGAAATATATTCAAGCACTTTTATTAAGTCCTACAGATGCCCTTAGAGAACTTGAGAAGTTCAGGGAGGAACAGCTATAGAATTGTGGGTGATATTAATAACTTGCCTTCAACCTGCGTTATTTGTGTTAGACTCGATTTATTTGCAACAAAATATTGCAGGAAAAAAGGTTCTTATGCTCCTCTTTTCAGGCCCATTTATTTATTTCCAAGTTCCTCTGAGAGACTGTAAGATGTGCCAGAGTAATCACATCTGGAAATTGTCTTCTCTCTGCCAAGCAGGGGGATTAAGGATGATAGGACCAGCATGACACTGCTGCTGTTGTGTGTCTCAGCCGTACTCGGTAGATCTACCTCTGATGTACAAGAGGAGCAAGCAGCTCATCTTGACCTCTCTTCTGCAGCAGTCAACTAGTGCCAAGAAGGAAGATGACTGCAGTTAAATAAATATCCTTGACTGACTCTTGCATCTGGTATTGTATCAGCCAGCATCCATAAGCATAGTTTAAGACTTCCAGTCAGACTAAGGATATTACCCATTTTAATAACGCAAACCAGCATCACCACTCAGCTCTCTACAAGGATATAAAATCCTGCAGACTGTGCGTATATCATGCTCTAAAGTAGTGGCCACAATCTCTCTGTGGACCTGTAAATTCAATTGATTCCTGTGCTCACTTCCAGAGAAATCAGCTCTGGGATAACAGGGTATATTGTGCACTAGGGTGTTCAATACTACACATGAAAAGGATCAATAGATTTTCTGTGCCTAAGACATGAGATCCTATTCACTTTATAAACCAGGTGCAGGGCAGGCTCTCAAAAGTGTTTTAAAGAAAAGATCCTCAGTACCCTGCTTACCTTCGGCGTATGGGCCTTACATGATGCTGTCAGCCTGTGAGAAGGATGTTCATACAAAAAGAATGTAGGCTACGTGCAGTGAGCCAAGGAGGATGTTCACAAGTTAAGAGAATGGGAGATGCAAAGAGAGGTTTGTGTGTAAAAGGATTGTATGGGAACAATCCATCAGTGTGTGTATGCTCCAAGTCTGCCTCAATGACAAACCACAGATTAGAAAAACGACAGTACTATATAGAAAACTTGTCTTGACATCTCATTCATGAGGTCCCTAAACAATGTCCCTAAGCACCACATCTACACGCCTTTGAAATACCTCCAGGGATGGTGACTCAACCACTTCCCTCAGCAGCCTGTTCTAAAAAACCCACTATTCTTCTTTTCAAATACCAGGTGTCTTTCTGTAATTTTTATACAGCCATTTGAGAAAGAATAAAGCACCAAGTTGAGGTGATCCTTGCACACAGACCCCACCACAAGGGTACATCACCATTTTACAAGGATTTTGCATAAGCACAAAGGTTTAATTGCTTATATATTCAGATGAGAGGATTCTCCACAAAAAAAATGAAACAGGTCAAAAGGATTATATCTTAAATTCAAGATAGGATAAAAGTTTGCTAAGCTTAAGAGTCACAAGTCACTTTAGACACTTTCGGAAACAAGTCCTAACACTGAGTGTATTTTAAAAATATATACTTAATTCAATCTCAAACTATTGAGATGAATAAGAAAAAAGGAATAAAATATTATTTATTTAAATGGCTGGACTAGACTATCTCATTACAATTAATAGCTTTCACATCTCAGGATAGCAAAGAATTTATTCAATATACACTACAAATAACCCATTATCTTTGGAACTTAGCTGTTAGAGCTATAGATAAAGATGTAGAGTTTGAAAATGCATCTGTAGAAACAAAATTAGTTTGGAGAAGATACTTAAAACAGTTGTTCTGAAACAGTTATGGTGGTTTAAATGCTAATAATTTGGGGGTTTTTGTTCATAGCTACTTTGAAACACTGCAATACATTTTGAAACTGCCATACTGAAGAAAATTAAGGATGCAACAAATTGACTGGTGCTGCAGAGATGTATCTGGTTTTTTTATGAGCATATTTAATTGCACGTTTCTTAAGTTTCTAATTACAACCAGTACTAAAAATGTCTAGATGCTTAAGGATGCATTTTTATATTTAAACGTACCTCATTATTATTACTTATATGGCAGATAGTTTGCTAAGATATAATGATAGGATATTAAAGTGGATTAGAAATCTCATTATTAAAACACAAGCTTGTCTGAATAGAAAGGAAAAAAAAATAATACTGTAAATGGAATAAGTACCTCTTCATTTTCTTTCACAAATCTCATTTTATTATGAGCTAAATGTCAGAGACATAAAGACATAACTGGTGGCACGACCCCATCAGGGAGGTTTGTATCTGTTATCATAGTGTATTTAACATTATTTTTCCAAAGATTTTAAATAAAGACAGTGAACTTTACTACGGACTAAAATTTCAACTAAATGTGTTTTAGCCTAGCTGGGGGTGGTTTGTTTATTTTTAGAGTAAGATATAACTGCAGTCAAATAACACCTCTTCCTGTATTTTAACTCAGTACTAGGGCAGACACCAATTATGAAATTGTGCTGTCAGGTTACCCCTCTAAGGGCAGTCACACACTTCATGTTTTCAGTGGCAAATTGAATTTGACATTTAATTTGAAGCCCAGGATACCATAATGTAAAACCTTCTGCAGTATTAGTGATAAAGCAGGAGGGCAGACATCCTGGCTGCCTCTTTTGAATAGTCCTCTCCATATTACCACTGCCTTCACTATTTTCTATGGGGATTTTTCTCCTGATGTTTAAAGAAGACATCCAGTAAATGTTTAGAATTACAGTAGCTCACAACAAGAACTTTTCAGGTTCCTTTATAGATTCAAATAAACGATCTACTATAAATTTGATGCATACATGCTATCCAGACACCCTGTCATTTCTGAGTTTAGATCAGTCCTAGGTAGCATAACTCTTAGTAGCTGGTGATGTTGACACTTTCTCATTTGTTTATTCTTTGAAAGATAATTTAATTTTATGTTGCACAAGAATGCTTCCTAATAGTGGCTGAAAGACTTTTATTTATTGAATATTCATTTCTTGCAGAGATTTCTGTGTAAGCTGGCAGCCCTTCCTTTAAGGTACTTCAGAGTAAAGCATTGGAATGTAGTATTTTCAAGAAGCAGCTACAATTCCTCTTTGCGTGACGGAATAGACAGATTTAGGGTCAGAAATTAAGAATGGCATAACTTCAAAGTGCAAAGGCTGGTTTGGTACACATGTAAGTGGAATTTAGCCAGGACACTGGGTTAACCATCACCTTGAAGGTTCCCATTACATNGTTAGGACAATTCCTCGTCCCTGTAAGCTGTCATAATACAACAGACGTGAATTAAACTGTGAAATGTATATTAGCTCAGAATCGGGCTCAGAGACTCCAGCTGTGGAGTACGACTAACTAACAATGGATCTCTGCACTATTCAATATTCAAATACAAATACAATCAAGACCAAATAGGAGCATATTTCTGTGGAATTCTCCAGCCTTTATCCAGCTATTATCACATCTAATTCAGCATAAGGTTAATTTTGCATAAACTGGCACTATCTGACCTGCACAAAAGTCTGCAAAGACTAACTTATTTCCCATTTTTCTCCCTACCTTTTTTGACTATTTCTGTGTCAAGTGGCTGAAGTGGTTTTAGTATCATTTTCGTATTATTGGCATCCTAAAATGGAGTTTACTGTCATGAATATCAACAGCTTTAGCACTCCCTACAGAGTACCCTTATTTCCCTAATTACACCAAGAATTTGTCACAGTTCTGCCAGGAGAACTGGAAGGGTATCTCCTGATTTTTTCCTCATTCGTTGGTTTTTACTTCTGAAATAGTTTCTGAAATAATCTCTTATAGTTTCTGAAACAATAGTTTCTGAAAAACTAGAATAGTTTCTTAGAAGTTTTCTGGGGAGAGAAAATCCTTCTTACTGGTTTCCAGAGAGCAATGTCATTGACTGTGTTGACAGAGCTTATTTTCATTGATGTCCCCCAATTCTTTTCATATCTATCAGAACTTCTCTTGCAAAAATTTGTCACTTTTCTTTAGCTTGTGAGTTCCAACTGGTTGCAGGTTATGTTCAATGACAGAAGACAATTTATTTTTAATTTCTTTCCTCTATTGCCATTCATGATGGCAGAGAATTTAGAATTTAGAAGCAAGAACACAAACCATACACAGCTTAAAGTTTTCAGCATTTTCTTTGCTGTGTAAGATGCTTGACTTTGGCAAATTCATGTTGTCTATAAAATACAAACTAAGAACAATTGAGCAAAATGCAATGAAACACAATGAAGGTACTATGTACCTTTTGCTGTTAGTGTACTGAAATTCTGCAAGTGCATCAGGCAAAAATCAGCCAGTTAAATACAAGCCTGGGGCTACTGGATGTTCTGGTACATGCTGGACAGGTGCTGGCAAATCCTATTAATTACCCAAAGAAGGCTGTTTCGGGACAGAGTTTTCAGTCACTTGTTTGACAGGGAGAGAAGTATCAGGCCTGTCACTGCACCTATTTAAGATGATTTTTTGTGCTTCTGGAAAATATGTGTAATGATGCCTGCTTTTATTAAAAGTTTAGCAATTCCCTTCCAAGAGACAGAAAGCCCTCGGCACAGTCCTGATTAGTGGTTATAAGGGAACCGAGGTGGAACTGAGGTAGGAACTGAATGTGCTTCTCTTCCCTTCCTGATAATTAGTTGGAGTCCTAAGTGTTTTACAATTCAATTCCTAACCCCTGCTGCCAAAGAAGAATACCAGGATGGCTAATAGACAGAGTGACACTTAAATCTGAAAACGAATGCTGTCTCAGGACGCCTTGTCACCTTCCTGCTCTTCGCTAGAGGTTTCATGCAAAGCAGCAGAGGGAGAGAAGATGCCAAGAAGACACAGGGTTATGTAAAATAAGCTCTTAGAAACAGTCTGGTAATGCCTTTTGTTAAATGTGATGTTATGCTTTCTATTCTTATGTTGAGTGTTCCCATAAATTCTAGTTATATTAGTTTATCCATAAAAATTAACACGATCTATTTGCACAATTTAGTATTGTAACAGGTCCCACCATAAAAATATCTGAGCAACTGGAAAGAGAAAATAATCCCTGGCATCTTAATTTCTTTTCTTTCTATTTTCCATGTTACGATGGAATATTCAAAAATTATTGAAACTAAAAGAATGAGGATGTCATTAAGTATGATCATATAAATTACTACTGAAAATGGAGAGGCAGGTATTGTCTGTGCTTTGAACTTTGGTTTTATGTGCGAGTAGCGCATTACTTGCGGTTTTTCTATTTGTATTTATGGGGCTCCTTGGCCGTAGAAGGTTACCTACTAAAGGGCCAAACCTTTATATTAATTTAAGCAATAAATAAATTAAATAATGAAAGAATATAATTAAATAAATTAATCTGTTTTTAAATTAAACTGATTTTATAAATTGAACCAGACTTAAACAAGGACAAAGGGACATTAGAAATATAATCCTTCATAGTTTAATTATACAGGAAAGCAGTCGTGTTAGCTTGGCCTCATTCCAGTAAATTGAAAGAGAAAGTTTCTAACTGTAGCTCCTTCACTTCAGCACTGAAAGTATATAATAACAGATAATCTCCCATCTAAGGAAGGTCCAAAGCTGAAAACACACAGGAGAGTTCAAACCAAATGGGTGGGAAACATCTTATTTATACCATTATTTAAAATATTCAGTAAAGATGAGTTCATAATGCATACAGGGGAAAGAAAACCTCTAATTTGAAAATATTGCCACCAGTTTTACCATAACTCCATTTACATCTTGCTAGTATTTCAGAAAATTTAGCTTATGGAAGTACAATTAAAAAGAATTTCAGTTTCAACTTCACACTTAGATGTGCGGATCTCTTCTGACAATTTATTCACTAAGGAAGCAGACATTAAGAAACTAAACTAGGCTACACTCATTCAAAGTGCTTATAATGGTTATGCAGACAGAAAAAAAGAAAATTGGTTAATACAAATATTACAGCTGAAAGTGGTTATTATCATTTGTTTTGAGCTTATTCTCATAAGCTACGGGGTAGACAATGTTTCCTGAACCACAGAAAACTCATGACCTTCAGAAAAGACATAGCACACTGTTATTGTGAGGAATTCAATTAGGATACAATTACATAATTTAATAAAATAATTAATTTACTCACTATATTATTTGTTCTCAAATAAATTGGGGTAAGGGGGGAGTTGAGTAATGGTTTATAGAGTAAGAGGAGGCAGTAGCTGATGAGAAATGTGGAGCCTGGTTTCTCAGTTTCCCTGAGAAGGCAGAAGATGGACATTCCTTCACACCCATCCACTTTGTGTCAACAAAGTTTAGTCTGATTATTCTGTTATACTGGAGACAGAGGCAAGGAATCTCATCCTCCTCCTGACGGTTTGAGGATTCACTAAACATAGCAAAAGTGCCACAGTTTTAAAGAGAATCATCCAATATTTTTGGTGTTGTAGAAGAGGCAGGAAATAAGGAAAATAAAACAACTCTATGATATGAATTCAGTGAAGGGGAGATATTATGCAGTAAAAGTAATCTAAGAACCAGAAGAGAACCAATAGTACCTTTTCTTATTTGCAATCTTCAGGTTTTAATTAGCTGGTTTACTTTCATTCTTTTTTATTTTAATTTACCGATTTTCCTCAGCTGTTCTTTTACAATGTAAATTGTATGTCACCATCGCTGACCAAGGTGAACAATTAAAGACAGATCATGGCATTCTGCCCCCAGATAACTTCTGTTTTCATAGCACAAGCAGATTAAATATTACCAGATAGCTACAAATCCAAAAATAAATCTGCTGTGTCTCACATTCCTATATACACTGCGGTAGCACGTCTTACCCCCAACTGTCCTCGTTCATTGGCCTCTACAGGCCAATCTTTGCCCTTGCCTATTTGCATATAATATACTAGAAAGTTAATGCAGTACGAGTTGCCTCTCTGTTTAGTATCTCTGCTTTTTTTCCTTTCACAAAAAAACATATAAAATTTGGAAAAATCATTTTCTCCCTCGTGAACACTTGATTTTTATCACTCCCCATCATCTTCAAGAGTCTTCAGAAAGAAATACAATCCAAAAAGACAGAAAAAAATGAAAAAATAAAAATAAACCAGTCACACCTCCTTTCTGTGGGTATTTTTATCAGAGTCTCTCTCTCAGATGATCAGGGACAGGACTGAAAATTCTCTCCAGCGCACCATTTCCTGCTGTTGCTTCAGCCAATTTCCCTTGGCTACTGCCCACGAACAGCGACTCCAAACAGCCATTGGCAACAACAGCTTCCAAGCTGACAAAATCACTTTTCATTTTGAACAGTATTTATAAAACAATAACGCCCTTTTTTAACCTTTGTCCGTCAAACAAAAGGAGAGGATTTCATTGTTCATGCAGTCATAAGGTGTAGTTCTTTTGGCAATGCAACAGGAAATGTAAACACATTATTTCAGATATACAATGTAGCGTCACAGCAATTACAAGTGCCTGATGCGCTATTTTTTACAGGCTGGTTTATATACTAGTTTAAAATCAGGTGAGAATAAATTAAGAAAATCCACAGACCACTAGAGATTTTTTAACACCAGGCTCTCTTTCCTACAGGCATTGCAATGTTCATTACATTCCCCTATATGCCCCTTCTCCTCTTGAAGATAAAACACCATGCGTCCTCCACCCTTCATCACCATTCATCCCTTCAGCTTTCCTAATGCAATAGCCATTCGGCCCAGGTTTCTGGCTGCGACATGCATCGCTATGTCCAGTCACAACAGTACCTGTTGGCTGGGTCTGAGCAAGTTGGAAGACTAAAGAAAATGCTTCACAGCCTCTCTAAGTTAGTTACAGAAGTGAACATTTGTACACACATGTACATACGGATGTACATATATTGTACGTACATTTATGTAGGTACACATACACATTCATTTAAACCTGACCTTATTTTCTTATATACTGACAAATTTAACTTGGCAAGACTTTTATCAAACCTAAACAATTCAGTTTAATGTCCAGATGTCCACCTAATGTGATCTTTACAAATTTTGGCTTTTTACGTTTAGCCTTTTTACATTAAAAAGTAAAACCAGCAAAACTGTTGTGGTTTTTTTTTTTTTTCAAAATTAGAAGGCTTTTATGGATGTTATTTTTTTGTGTGGTATACCAAGAACAGTTTGGAGATTCACATCAAGAATAGTTTAGAGACTTAAATCTCATTTTATAGTTAAATATATTACTTTTAATTCCTTAAAATTCAGTGATACAAAGACTTTCTGGAAATTGTTGTGTGGCCTTTTAAAAAAATAATTAATGTAATAAAAAGCAGTATTAATATTTAAGGCAACATATTCTACGTACTAATGTGAGGAAAAGATCCAGAACAGTACAAATTGTTTGTTTATTAAAGAACAGGTAGTATTATGTGCAAGTAAAAATATTTCTTTTCCCATGTGTCAAGCTACTCATACATTTACTTTTTTACAGACAAACTTGTCACATTGGTATGTAAACTTAAAATATCGGAAATATTAAGACAAGCTTAGAGATAAATGATGCATTTGAGTACTTAGCTGTACATCAGTGCTTTGGCATACAGAATTACAAAGTAAACAGTAGGTAATTCAGGAAGGCTTTAGTACGAAAACAACCATAAGAAACAAGAAAAGAAGAAATATGTGACTATAAAGGAAGGCACTTAAGACACAATTACTTGACTTTGAATGTTATGTACCTTTCATAGAGGTTCATCTGGGCAGTCACGACCTTCAGCTAAGTAAACTCCGCTGTCTACATGTTTAGCCTTTTTAAAAATTAGTGAGACAGAATGAGTGAAAGAGACAATATCATTCATTTTTCTCCTTCAGGAGCAATTTTGATCACGAAAGACAGTCCACAGAAAGTCACTGGACATGTTTATCACTCTCTGGGTATACCCCATGACAGCTGTAAACCTTAACAGAATCGTTAAGATTCAAACACCATTATTTTCTACCTCATTTGCAAGGAAGAGATCTTTCTATGAAATACGTCGATATTTCTGGTCTTATTTTTCAATTTTAACAAGAAAGACAGATATTAAAACACAGATTTTCCTGAGGCCACAATTTTTTGTTATTGGAGTTACTGAAAATATAGGTGGACTATAAAAAGATCTGTTTAATACCAAATTAAGTGACACGCAGATAGAGAAATTGAACTTACACAAACAAAGAAAAAGTCTTAGAATGATTTCTTCTTCAGCTGGTGCAAACTTCTGTGTGCAAATATATATTTCTTCCCTTAAAATAAAATGTTAGTTTAGCTTGGTAACTTGCTGAGAGAAATTATTCTAACATAATTCAAGTTAAAGTTGCCCATTTAAGAACATCCACAAAGCAGTATAAAGTAGTTCAACCTAACTGGTTTTAAAAATCAATTCAATTAACTCAGTGAAATGTACAAAGCAGCTTTAATAATAAGTGAAATCAAGGAAATATATAGTCTAAATGTAATTGGTGACTATGTGGCCACTTGACCACAAAATGGTCAGGTTTAGTGATCAGTGTGATGATCATCGGAGTTTTGAATGCTAGCACTGAAACTCACACAATTAACTTTTAACGTGTCATGGTGTTTAGTCTTGCCAGAAGCTGAACTGGGATTGCTCTTCCTATCATAAAACATGAAGGGACTGTAACTACTTAGTGAACTTCTAATTATTTATTTCTCTCTTAGCCTTTAGGCTTTATAGATTCATCCTTCTAAAGAGTGACAATAAAATTACTGGACATGTTATAAAGAAGGGTTAAAAAAAAAAAAAAAGACCTAAATAACTTCACTAAAAAATCCAAGTAAGTTCCAGTAAAAATCATACAAAGACTCCTGTGTGGTAGAGGAAAAAAAAAAAAGCAATCAAAAAAACAAATGGCAAGAGAGATGAAATATTTTACTGGGTGCCAGCTCAAAAACCTGCTGCTTCTTTGCTGCACATCAGATAATTTACTTATTCATTAATTAAGTGTCATAATAATCTTGAAGTACATATTGTATTGATTCTCTTCATTAACACAAAATGATACAAAACTGTCCTTATAACGTGTTTAAAAGTATGTGAGAGACAGAAACTAATTTTTTCTTAACTATTTTAACTACCTGCTCTCACCACCATGTCTGAACATCTTTTCTATTAAGTTTTCTTTACATTTGCCAAAACAAACTCTTGCTTTAAAATATTCCATCCTTTTTAAAAAATTATTATTTTTTTTATTTTCTAAAGTATGTTATTCCTTAGGTGGGTTTCTAACTTTCCTACTCCTTTCCTACAAACCTTAAGATTGTCTCCGTTTTATCAAATACTCTAGCTTTATTTTTGCTCCCAATAGGGAGTGTTATAGACAAGCAATAAGCCTTACTGGTCTTCTGGCTGGTCTGGCCAGATCTCCTCATTCTTAACCAGAAGCAAGTCTAATCTGAGCACCTCCTTTTTTCCACTAACTATAATAAGCTCTTTCTTTATTCTTAGAAAAAGTGATACCTGGTACTAATGACAGCATCACAAACTCCTACTTTGAAAATCATTTCATAAACCACGTACCTCAACATGAACAGCTAAAGAGAAACAAAAATAAATGAGCCATTAAAATGAAATCATGTTGTCTTATCTTCTGTTCTTATTAGTACATTACCATTTTTTTCTCCTAATTGAGAGCAGCCATTGAGTATTAAAGACAGATTTTGTAATCCACGCCACTCTTGTGTTGGATGTTTTCCCTCTGCTAATCCTTCAGCAATAAATTATTAGAACTACAGAGATATGAGAATCACATTAAATCAGAAAAGCATGAGAAAATGAAGCGAATCTGAAAAGGCTACTAAAAGAAAATAAAGCACCTTTAAAAGTTATTTTTGCCTACAGTTTTATACTGCCTTTTGTCACTAAAAAGCAAGAGGAGACCAGCTGCAAACATAGCTTCTGAAAGGAAACAAAACCAAACATGCTGAACCTTGAGATATTCTGTCCACCACCATTGAGTCACAGACAACACGAGTTTTCATAACTGCTGTACATAGACAATATTGTCTCTGAATAGATACTTCTCCTACACACCTTCCACGGCAGGGCTCCATCACCCACAGCCGGCAAGAGCTGTGCATGTACCTGGGGAAATCTTCTGATGATGCCACATTAACTACCTTTAGCAGAACCGCAGAAGATTCTGTCTTTGGTTCACACAATCCCAGAGGAGGGATGGTTTTTAACTCCAGAAAATCCTCTGTGTGGGGGGTTTTACCTCAAATGGACATCATATTATATTTTATATTAAAGGGACAGGAAAAATAATTTATTTACTGCACTATGGCATTAATATTCTGGATTTTACAATCCAGTTGTGAGGACGCACCCTGAGCACCTACGTAAATGGACGTGACTAGCATAATTAGCATTGCAGAAGTGCACCTAGCAACACCTTCTAGGATTATACTTTAGTTGAAAATCTCTAATACATCTTCACTCATTAGAAACATTCTTTTCTCTTTGAAAAATAAAAAGCAGATGTATGGACTTTCTTTGAGCTATACATACATTTCTCTGGTAACAAGTTTCTGAAGCTGCAGTCCAACATCAGTTTATGGTGAAGTTAAAAACTACTGAAAATCATGACATGGAATGAAAAATACAGCTCAGCAGCCTTAAACAGGGAACAGTAGCAAAAACTAGAGAGAATTGCATCTTCAGTCTAGTAGGAGATATAAAGCATAGATCCCGCTAATCTAAGCATGCTGTTTAATCCTTAATTGATGTGTTCATCCATAGGAACGAAATTTTGCTTTGAAATCAGATTACCAGATGAAGATAATTTATAAATGCCAAAATCTCTGTTGCAACTAGAAAAAGTAGCTGACTGTTACCAGAACTAGCTATTTACCATTATCCTATTTACTATTATCGTAACTTGGTACAGGTAATATATTAGGAAATATGTCTGGCAAAGTTGTCTTAAATGGAGAACTTTCCAAATGGAAAGCAAGATTCCTTATTTTTGCAGTTATGACTGTGTTCATGCATGTGACATTCCAAAACTCATTGTATTACTTAACTGAAGGTCTATTCAACAGGCCTATTAAATAAATAAGAATAAAATATATGACAAATTATGACTACCTCCAATTTCTATTAGGCCCTTGTCATTAGCTGATATTTGATCTGTGAATGAACAACAGAGGAGGTGGGAAACCAGTCTAGTCAACATCTCAGTTTGAGAAAAATAAGCCATTATAGTAGGGCTTTCTGGAGGAACTTAATTGCCTTCATCCCGCTGATTATTAAGAGAGAGAACTAAATAGCCATCTTCATAACATTACAAAAATGAAGTAGCTCTTCAAGGAAGTAGGAACAGATGGATTAACATTTCATGTACTAACATTTGTCTGCAGAGAGATGCAAGAGGACTGAGACTAATTTCTTTTCCCTCCATATGAAAATGTAAAAAATTTATCAGTGCTTTATAGGAGATAGTCTTTTCTTTTTTATAATCAGTTTGAATACTCTATCCCAAACAAGCAAAGTTATAGGCATGGAAGTGTCATTCAAAAATGATGATGATAACAAAAAAGATGTAAAAACTTCATAGTGCATTTTAATGAACTTTTTTGATCAATCAAGAAGATTTAGTCACTTAATATTGTCATAACAGTATACAGCTTTGAATGGTAGAATTCAAGTACATGAATCTTCTGGTATCTTAGAGAGACTCCACTTTTTCAAAGTAAAATTTATGAAAAGCTTAAAAACTATTTTTAAGGAAATAAGTGCATGTACTAAAGCTTTAGTAAAAATGAATTTACAGGACAATGTTCTGCACATAGGAGAATCCGTGCACCCAGCAAAGTTGACAATACCTTCCTTGTCCAAGTGAGATGATGGACATTGTTCTCACTAACCAGGAGGGGCTGGTGGGGAATGTGAAACTCAAGGGCAGCCTCGGCTACGGTGACCATGAAATAATGGAGTTCAAGATCCTTGGGGCAGCAAGGAGGGTGCACAGCAAACACACTACCGTGGACTTCAGGAGAGCAGACTTTGCCTCTTCAGGGATCTGCTTGGTAGAGTACCATGGGATAACACCCAGAGGGAAAAGGGGCCCAAGAGATTAGGAAAGCTAAAGACCTGATAGAATAAAATCTGGCCAGGGATGTCAAGGGCAACAAGAAAAGCTTCTATAGGTATGTCGCTCATAAAAGGAAGACTAGGGAAAATGTGGGCCTTCTCTGTAACGAAAAGCGAGTCCTGGTCACGCAGGATATGGAGAAGGCTGAGGTACTCAATGACTTTTTTGCCAGCAAGTGCTCCAGTCACAGTGCCGAAGTCGCAGAAGGCAAAGGCAGAGACTGGCAGAATGAGGAACTGCCCACTGCAGGAGACCAGGTTTGAAACCATCTAAGGAACATGAAGGTGCACAAATCCATGGGACCTGATGAGATTCATCTGCTGGTCCTGAACTAGTGGATGAAGTTGCTAAGACACCATCCATCATACTTGAGAAGTCAAGGCAATCCAGTGTAGTTCCCACTGACTGGAAAAGGGGAAACATTACCCCCATTTTTAAAGAGGAAAAAAAGGAAGACCCAGGGAAATACAGGCCAATCCATCTCGTCTCTGGCACATGGAAAATAAGGAGGTGATCGGTGACAGCCAACATGGCTCCACGAAGGGAGAGCCATACCTGACAAATCTGGTGGCCTTCTATGATAGTATTAGAGCATTGGTGGTTAAGGGAAGAGCAACTGACGTCATCTACCTGGACTTGGGCAAAGCATTTTACACTGTCCCACATGAAATCCTTGTCTCTAAATTGGAGAGACATGGATTTGACAGATGGAACACTCAATGGATAAGGAATTGGCTGGATGGCTGCACTCTATGAGTTGTGGTCAATGGCTCAATGTCCAAGTGCAGAGCAGTGAGGAGTGGCATTCCTATTGGATCAGGTGGGGTCAGTATTGGGACTGGTGCTGTTTAATATCTTTATCAGTGACTTCAATCAGTGGGATTGAGTGCACCCTCAGCAAGTTTGCCAACAACACGAAGCTGTGTGGTGCATTCGACATGCTGGAGGGAAGGGATGCCGTCGAGAGGGACCTTGACAGGCTTGAGAGGTGGGCCTGTGCAAACCTCATGAAGTTCAACCACACCAAGTGCAAGGTCTTGCACATGGGTCACAGCAATCCCAAGCACAAATACAGGCTGGGTGGAGAATGGATTGATAGCAGCCCTGAGGAGAAGGACTTGGGGGTGTTGGTGGATGAGAAGCTCAACATGAGCTGTCAATGTGCGCTCACAGCCCAGAAAGCCCACCACATCCTGGGCTGCATCATGGCCAGCAGGTTGAGGGAGGTGATTCTGCCCTTCTACTCTGCACTGGTGAGGCCGCACCTGGGTACTGTGTTCCAGGTCTGGGGTTCCCAACATAAGAAGGACATGGACCTGTTGGAACGGGTCCAGTGGAGGGTCATGAAGATGATGAGAGGGCTGGAGCACCTCTCCTCTGAAGAGAGGCTGAGATAGTTGGGATTGTTCAGCCTGGAGAAGAGAAGGCCCCAGGGAGACCTTATAGCGGTCTTCCAGTACTTAAAGGGGGCCTACAGGAGAGATGGGGAGGGACTCTTCATCAGGGATTGTAATGATAGGATGAGGGGTAATGGTTTTAAACTGAAAGAAGGGAGATTTAGATGAGATATTAGGAAGAAATTCTTTACTGTGAGGGTGGTGAGGCACTGGAAAAGGTTGCCCAGGGAAGCTGTGGATGCCCCATCCCTGAAAGTGTTCAAAGTCAGGCTGGATGGGGCTTTGAGCAACCTGGTCTAGTGGGAGATGTCCCTGCCTGTGGCAGGGGGTTTGGAACCATATGATCTTTAAGGTCCCTTCCAATCCAATCCAAACCATTACATGATTCTATGATTAAAGAGACAAAGAGTTTATTTTAATGACAAATAGGATTTTTCTAGTAGAGTTATATTTGAGCCAGTGAGGAGTCAAGCAATACACCAATGAAACTGCCACCAGCAATAGGAAATACCCAGATTATTATAATGGAAAAAGAAGAGCTGCAATACTTGGAGCAGTACGTTTTCCTCCAATCTCAGAAAACTTATTGCCAGAACTGCCTTTTTATGATAGAATACGAGGGATTTAAAAAGACACTTGTGAAAACACTTTTTTATGGATACAGCTGACATGGATATATTACTGACAACTAGCAAAACACCAGACTGAAAAATAAAAAAAAATAATCAAGAAGCTGAATGTTTTTTGTGAAAGATTGTACAGCATACAAAGATCCCAAAACCACTAGAGTTTAAAGCAAAGGACATTGAATAGTCTGCTACAGTTAATAGTCACCAGGAGATGGGATAAATAGTTTTACATTTAGGTCAATGGTGTTTTCATATTACTTTTCTATGAAGAAAATTAGTTCTCTAAAGAGTTCTCTCTCTCTCTCTTGAAAGAAAATCAGTTACTGAAAGTTTGAAAACACTTCAAACAATTAAAACATTTCAGAATGTCAATGTTGGAGGTTATTGACACTAATACAATTGTTATTATAGAAGTATGGGGCTTTATTCATCTTCTGTCAATTCATATATTATTACATTTTACTACATTCACAATACAGTATCTACATGTCTAACATTTAATAATCGGCATTTGTGTTGCCTGTATTGTTAGGATGTCAACTGACAAGATTAAAAACTTTTCTAAAAAACGCCATTGTCTATTTTGTCCCATTTCTAAATATTGTGAAACAGAATCATGTTAGAATGATGTTTCCTGGAAAAACAAGATGAGATAGTAGAAGCAGCAGAACAGATTATGAACTGGAGTTTCTGACAAGCATGAAGGTATGTATTTGATAATAATGAAACTGTCCTCATTTATTAGTTCATTCTTTTTTCTTGTCAATAACACACGTTCAATTCTCCAATATATGTGACCTATGCATGCTTTGCAAGGGCTATGGGTTTCATTATGAATATTATTTGAGATGTGGAAATCCCCAGAGAGAGTGCCAAATAGTTATTTTGTTGTTGCTGAGAGTTAAATGACAACAAAAAGAAATATTTATTTCATATTTCCCATATAAATACTCCTTGCCAACAACTGTCAGCAGCAAATGTTAAGAATGAGGGCTGCCAAAGGACAGCTTGACAGTGCAGAACTTCCTTTTGGATTGATTGTCAGCTAAAAAGATCAGTTGAACAGAGAGCTAAAGTTAGCTTTTTGAATTTATTTGCAAACTAATACTAATTTTAAAAAAGAGTTTGGAGTCAATTGAAATATTTTGTTGCTGTTAGGTAAACTCTATCTAATCGGATTTTGTTTGTATTTTAATTGGTTACTAAAATGATATTAACTTTTTGATATAAAGCTAATTATATGAAAACATTTCATTTATGTTCCTTCACGCTGTTTTTATGTTGCACAAAAGTCATATTCTTCCCTGAGAAAGGAGAGAGTTTAAAATTTCAGCTAGACTGATATCAAACACATTTCAAGCAATAAAATGAATTGTCTGAATCATAAGTTTTATGTCATTCAATATTATCTGAACTATAGGCACAGGCGATGCTTCACAGCCCTGGAAAAATGAAATTGAAGTACTGTAGCCATGTAAGCAATTGGAATCACAGAAAGGTGTAGGATGCGATTAACAAGAACTTTATATTAGAACAATGATGAAGATGCCTGGTACTATATCAAAAGATTGACCGATGTCTAGAGAAGTCCTGTATTATATGCATGTAGAGTAGCAATTTTTCAAACATGGCACTGCAAGACACATAACGTGCACTAAATGGATTGCAGTCCATGATTAGAGCTTGCATGTACATTTAGCAAAAGAGTAACTTATCACGTAATTTCTAATGCACAATAAGAGATGCCACTTAATAACAAAACATAGGACGTATGTCTGTAAGGATTATAGGATGCAAAGAGTACAAAGATTAAACAAAATTTGGGACCACAGACTCAAACTGCTACAAGGTGAGATTCCACTGTGTGCCACCCATCACTTGCTGTAACCACACTGAATAAAGCGAACTGTGGAGTCAAACTCTGAGTCCAGAAAAGTCTGAGTGAATTCAGCCTTTGAAAGAAGTGTAATTTGAAAGACTCCAGATGAATCAGGAGCAGCTAGGTGCTGAGTAGCTGTGTCTCTAAATGCCAGTGCTGGGCACTCATGGTAGCAGTCCCAGCTGTAGTTTAACTATATGCCTGTCCTTCCACAGAATTGACATCAGCATTATTTGAAGCTGTGAATAATCAGAATCTGTATAATTGACTTTAGTGTCTCTATAATAAAAAGAGTCATCAGCTATTGTGTCTGGAACTTGTAAGTTCCTAAATATCACCTTATACTGATATTTATTTATTTATTTATTTATATGTTTTATTTTGTTTTTTTTTTTTAAGAGAGACTCAAATGTATTTGGGGAAGATCCGTGATACTGACTGAGATTTTACATGTGTTTCGCTCCATACAGACCTTAAAAATTTTCTGAAGCATTTTGTATGCCTTGGGGAAAAGCTGAAATTAAATATAATTACTATCTTCATGCTTTCCTTTTTCTTTTTTCTTGCCAAGGATGATGTATCAGGTTTTCAAGTGGAAGATGCATTCTGATACATAGCAGCATTACACTTGTATTTTTCAGAAGACATCTACAGAGTGATTGTGATAGCAGGAAAAACAGCTCTGCAGAGTAATGGAAATACAATCACACAGCAGTATTTGGATCCTTGGAAGTTAGGGGTGAAAAAATTATACTACTGCTTTTCAACACGTTGATTATTTTTTCTATTGGAAACTCGCTGATGGGTGAGCTGCACATAGTAACCCTTTGTGCAGACATTCAGATTAAACTATAACATGCTTGGACTCTGAGAAGAATAACGGGAGCAAATATTGAAAGATATCACTGAAAGTTTAGTATTGCTTTTAGAGTACTGAATTTAATTTGAAGAGACACCTTGATCATTATTTAACTCTTATGAACAACCAGACAGGCTGCAAATAAATGGAATTTTCTTTTCTTTATTTTGTTCTATACATGGTGTCAGAGTTCCAGTATAATTTCCTGAATTCTCAGTTTAATATGTGGCTAGTAATATTGTCTAAAAAGATAGCTGATGCTTCTTTCATTCTCTTTTTATCTTCTACAACTCTAGATGCTTGAACTTGAAAACCAGGTAGGTCTTGCCTTTCAATATACAGTCATCAGGTCCTCTCCTCTCTTGAACTATTTGGAAAAAGAAAAATGTACATTCACTTTAAATAGAGTAAGGTATTTGCCCAGTTCTAGAACCGTGTGTTCTACTTTAAGGGATGGAAAACCATGAATTAATACATTTCTAGGTATAAATATTTTCCATTTCAGGTTTCAAAAGAAGAAATTTCAAATCATGAAGAGTCTAGGAAAAAACCTGTTGTTCTTGACATTTCTTATATATGCAGAAAGATCAGACAAAGGTATAATGGAAAAATAAAGAAACTGGAAAGTCAAAAGTCAAAATATAAAAGATCTAAATGTCACAGTGTCTGATTTACAGGTCTTTTGTCTAATGCAACTTTAAAAGCTTAAAGCAATGGTGCTTTCAAATTAAAACCTTATCTTTCTATAAAGAAAGATTTCTATGGTGCTTTCTAAATGACGTAGGAAAAAGTCACAACAAATTAATGAAGAAACTAATTATATTCAAAGAAATTATTACTTTTGTCTTGATATTTTAAACCTTGAATTACTTCTCTCACGGATAGTTGTACAGCCTCCCAATAATTTCATATTTGCACTGTGATCCAGTGATACAGACTAGCAAATTCAAACACTGGTAGTGGCATAATGTTACAGCAATAACTTCATAACGAGGTTTGATCTTGAGTAAATCCCCCTTAGGTCAAAGCAGCCATCCAGTCCGAACTCTGTGGTGCTGCTGATAACTCTTTTTGCCTTAGTAATATTTTAGGGCTTGTATGACAGTGTCTAGCTCTAAACATACCTTTAAATTGCTATAATTCTAACAATTCAAACAATTACCTTCTTCAAACGGTTCCTCTTTGCTTATGCTAATTTTTTTTTTTGCTGCAAGGTATCCTTTTTTCTACCTTTCCATTTTTCTGCACATATCAGAGAAGTACGCAGATCTTTATGTGGTGTTCAGAATACTCCCCTTCTGTTTAGACTGTAAGACTTTCACAGATACACAAAATTGATCCACTTCTAAAATGTGACCCAGCATTGTACTAACTTTCCTCCAACTGCATGAAATTGCATTCTTTACTTGTAATTTGCTGTCCAAAGTGAGACCTCCCAATGGAATTGCTTAGATCAATCAGAAGTGAAAAAACAGATGTGACAGACTTCTTCCTGTAGTTTTTGGTTCCCTCTACAATTTATGGAGTTCCCAATTCTCAGTTGCCCTTCTGCGGTAGCTCAGAAAAGGCTGGAGGTAAGAGAGGGCAGAAGAACGGAGGTCAGCACTAATATCAAGTTGTGACACCCTCCTTGTCTGAAGGATTGCTTGTAGGTAACTGAAAGCTGTTACAGCAAAAAGGCATGGAAATACCTAATGCAAGAAAATTCCAGTGAGCAGGAAATGGTGAGGATTTCCTCATGCTTTTTTTCTCAGGCTCTTACACAATAAAATCCAAACAGCAACACGCAGAGTGATCTAGTTCTGTTCATTGCTTTTCCTTGAAACTGTCCATTGGCACAGATTGGAAATTTCCGTATCTAAGCAGTAAAGATTGGATCTGATTTTACTATTCACCCATCAGACTGTGGTAGGAAGCAAATTACTTTGAGTCCTCTAGAACTTTTTTGAGTTTTATAAATAGTAATATTGTAGGTCTGCTTTAAAAACAAACTGTACTTGTCTCAGGAAAGGGCTTTGGAGGTGCCATGAGGAATGCTTTCACTGTCTTCACTGAGACATGGAAAGTCATTTGGAAAGTTATGCAAGTGACTCACATGGCTTATTGCCTACAGCATCTGCAAAAGCATTGATAAGAACAATGCCTAAATTGAACTGGCACTGCTGTATTGAGAAGTTTTTCTGAGTTGCACATGGGTAACAGGCAGCCTTACAAAGTGGGAGCACAAATGTCTTTCTTCTACATGGCAGGGGACGGAGACCAACATTCCTTCTGACTGGCATCAGTCCAAATATTAATTGCTTCCAGAGAATAACTTTACCTTGTGATAGGTACAATGCACAAAACCTATCTTGCAGTTTATGGTTTTGGGAGGGAGAAAGGGACCAGGGTAAAAGTTGGTAAAAAAACACCTACAGAAACTCATAGTTGCTTTCCCTCCTGTTTCTGGAGCTGTGAATCTCTTTTTAAGCATGTATGTAATGAAACCCCCCAACTTCTATCAATATCCCGTCCCCAAATCTTGTCACTTTATCTTGTACATGGAAAAAAATCTTAGTTATACTACACTGCCAATTTTAACACTAACCTTTTTTGTCTCTTAAGAGGAATCGAGGGTATAATCATATATGATGCTTGATATTTCTTCCCAAGTCACTATTGAATAATCTATCAAAGACAAAGTCAAACTTGCTACTGCAGGAAATCACTAAAACCAACATTTTACAGTCAAAACTGAAAATGTAGTTTTTACAGACACACACACAGAGGCACACACACACTCATCTGAGCTGGCTGATGCTTTTAAGCTAGAGACCATAAAACCCCCAAACTTTTCACCTCCTAATATGTTGTTCATTTAGTTACTAAAGTAGTTTTACTGAGCCATTTTCAGTTACTCATTGTCGGACTGCTCCATTTCTTTATCAATGTTGGGTAGGAATTTTCGCAACGGTCTTAAGGAGTCAGATACATGTCTGGCATCAACATTTTACAGGGATGAGTGGGTAACATTTGAGACTGCTCTGTCAATCAGGTACTTGTGTGACTGCCTGTTAGGTGCAAAATTGTGGACAGAAAAATTAGATTATCCTTTTCAAAAGCTACTATATACTGAAAACAGTAATAGTTGTCTGAGAAGTCATTTTAAATGTTAGACTTCCACATCAAAACCTACAAAAGGTTTGAGTCTCAACTTTTTATAGTCTTGAGTCTGGATTTTTCTATGCCTTGCAGATCTCCAAATCCCTGAATTTAGCATGGACAAGTACATAAACATTAGCCCCCTTAAAAAACACAACTTTTTTCAAGTTTTTCTTACTTGTCACCAAGCAAAAGCAATACTAATTTTGAGCAATACAACTGTGTAAAACAGCTCACTGCAACCTCTGCACATCCATAAACTTTTGTTTCAAGCACTAAACTACTGGCCTCTTCTGCAACCTACTGTTTATCCAAGTGACTTCATGGTATTAGATCCTAGGACTCAAGATATGAAGAATGTTAGTTAATATTGAAGCAATTTCTTCTTTCCATTAAGCACAAGAGTAAACAATTCAAAGTATACACCATAATAACTAGATGTTTTATGCAAATGGCTATGCTTAAGAGTTAAAAATATTTAATCTTCAATTGCACTTTACAATCTGGTGCAACAGAAATGCAAGAAGGGAAGGAAGTTCCTTTACTTGCTTGGGTTAATCTATACGTTTACTGCCTCTTCCACTAAGTCAGTTGTAGGTACTGAACTCATGGAATTAACTGCCATGGAAAATGAACTAATGCCATACATATCAAGCCCTTGTAATAGTAAAGCTAAAGAGTAAACCATTGAAACATTTCCAAGAACAGAGAATAATTAACCAAGCCTTAGAAGAGTTAATACTATGCTACTATTGCTTTCATCTCTAAAGATAAAAGAACTGTTTCTTTTTCACGTCTGTCTCCTGCAGACTTCAGTTTTCTTTTTACAAGCTGAAATGAAAGTTGACAGTGCTAAATTTAAAAGTACACTAATGTATGCATATCACGGCTTTTTTAAGCATGACTTTGGCCCTTAAATATCTTTAGGTTTTCCAAGAAGTTAGCAGTGCTTTGAAAATTTTCCTACTAATCAAAAATTATTTATGGAAGGAACCCAATGTGGATTTAATGATGAAGGAACAGAATTCAATGAAAGAACTTTCTGTTTTTTTTCTCAAAGCACCTTCCTAAAAATTGAAGTGATTTCCTTTCATAAAAGATCGGCTGATAGTCAACCTCATCAAAACATTTGATTACTAATACAGAACAATCACCCACAGCAATTTTCATAATAAGCACCTGAAACAAAATCAAGATTAACATTTTCAGTTACCTGAAAGAAGTATTAGGCTGTATCTATTTAATAACTGCCTGAAAGAAATAAAGTACAATACAAAATGCATGTTATATGCATTGCTTTAGGATTTGTATTCTTGCTTTGTGGGAACGGAAAATTAATGTTAGAACTCCAAAGATGACATCAAACTTGACAGTTTCTGAAATCAAGTACCTGTCAAAAAAGAACCGCCCACCTACCTGCCAGCTGGTTATTTAAATACTTAAAATTAATTCCATTGCCTTACTGTTGCATAACACTTACTGCAGAGAATAAATCTTTCCTTAAAAATAAATGACAACTTTAGGAAATAAGGTTTACATTCTCCTTAAAGAAGATTCAGGATTACTTTGAGCCACAAACCTAGGAGATCAGCATTATAAGAGAGAACATTAGGAAATATGCATGTTCTTTTACAACCACAATAACATACCCTGTTCGACTAGTTACCTGAGAAAGAATGTTAGAACTAAGAATCAAATAACTGTTAATTAAGATATTTGGGTCTATTACTACAGTATTTTCAGGGTAGAAGTGCATACTAAGAGCAAGCTTGGTTCATGGAACACAGTTTTATACTATGCATATGAACAAAATCTTCAAATTATCTAGCAGGCATTCTCCAAACAAGAATAGAACAAAGCATTATTCAGTATTACATATAATGCAATACTTAAGATGAGTAATTTCTGTCTGTTAGACCATGAATACCTCAGAAAGATGTATTTTACAGAATTAGATATGAGAACTTTGTAATAAACATTTTAAAACACGGTTATAACCGAAAGTCAAAAATGTATCTTCCTTTTGTTGCAGGATAAGAAAACCTGGTTAGAGCTACTAATGTTTGGTAAATTGTCATCTTCTGGTAGCACAGGCTTTTCTTTAAAACATAATCTAAGATGCCTCTCAGATATTAAATTCCTGCAAGAATAGGAAAAAACATTACCTTGCTTTCAGATGTAAATATTATTAGAATAAAAGAAAATAAAATTATAGCACTTGATAACAAAGACATGCTTTGTAGTGCTTTGTAGTGAAATTACTTTTTTTGCAATGTAGTTCAAAATGTGATTATTATTATTAAACCTAACACATCCAAGATATTATTACCATGATAAACTAAAAGTGTCCATTGTCTATAAACTTCCTTGAGATCTGTGCTAGATGCATAAACTAAGGAATCATGTCTCGGGTAGAGACCTGTTAAACAACAGATCATCGCTTCTACTACGTGAAATATGACTACACAGGCAGGTGATGATGGATAGGAGTTCAGTCTATGCATGCCAAGCAGAAAAGTAGCATGAACTTATGGCTCCTAGGCTAGAGTCAGTTCATGAGTTTGTGTTTATCTAAATGTGCCCATAGGATATTACAAGTAGGATTACAGATGACAATTACAAGTTAATATCAGTGTAGGAATTTCTTTTTTACTGGTAGTATAGCTAGCCACATAAAACAGTGTGGCTTGCTTGGGGAGCTCACAGCTCTGCAGGTTATTGTACTGGTATTGTATTTATTGTATTGTATTGGTCTAGTTCATTGTATTTAAAGTTTTCATTTCAAAAGTTGTTATCTCGCTAGAGCTGTGGGAGAAACGTGTACAAAACTCTGCAATATCTTTATGAAACACATCACAGCTAGGAAAAATAGTTCTGGAAATTGTCATCTTAGTTCCCTGAGTCACTACCTCCATATCCTAAACACAGAAGTATAAATGTGAAAACTGTGAATAATTTTCTCTTCTAGTGTATCTGACAGACATGCTATATAATATGAAATAATCCTAAAGTCCCTCCTTAGCTAGGCAGTACCACATAACTGTCTTTGTATCCAGATGTTAAAGGTTGTCACTTTCATCACAAACTTTTTTTATATTGCGCACCATATTATGTTATTAATATAAGCACATGTCACAAAGAAAAGTTTATTTGTGGAGGCTGAGCCTCAGAAGAGGAGGAAACATAAGACAAAATCAATACCAAACCAAAATCAATAAAATGAATTAGATCTACAGTATTGTTCATCCTATTCCTGTTTATATTTTATTTATCAAGTCCTCAGCAGTTTTTTACTGTAAATCAAGTTTTTGCAATTCCTCTAGTGTACTACATGCTGTGTTACAGATACCAGATCTAACTGTAAAAATCAGAGGGTACACGAGTCTTGCTTCTTCAATTATGAAAAAAAAAAGGAATATGAAAGTAAATAAATATTAAATAACTACAGCAGATAAACTGAAAGTAATTAATAGTCTCTAACTTTTGGGAATGTGTTTATCCTAGCAAGTATTTACCAAAGGATGTGTTAAAAGGGCGACATTCTGATCCTTTGCTGACATGAACCACTGTGGCATACGTGCTTCCATAAACATGGGGACTTTGTACTCATGAGACTACAGAAAGTCTTGTGCTATGGATTGGGACTAAAAGTCTTTGAATTTAGCTCATGTGAACTCGGCAGATTGCTGCTTAAAATAATAGTCAAGCAACATACTGCAGTTTTTAAAATGGTAGCCATGTGGGCTAAGCAGTGATATTCAAAGTGACAGGTACCCACATTTAAGAATGCTACCTGCATTGGGTTTACATGGCAAGGTTTTGGTAGCAGAGGGTGCTGCCGGGGTGGCTTTTGTGAGAAGATGCCAGATGCTGTCTCCGTGTTGAACAGAGCAGGTTCCACACAGCTCCAAGATGGACCCGCCCCTAGCCAAAGCCAAGCCCATCAGTGTCACTGGTGGCGCCTCTGCGATAACATATTTAAGAAAGTGTAAAAAATGCTGTGCAACAACATCTGGGAGAGAGTGGTGAGAATATGTGAAACAATTCTGCAGACAGCAAGGTCAGTGAAGAAGGACAAAGAGGAAGTGCTCCAGGTTTTGGAGCAGATGTTCCCCTGCAGCCCATGGTGAAGACCACAGAGACACAAGTTTTCCCCCTGCAGCCCATGGAGGTCCACAGTGGACCAGATATCCACCTGCAGTCCATGGATGACCCCACGCTGGAGCAGGTGGGTGTCCTCTGAAGGAAGCTGTGACCCCATGGAGAGCCTGCACTGGAGCAGGCTCCTGGCAGGACCTGTGGCCCTGCGGAAAGGAGCCCATGCTGGAGCAGGTTTGCTGGAAGGAACCTGTGACCCCATAGGGGACCCACACTGGAGCAGTCCGTTCCTGAATGCACCCTGTGGAAAGGACCCATGCTGGAACAGTTCATGAAGAGCTACACCCTTGGGAAGGACCCACGTTAGCTAAGTTCATTGAGAACAGTCTCTCATGGGTGGGACTCCACGCTGGAGCAGGGGAAAAACATGAGGAGGAAGGAGCAGCAGAGACAATGTGTGATGAACTGACCTCAACCCCCATTCCCCATGCCCCTGTGCCACTTGGGGGAGGAGGAGATAAAAGAATTGTGAGCAAAGCTGAGCCTGAGAAGAAGGAAGGGGTAGGAGGAAGGTGGGTTTATATTTATTCTTATTTCTCATTCTCCTACTCTCTTATTAATTAGCAATAAATGAAATTAATTTCCCCCAAGTAAAGCCTGTCTTGCCCATGATGGTAATTGGTGAGTGATCTCCTTGTCCTTATCTCAACCCATGAGCTTTTCATTTTATTTTCTCCCCTCCATCTTGTTGAGGAGGGGGAGTGATAAAGTGGCTTGATGGACACCTGGTGTCCAGGCAAGGCCAACCCACCACACCAACAAATGAAGTGTATATGAAAATAAGGGTGGATCCTGAGAAAAAAAAAAAAAAAAATTCTCCTCCGTTAAAGTTAAACCAGTGCTTTCCCTACAAATGATGATTGCTTTAATTAATAAATAAATAAATCCAAGCATTGATGAAGAATGAAGACTTAAGAAGGGCTTAAGAGCAGGGTATGGAAAGAGTGGTCCAAAACCTGGTGTGAACAGTCAAGGTAATGATGGTCTTTTGCAAACAACAAACAGTACTAATGTTTCTAAACTCCAGACGAGATGACTAAGAAGAATCTCTAAAATACATTTAACTTGAACATTGCACAGGTGAAAAGCAGAACTGAGAACAAAATGCATCAGAAGAAGTAGGAGGATATTCAAAATTAAAGAAAATTAATTAGTTACATCTACTGATCTCTGGAGTAAGTGCTCTTAAGAGCATGTTCCTGTAGCATTAGCTGATCCTTTCTACATGTACTTTTCTAGCAATGGTTATTCTATGCTGTGGACATCCCTAGTATCAATGGCAACTCCCATATTTTGATTTTAAAATATAAAGATTTCACTACCACAAAATCCAGTTGTTTTAATGTGCAGGAGGTGTAGCTGTCTAGAACAAAAGAAATTTGTGCTAGTCTTCTGACATACCAAAAAAACATGAAAGAAAAAAAAAACACATTAGTTCACAAATGTGAATCACCAGTATTTCTGGCATGACATTTCAGGCTAAAATTAATTTTATCAAAAAAAAAACAAACACCCATATCTTGTGTCTATATTTGAAATAGGCATCTAGAGACAGCTCACATTTTCAGACTAATCCCTCCCAAAAGTGATACAGAGTTTTAGCTTACTTTTCACAGTCAGCTTTAACTTGCAAACACACTTTGTTAATGTAGCTGAAATAGCCTTTACATGTAGGAGGCATGTACTTTAAAATAACAATGCATGTGTGAAGCTTAAAAAGTGTTACAGTATAGTGGCTACGTGGAGGAGAAAATAAACTTGTTAGCTGTCACTCTAAAGTGATCCATTCCCTACTTCAAGCGATGCGCTTGAGGCCACAATGAGCCGAATTTACCCTCAGGAGAATGATGAGTATTTACTTCACTACAATAAATCAATCCCAAATGCCAACAAAATACACTGGTATGACTTTGTCATAATACCTTCTTGGTCTGCTTACTATCTGCAAAATTTTCAGCAACTCTAGCTCTAGATTACCAGGACCTGATTTTCAGACTGAAGTCAGACCTGACTTCTTTTGTCTGTTTGTGAATTTACTTGAACTATAGCTATTGCACCAAAAAGTCTACAAATCTACAAAGTTGTCATCTGCTCTTAGAACCCTTCCTTGACAGTTAACATCTTTATTATATGAGCGTGCACCTCAATTTTGTGTGCATGTCTCAAATGGATCATGCAGTCAGGTTGGAAATCATGCTTAAGATCATTTTTTTCCATCAAATTCTATCCTGATTAGGTATAAAAAAACCCCTCAAGATCCATTCACATGCACTGGTTTCTTTTACTGTCTCTGTTACTCTCTTCAGAGTTCTGTCATTCACATCTCAAAGGCTCAAAAGCTATAAAACTATATCAAATGTTACAGGAGTTTTCTATAGACTTAACAATATGGTCAGCTTCAGTCCCACATCCATTTGCAATCTTAATTTCCCAGCTGAAGGCACTGGAACTGCAGAACTATTAGCAGAGTAATGACATCTCTCCATCTGCCCTTAGACAGAAAGAAAACTATCCTTGAGGTCAACTCATTGTAAGCTTTATACATCTCATCTATTGAAGTTATCATCCAATTCATTTATAGCAGATTTGTCAATTAACTGCTAGTTCCCTCACTGGTTGTGCCTATATTCATGCCTAACTGTATCACTAAACATTGCCTCCCTTTTCCTTAAAAAGTGTGGCTCTCTTTCCTTGGGAAAAATACCTTCTCTAAACTGAGACATGATCAAATATCTTCCTTTAGGGGAAAAAAAAAAACCCAACAGGACGTATTTGTTCTTTCTGCTCTTACCACTATGCTTCTCAGCCCATATTTATTTTCTTCCAAAGCAAGAATTCTGAATACAGTTCATTTTTCTTCTATCTCTACTTGTTTTGGAAATTATGCCTACTGGCACCTCCATAATATTGCCAAACTCAGTCCCTACTTTCACCATGACTTTGTTGGTATTCTTATAGTTTCCTACTCTAGTGCTGCAGTCACTGCATTATTTATGATATCCGTGTATCCCTACTTCAGGGAACAACAAAGCGATACAGCCTGATTATCATTCTACTCCAAGGCAACATCAACCTCTTGAAATAAATGAGGCAAAAGTAAAGGAAATAAATACCTATAGAATAGGTAAATGACAACTAAAGAGGAATATATTAAGTAACAAATAATTTAAAAGTTGTAGATAAAAGTCTGGAGTTAATAAACCGACTGTTTATTATTATTGTTGACGGAGTATAATATGCAAGCTAAATATCATGAAAATGAGATTTCAGAATGTCATCTGACTCCATTGCTTTTAAAAAGATATTTGAAAATTACAACTTTCTGCATTTACATATAAGACATTTATCTTCTTATGTTTATATTCATGACTATCTGAGGCAAACTAATTTACGGAAGATTTGAGTAAAATGGGTTTCAACATAATATTTAAGAGCCCTGAATCAAGTCGTTCTTTTAGGAAAGTACTTAAGAAGCCAGAGAGGCTGCCCTTAGGCATATTTAAAGAGCATCCAAGCAGCAAATAAATATTTCAATTCAGTTTGAAGGACGTATGCCATTTTTCCATTACTATCAATTTATAAATTTATATTTAAGGGATAGAATTATTCCATTGTCTATCTGGATTAGTCCAGCAAAGAGCAGCTGCTATTCAAAATGCCTTCTTCAGATATCCTGTTGAGATAGGGTACTCCTGCATGTTAAGGTTTCACAGAAGGTCATGGTCCTGCAGAAGGCACAGTACCAGGACCATTCAAAGCACAGTCACCCAGAGCTAACCAAAAGGAAATATCGATCAGAGAGGTATCTCTGAATTCTCATTTTGTTCTGAAATTTAAGCATGACACTCAAGATTATGCCTCTGTCCATGCAAATTTAGGATTCTGAATAGTTTCCTGATGAAAGAATCCTAAGTAGAACCACCCCGCCCAACCAAAACTTCACTTTGTGTAGGAACATCAAGGTGTGGAGGTGTGCGGATTTTACGTTTATTGTTAAAACGCCAGCAGGGGATATGGGTTTTTCTTTCCTACCTCAGTTCAACTTTGAAAACTCAATGCCGTGTTTTGCAGTTTCCAGTTCCTAAAATGCCAGAACAAAAAATAGCACACGTTTCTCATTCCTCATGCTGAAGCCAGTTTTGAAATACAGAATTATCAGACTGGACAGAAAGAGAAAATAAGAGAATTTGATCTCTTCCATCATTGGCAAGCCTGCATTCCAGTTCTTGGTCTATGAATTGTTTCTGGGTTGAACTCAATGGATGTTTAAGACAAAAATGTTCTAGCAATCTGCAGTGCAAGAACGGGGAATGAAGTCTCCTCACTGCCAAAAGATGTAACAGGAGAGAGAAGCTCCTGTTTATCTCTGTGTTTAATGGCAGAAGGGGAGCATACCAAGATCCTATCAGAGCAATGACCAGTTCTGAGTTGCAGTGAAAGACAGTTGTTAAAAGAAAGTTGCTTAAAAAAAACCAAACAAACAATTAAAAGGCAGTTGCTTAAAAACAAACAAAAAAAGCCCATATATTTAGCAGATGTCACTATGGTCTCAAAGGCTGTTTTGAACTGGATTGTGGCCATGAGCTTTGGAATATTTGATGCATACATTGCAACCAGGTCTTTTACCATTTTTTAGGCCACAATAATTATTTCTTAGATCATTTTCTATAGATAGAAACTGAAAGGTAAATGCTAAAGGAGCAGCAAAGTCCAATATGTGATGCCTTTTCATTTCAAATAAGCATTCTGAGCTTCTCTTGAATTTAAGCACCTAAATTGTTGTTTAAATCCTGTAAGCCTCACATCGGCACTACAGCAGGCAGTCTGTTCTTACACTACCCCTCATTCTGCTTTTTCTCTCCTTTCCCAGATTATATAGCTAAAATAGTCTTTTCTAAGGATAAACTTGTTTTTATGAATTTACCGATATCAATTTCGAATATTTCTATAATATTCTTTTTTATATATTTACACCTTTTCACAAAAGGTGATGTAAAGATGTAAATGGAGTTCTTTTTTCTAGCATTCCTTACAGAAAAGAGTTATATGCATTCTATCTAACATTTGATATGGTAGAACATGAATCTCACATTGTACTACCACGAAAATGCAAACTATTTCAGTGCTGCTTTCTTAAAAGTATATTTCTGAAGAGTCATTTAAGGCCAATTTAATTTATTTAGCAATTTCCTTTTGGAAAAAAAATTATAGGTGATATGTGAAAATTCAGTGAGATTTTGTTGTATTACTTTTTCTAAAAAATAAACCATGTGAGTCTGTATTCATATTTAGTCCAACAGACAAAATTTTTGTGCTTTGAATAATTGGATATTGGAATATCTTTGGACTGAGAGAGGAGGCTTTTTTCTTTGTTTTGCATTTTTGTGAAGAAATGCAATTACTTTTTCTCTAAACTCTATTAATTGGCTTGAAAGTAGAAAAGGTTTCATGTTATCCTAATAAACCAAGTTTTAGATGTGATAACATTTTTAGCTCATTCATTATCTTATGAAAGCAGAGATATTTTTATTTTAGCAGGATTGGTACTGGTTTGCTACTCAGTCTCATTTACCGCTTTGATTTTTTTGCCCCCAAGTCTTGTTTTTCCTATCTGCTTCAGCCTCATACAAGGCTCAGTCATTCTCAAAGGATCTATCCCGTGACCTACTGATCTTAGTTTTCCCTTTTGCCCTGACTTCCTTGAATTGAATCACTATGTTCTCCCTTTGTAGAGACAGAAGGCTGTGTGGCCCGCACTAAGAAGTCAGCAGAAGAAAAAGTTGAGCCTCGTGTATAAAAAGGATTCTTACTCCTTCTGTGGGATTTTATATTTGCTAACATGCTGCTTTCTGTCCTCAGAGCTTTACTGTGCTTTTGCTAGCTCACAAAGGTGATAGACCTCTTTTCTCTGGAAATCTGTCCTTCAACAGTCATTGCTCAAAACCTATGGCTCTTCCCTGCCCTCCAATCTGGAATGCTACCTTACAAGCATAATTTCTCATGGTAAATTTAATCCCTGAAGACTAGAATAAATTTGTACACTGGATGATGTAGCAACAGCCAAGTGCTGTAGTTGCATAGTGATACAGGAAGGAGTGCTCTGCATGGGAGCCAAATCCAGCCAAGAGCCTTATCACTCCAACTCCATCTGCAAGTGTGTGAAAAATCCTGGTGAAGGAATGAAGGCTCAACTTGGCCATAGGCGAGCAGAAGCTGGGCAGCTATATGGTGCCATAATGCAGTGAGATAAGGGAATTTATTGCTACAGTTCAGAGCAGTCCCTCCCATGCACCAATATCTTGCTTTTCCCAGTCCCTGTCTGTTTTTCCTTCAACCTTCTCTGTTATTTCCAGTTCCCCTTTCTTTCTACATTTTTTCCTCTACCCTTCAGTCTTTCCCAGCCATATTCCCCTAACTCTTGCCTCAGGGTACCATCTATTGTACCAAAATACCACCTCTTATCCTATTACCTAAAAAGGCTTCTTCACAGCTATGCTGTGTTTATAGTCAGCTAATATCCAGACACATCAAGCCTATAAACATTTCCCTTACTATTTTTCAACTTCAGTCTCCAAATGGAACTAATTAATATACCATATTAATTATCACAAAAATACTTGCTTTCTTAGATGTATTGGAGTTATACTTTATGGAAAATATATCTATTTCCACTTACACAGGCATCCGCTGTCATTTGTTTACTCATCAAGAAGTTGCCAAAACTGTTTCTAGATGCCTTGCTGGAAGGTTCATAATGTACTTTTGCATATCCAAAGCCAATATTGTCACTGACAGTATTTCATTAGCAAGTTCTTCTAAGATGATAATTTGATTTGATTAATTACGAAGGCTGAGAATTTTAGGAACCCCCCAGTGAGCAGTAGCAGTCAATGGGAATCACAGTGACTGGCAATGAGGGGAGGAGGCCTCCCAGGAGACAATGCTTGTTATCAAATCTGTTGGTAATAAACACTGCTAGTAATGTTAAAACAAATAGTTCCTGAATAATTTCAATTCCTTGCATCTCTTCTCAGTGCTAGTAATGAGTTTTCAGTTTATGTCTTGTTAGAATCAAGAGGCGTTCATTTTTCCATTACATTTCAGACAGACTGGTCTGGCAAGTACCAGGAATGACAGTCCTGGAGGACTGAAGAAAAGGACTGCTAGGTCACTCTTGGAGTTTCAACTATTTCATTCAGGCTGTTGGGAAAAAACAGGGAGACCCTCCATCAGAGTAAAGCCACGAAGATGAGAGTCTTGATTCAGAATACTTCTTCTGTTTTGGGAAATATTACTAAGATAGACACCTATCAAAACTTGATGAATGAAACTGCTTGGTCAGAGATCTGAATGCTACTAAAAGACATTAAGATGTCATCCACATATATTTTTGAAAAAAAAAACAAAACAAAACTCATTAACCTTCTTTAAAGATCAAACATCTTGCCCTTGATGCAGTTATAAAATAACTAGAACAAGTATTAATAAAAAAGGAAATTTTCCACTAAAGTGAAGATGCACCCTGTGGTCAGTCTAAGGACAGTACACAGCGGGGACTAGTCCTTAACTTTCAAAGGATGATAGGGGCTTCAGCTGATATCACTGGAAGAGTCTTTCTATTAAAATAGCTTGACTACAATGTCCAGTGATACTCTTTTCCTAATCCTTCCATTTGTATGACTCTGTTAACTAACATGAAGCTTGCAGTATGCACTGAATGCAAGACTAGCTATTCTCAGTGAAACCCAAGGTGTCAACAAGAGAATATCCATTCAAATTGGAAGGAATTATTTAGCTAAAAAAAATTCAGAAATTGTCCTAAATGTCGTGATTCCCTCAAGCTCATGTTTAAAACATGATTCAGATTTATGCTGACTAGGTTACAGCTTTAGAGTGTCCAGTACAAAAATGTGAAAGGCATGGCCCAATGTACCAAGAAGCCCACCCCCAAAAATAATGGGCTTTACAGTATTCATCTTAAAGTTCCACAGGAAGATCGCAAGTTCCCTACTTGGTTTTCTGTGTTTGGTGTTACCAGAAGGTTAGAATGCTTAATAATAAGCTTAATAATAAGCAGAATATCTGTCAGCTGCTGTTTGTGTATTGATTTAAAACAGAGTTTTAGATAAAGCCTATTTCCATAATCTAATTTTGAGGTGACAAAAGCAGATGAGATTCAGTGATTAAAACTGCAAGATAATGTCTGCTTTAAAGCATATGTCACTTACTCATATGGAATGTCAATTCCTAAATTAAAGAAACAGACCTGAATGTCATTTGGAAAAATCAAGAAAAACATCTGCTCTGTGTGCAGCAAGTGTCTCAAAAAGTACTTGAAGCTTACTTTCTGGAAATGACTAGGTATTAATATCCCTCCACTATCTATTATTTTTTGGAAAGGAATAGGTATTATTATTGCAATTAAATTGCTTTTTCCTTTTCAAGCTTGAGGTTACATTTCTTTTTTTCCTTTTTGTGTCTTCCCCTAGTTTATTACAGAAAACAAACAACTGTCATTCATTCCATGCATCACGTCTCACCACTGAAAAAATATCCACTCCTGATCCACAGTACAATCTGTTGCTTGCAATTTTAACAAGCAGACACTAATGTTTGTTGCCTTATCTCATATTGTTGCTCATACTTAGGACAAATGCCTGACAAATAGACGTCTATTCTGTCTTTTTTTTTTTTTTTTCAGAATGCTCCTCAAACTTCTTAAACAATTACTACTGAAAACATGACAACAGTTAGGTTGCCATGGAGCCAAAAGGACTTATCCATTCCTCCTCCTAGGAATGGCTGTCTGCCTCCACCAATCTGTGTGTTTTGTCTTATGCTCCACTTTCCGCCCCAGAATGAAATTATCTTATTTTTCTGACTTCTTACACTATTAGTTGTCTTTAGGACTCCTGAGTGCTAGTAGTACGAATACAGACTGCTATTCCCCTCCACAAAAAAATAAGTCCAATAACTCCAAGTTTTCAAATAGCTAGCTTTGTAATAAATGATTCTTTTGTAGTAGTAACTTTTACAAGCGTGATGGATAAAAATTAATTTCAGTAAACTCTGATTTTCCTCTGTCCTCCTTGGTATATTAAGACTAGTTGTCTAGAACATCAGGTATTTTGGTTATTACAGCGTCTTGCTTTCTGACTCCTGTCTTTCCTAATGAACTGTCAGGTCATCTGTTCTGCCTATGGTCATGATTTACTAACCATAACTGATGGTGATATTTTGTGACATGCATTTGCCTAATTTGGATGCCATTTCCATGTAGCAATTTTATCAGTGTCCACCTTATGCTATTGGTAGACCAATAAAGTTCTTGGAATTTTTAATCAATTTGTTCAATCCATTTGAAAAATCTGCATTTTGTTACAAAAAAACAACCAAAACCAAACAACCCTCTCTTATAAGTGTACACAAGAATATTCAAGGCTGAGTTTTTCCACTACAAAATCTGTGCAACCACATTGCATAAACTCCCTGAGAAAAAAGCCAATATTAAGCAATCAGTCGTCTCTGGTAACTGAGAATGTAGGTGAAGCCTCTTGACTCTTGAACACTAATCTTAGCTGTAAACAACAGCAAGCAAGCTCTCACATTGCAGTAGACAATTTTAATATCATTATTTTTTCTGTACAAGAGCAGTCCATAAATCATAAAAAGTATGACATGATAACAAAGTCTGTTCTTCAATTCTTTCAAATAACTTAAAATGTCTTCTCTCTTGGCATATGTAAGATTTGATAAAATTTACTTTATATTCTTATTATAATTGGAGGCCTACTTCTCTACATTTAACTTATATTCTGTAAGATTTAGCCAATACTACAGTTAAATGCATGAGAGACACAGCAGTTTTTTCTGATGGGTCAAACACCGTGTATGAACCAGAGACTGTAACTATTAAAACTATAATTGTGTGTGCACGCGCATGTGCACACGTGCGTGTGTGCGTGAGAAAATTAGTATTAATATATTAGTATTACATGGCAAGCTTTCAAACTTCAGTTGTTCTAAGCTTACACTACTCACACGAAGTGTAGATCAATGTATTGTGAGCATAATATTTCACAGATGGCTTCGTTTAAGACTTGTAAAACTAGTTTGATGACAATTAAAAGCTATTCTAAATTTATCTTTATTTTGGGGGTTTATATTAAGTGCTATTACTAGTACTTAATGATTTATCAAATGGTATTGTCAACAAAAAGTAAAAGTCTTATTTGGATATGACCTGTTTTATCTTTCTAACATGTAGAGTTCACCAAAAAAGAGATTTACTCCCAAATATTATGCTAATAGTATTTTTTACTAGCTTTGAACATCTCTTACTTAAAAATGAACACAGACTACCAAAAAAAAATATTGAATTACTATGTATCCTCACATTGATGACATAGCAAAAAGCTATTACTTCTGCCAACAGAAGGTTTTCTCTTATAGTGAGATATGCAATGATAGGACACTTAGAAATGTTATCACTTTCCAATATCAGCACCTTGATCAACATGAAGATAGCCTCACCGTACTCGACTCACGTAGTGTTATAAAAATCTGCAACGGGCCAGCAACTGTAACAAAATAATTTATACAAAATAATTTATACAAAATAATTTATACAAAATAATTTATACAAAATAAATAGAAATGGCATCTGCTCCTCAGAATACTTTAGCCTTATAGCTGGAATTTGAAAGGCATATTCTAAGCAAAAATGCTGCTGAGTTAGCGTTTTCTTAGAGGCTTGTGGGAAATTAGAGGACTATCAATGACATGCATCATCACTTCAAATGAACTGTGGAATCCAATAAAATAAGTGTGCAGATTCCACATAGTTGGAAGTGGGCACAAAAATTTTGTAATTTCTCATGATTTCATGCAATCGCTTTTTCATTATTATGTCATTTTTGACACTTCTGAAATTGAAAATCTAATAAGTAAATAGACTAAAGTTTAAAATAGCTTAGTAGGAGGGGAAAATGACTTAGGAGGACTGAGGATTATGCTTGACGTATTACTTGGACCATGAAGTTCTATTTCAATGGTAGAAGTACCATCAGAGCCTGACACGCTTACCTGAGACACAGAACCTATGAAAACGTATAGGAAAGGATGTAGGGCAAAATCAAGGAGCTGTGCCAAATGTCCTCTTTTAAGGGCAGTTTAGCATATTCCTGCCCCAATGTGAATGTCCTGCCTAATGCCAGAAACTTTCAGCCTTGTAAGAGAGAACTGCACGTCCTGGTCTAGCAAAACCACACAAACCCCTTCTTTTCATTAGCAGTTTAAATAAATGCATCAGAAAGCAAACTGAAAATGCTAGAACGTGTTTTCTTTTCATCATCTCCTCCACAGGGGCAGTAAACTTTGCTAGGAAAAAGGCAGGACAGCTGGAGATAGATGTGTCACATCAGCCTAGCAAGATTCACTAGAGGATGTGTATCAAAACCCAAAGCATTCTGTATTAAAGGGGTGGCCGGCACTGATAAGGAGGAGAAAGGGAAAAAAAATTTTAATCTACTTAGCAAATATGGCAAAGAACATACACTGTTTTCTGGATGACCAAGATACAGACCAATGTGTTAGTACATCTGAGAAAACAAAACAAAAGTCTCTTTGGAGGCTGAGAAATTATTACCTGTTACTTTCCCAAAAGATATTTCCCATGGAAAACATTGCCTGCATATAGGTACTACCTATTCTGGCACCACTCCTGAAATGCAAAACAGATCCCTGCATATGTCTTCATGCACAATGTTTTCAATAATTTAAGATTGATAACAATTTCCATGATTCATCGACTTAGGCATTCATCGTGTAATTTTCCCTAATATTGATGTGATTCTGAGGCTACTGAATTAAAACAATTTCCATGGATTCCATAAGCATTTGTTTCTTTTCTATTAACTTGGTTATACTGCAAGTTAGTTATAATTTCTAGAATTTTTTTCCTCATAAAATAAAAAGCATAATTCATTTCTTCTTTTATCATCTTTGCAGAGAAATATGTAGAATGCACAATTTTGCCACAGAAATCTTAGAACGGAAGCCCCAGATGAAATCCTGGTTGTACTGAAGTCAAATGCAAAAGCCAAATTTGGTCCCTAACTTTTTGCACATGTTTTTATCTGAGGTTACCAGATAATCAAATAGCTTATAAATCTTCCTTTTCAAAACAGTAACCCTTCACTGAATGTTTCTGCTTCGATAAGAAACAAGACTAACACATTATGTCAAAATTATTGCAACTAGAAGAATAGTTATTGATAATACTAGAACACCATAATTATATGGTATTATCTTGAAACTACCCTTTTACAAAAGATTGAGAGAATATTAACATTAATGTGAAAGACTTCTGGAACAACCAACCTATGGAAATACACAAGAATGATCAAATAACATGATACATTACACATAGAGATAAGATCAAGAACAAACAGAGATTCAAACCAGAAGTAATTAATTCAGTACACTAAGAATAATGCATTATTTCAGACATCAGAATTAAAACACTTGCCTTGGAAAAATGAAAAAAATAATTCAGTATCATTAACTAATGAAAAGAACTGACTTTTTGCCTGGGATGGCATTTACGGGTGGTTATTCTCCAAAGCCCCTAATGACAAGCATATCTTCTGTTCTCATACAAACTGTATTTCTTTAGCTTTGGAATACCATGTGATTTTTAAATTCATTTCCTAAGCTGTATGAAAGCCACACGTATGTTTCAAAAGTCTCCAAAAATTGTTGTTTGGTTAATTTCAAGCAACTGAAATGATACAAGTTCTGGAAATATATTAGAACAGAAAGGATTGACTAAATGTAAATGGAGAGAAGATGTTGGCAGGGGAATAATTGAATTTGAAAAATTGTCTTTTTTGCCTGGAAATTTTGTAGTTACCACTAGAGCCAAAATCCTGCCTGAGGCCTTATCTCTCAGGCATCAGAGATCTGCCCAAAATCAACACAGTCTGTACAGTTCATAGATCAGTATACGTATTCTGGTGAGAGGATTTTTTTCCTTCCCTCAATGTCTAGAATATAAATTATAAATTGCAGAAATTCTGTTTTTCAAGTCAGGATACAGAAACTTTAGGAAAATAATGAAAATTCACTATCTAGACTAGGCAATAATTTCACTATTGTAGTACTCAGTGGAAGAAAGAAACAGAAATTGAAAATTTGTATTGTCACTCCTTAGACCACGAACTTGATTTAGGGCACACCACGTACAGGCTTCCTAACAGATTGCTTCCGTAATCTCAATTGTCTCCTTGTTCTAACCAAAATCAGCCTCATCTAATATGAAAGTAAGAACATCTTATGAAAACAAACAAACAAACCAATCAACTCACCCTCTTTCATCAGAATATTCAAATTATGGTTCTGGGTCTCCCAATTTTCTCTGTATTCCTCCATGGAAAACCATAAAAGGGCAGGATTACAGGTAGAGTTGATACGGTCAGTTTTAAGGATAGCAACTGGCTGCAGTTTTGAGAGATGATCTTTATCACAATGTTAAATTAAATGTGTCATTCTAAGTATCTTGAAACCCATGCTTAGAGACATGACAGAAAAGGTTTCAGACAGAATAAATTACAACAATTCTATGCCTAAGGGAGTAATTTGTTAATATAATAATCTTCTTTTCTCTTTAGGCTTAACCCCAAAAGAGAAGTGTAGTATTTAAAATGCATTTTTAATATTGACATTTAAGATTAAATACAAACATTTTTTATTTTAAACATATATATACAACAAATACCACAGTTCAAAAGTCATAAGGTTAGGTGTATTTGTGCTTTCTGAATTTGTCTGTATCAGTTTGTTTAAAGCTTTTAGCAGGTACCTTTTCTTAGAAGATTTTTCTTCTCGTTAGAACTGCCTTATTACCTAGCTGTTCTTTAAATAGTTCTTAAGAAAACCATTTCAATTTAATTTCCATTTTCACCGAATTAATAATACCTTAGGACTAGAGAGCGTGATGAATGAGAGTGAAAAGGAATTCTAGTCAAGTCCTCCAATATTACAGAGAAGTACATTGTAGTATCACTTTCCTGCACTTGACAGACCCAGTTCTCAAATACAAGCTTTTGCTCACAACATTCTTATTGGAAAGACTTGCCATTCCTTAATGGGTAAGGACAGCTACATTTCTTGTGCTATTTTACAGGATGTATCCTTTTTTTTTTAATTTTATTTTTTTGTTTGAGACACTGTTAAGTATTTCTTCCTCTGGTAAATGCTCTTTGTACCTATTCCTTTCCTGAACATAAACACTCACACCTACATACTATTCCACACAAAGTTTTAATAGTATGTGACAACACTGCATTAACATTTCACCGCTGCTACTGAAAATATTTTGCTTAATACATAAAATCATACTGGTCTCTTTCTCAGCCACATCAAATAGGTAGCCCACAGCCAGTCACTGTACTACTAACCAAAACAGATAACTTCCTCTTAGGTTTCCAAGAACTGAGTTCAAAATTTATAAGATCATTCTCTTCTTTTTACTAATTCCCTTGAGTGTTCTCCCTTTCCTGAAATTAGATAATATTAGGAACTTCAAAGTCTACCTGATTTAGTCAAAAAAATTGTCCCTGATATTCAAAGCACAACTGGACTTTTGATGATCACTCACAAAAGCTAGAGCATAAATAGTTCATGAGGGCTTCTACTGTGTGTAAAATATGTTGCAGATCCATCTCACTTTATGAGCATTAATACAAAGATTTTGCTTTTCACTTCAATTTATAGTAGTTTGTGGTTTTTAAACCAGCAGAGATCCTATTTCGAAAATCAGAGCATTGAAACAAGTGCAACTTTTGTGCTCCTTAGACAAAAAAAAAAAGTAATCTCTGACTAAACTTAGTCTATGAATAGCCAATATTCAGATTTTGCATTACGTAACTCAAATTTCCAACTACTTGCTTCAGAGGACTAAGGCTTCAGAACAGATATTAATAAAAATAAAGAATATTGATATGAAAGACTTTAAACAGACTAAAGGTCATGGTGAATGGTTCTGTGATCATCTCAGGAGCAAGACATTAGACAAATAAATCTTATTATTGAAATTCATTCTTTAAAGAATCTTCTCACTATGAAAATATAAGATAAGGCTAGTATGAGTCCTCATTAAATACTGGATTTACTATGTTGTGTACTCTTTAGATTTACTGTGCTCAAGGAATTGGCTGGCTCAGAAGACCGTCAGTAATTTTTTTGATTTACAGTGAACAGATTAGTACAGAATGCTCACTTCTGACTTTAAAATAAGACAGACATATGGATGCTAACTGACATACCTTCTCATCTGTTGCAAGTCAAACTTTGCCAGAAATAAGGAGACAAGAAAGCAGAGAGCAAAACCAATATAGTTTCTTAGAAAGTTGTAAAAGAATTCCTCACTTTAAGTATAAATCATAGAAACAATATTTTGCAGCAGTAGGTTCGCTCAAAGTGCTGCAATGACTGAAGTAAAGTAAAAGCATAAATAAGCAAAGAGGTGTTCCACATAAAATCATGGATAACACATGGTTTGCAGTTAGCAACTACAAATGTAAGAGTTCTCAGTGGTAATTGCACAATATATTTTAAACAAAATTAAATAATTACATCTCGAACTTTTCAGCGTATTTGTGACTTTAATTATGATATACCTTTAAACTAAAAACAGCAATCAAAGGAAATGGTTCTAAAACATTAACAATGAAACATTTAGGAATACTTTTAGAAGCCTGTCAGTCTTATTACAAACAATCTATTTTTTAAAAAATACAGACTAAAAATCATAAAAGTCCCAAAATATTAAAAATCCTCCAAAGCTTTAGATTAATGTGCCGTATAGGTAAAAATGTAATTTTTAATATAAAGAATGCAAAGCAAATTGCTTCAGGGGTCTGTTGAAATCCAGATACTCTAAAGTTCAGGTTAAAGATTAAAAATTATGAAAATGCAGGAAAAAAATAAAGCCAGTAATGTATGATTCATTGAGCACAAGATTTGCATTAGTGAAATAAGGGATCAAGCCCTAAAAAATCCAAACCAAAACACTTCAATTATTTAGATGCAGAAATACATGCTTTTCAAATAAAATAAGACTTCGGTAATTTTATCTCTTTAGAAAGCATAATAACCTGAAAGCTGTGGTGTTACATGATTTAAAAAAAAAAAAAAAAAGCATGACCAAAGACAACCAGGTTAATAAACAATATTTCAGAAAAATCAAGTTTTCCTCCTATAAGCCCAGAAAACAAATATTCTGAGTTGGTCTGCATACCACACAATTTAAACATAATTGTCAATATAACCTCCAGAATATATATTGACTACTCCTTACTAATTCAGGCAAAAATTGTACTTCAGGGAGTGCTACTTTACAGGGCATCTCAGAAGGCAACTAGAAAGATAACTCACAGAAATTAATACACTTCCGAGGAAGAGCAATTAAAAAACATGCTCCACTATTTTCCATGAGAACATCAAAAGGTTTTAAGAATACTTCCACTGTATTTTCAGAATAGAGCATTCTCAGACTTCACAAGCACTTGATACATCCATTTAATGCAGGTTGCTTGCAGTTTGGGACAAAGTTCATACATTGAAAAAAAGAAAGTTAAACAGTATGTTCCAAGTTGAGTTTTATGGCTAATAATGACAGTTAAATTCTTTGTATTAAGAAGATTACTCAGCAGTTTTAGTTGTAACATTAGTATCAAGTTCTCTTTCCACATATTTTTCGTGTGGTTTTAGTTAGGAAAACTTCAGGTTGTATTCCTCAGGTGTTAATTTATTTTTGGGTGGGGTATCCCAGGCCTATGCAACAGGGGAAAAGAGTCCCTTGTCATAAAGAACAACACCCTGAACGAATAACTTGTCAATTCGTAATCAAATAAAGATATTTAAAGCTAAAATGACTAAACCAGCTTTCAAATTATCCAAAAAACATACAGCAGGGAAAATTTCTGCTCTAGTAGCAAGGACTGAAAGAATAAGCAATGTATTTGTCTGCCACACCTATAATTTCTGTCATTCTAAAGAGGAAAAATTGTGTTGACAAATTAAAGCTCTCCACATCATCAGAAAACTCATCAAGACACTTAAAATGTTTGAAAGGAGACTTCATGTTAATTCAACAGAGGCACTGTTTAGCTAATTCAGTTCCATATTGCAAAAAGTCTCTGTATAGAACAAACCCCTAAGATCTGGCATGATCCTAAGGCAGTCTGGTTTTCTGCACTATTCCAAGACCATTCCTATTGCAGCCATTCTGTATTGATTGTCATAGATCATTTCTCATCTTAAGTAGGTTCATTTTCATTCCTGGTACATTAGGTACTGTTTCAACCTCAATCTGAATTGCTGTTTAATAAGTTAAATAATCATAAGAAGTAATTACCCGACATTTAAGCTGATTTGTGGCTGTAGCTGTGGGGCTGCAAGATTATCAGGGATATTTCTGTTCCTTTGTCTTCTAAGAGAACAAAAGGTTTTAAGTTGTCTAAATTTGGACTAAGAGACAGGAAATTTCAAAATTTCTCACACAGTTTTAAATACTTAATTTATCCTCAAGAAAGCTATTCAGTATTTCTTGTTCAGTTCTCTCATCTGTCTATTAATATCTACTTACACTGTGTTAAAGTCTAAACACAAATTCATAAGAATTTAATGAGATAAATGTGATTTCTGAGCTGAAAGTGATCGGTGGCTATAAGATTTTAGGGAAAAATATCTATCTGCTTTGTCCCAACCCTCCTCTTGGCATGCACTTTGGTCAATGTAGAGAGGAATATTTTCATGATCCAACATCCTTGGTCTTTTGCTCACTCCAAGAACAGCCTGAACCACTGCTATAAAGTGAAGCTAAGAAAGTGTTTGGTCTTGAAGAAATGTGAAATAATTTATTGGATTATTAGATTTTGCCAAATACTGCACTTAGGATTTTTTTTTTTAACTTACTAAAGAAGAAAAGTTCTTTACAGTTATTAACTCAAAGAATAAAGACTTCTATTACAGGCAAATGGAAGTCTGAGACAAAATAAACCCAACTAACTTGAAGTTCTAGTAATTAGCTTTTTTCCCCCAACAGCCTTTGATACTACTCATAGTAATGTAATGTGCCATAACACTAAAAACTGACCAAGACTAAGATCACTGTTAGTAAGAAATCATGTTACTGTTGCATTATGGAGATCTTGAATATTACTGTACTCTGTGTTCATGAAATACTACTGGAGGAAAGAGCCTTTTGGAGTAACAAACAGACAATAAGTTTGTTTTTTAATTGTGCACCTGTTTTTCAGCATGGTTACACCATGTTGTTTCCCTGCTTTCTAAATTTCTAGCAAGGCTTCATACTTTCAGGAAAGACAGTTGGCATCTCTGCAAGCTAAACATAGTGGGAGGTAATAGAGATTGACAGAGGGAATTGCCTAAGGTTTTGGATAAGTCTGCAAGAGCTGTCTCAATTAAGGGAGTTTGTTAGCTTCTTAACAGAAGGGTTCACTACTAGAGGCCCTAAGCAGATTAAATACTGCTACTGCCTTTTCAGATTTACCATGGAAAAAAGTGTTTTTTCATCTGATGCTGACCATTGGATTATGGTCTACCATGCTGGAGGAGAATCACTGCACAGGAATACTCTATTGTATTGAGGAGAATTCAGAAGTTACATTAGTGCAGGAGGCATTAAAATGAAGCAGACTCTTGATCATTTTGTACTCCCCAAAAGCTTTGTCTGGATGTTGAACTTCATCTCCATACCTAGTTTTGTACAAACTCAGATCGTGCTTCCACCCATCAGACTCTGGGTCAGCACTGCTTCAGCCATGTGTAAGGTTAACAGACATCACCCACTTGGAGATTTGTATCTCAATGGGAAGCTGAATTAAGAGTCCTGAAGGGTTCATAGTTTCTAAAAATACCTCCCAAACCAAACTATATTAAACAACATCCTTTTATAGAATTAAAAACTGTCTCCTTCAGAGTTCAAAGGTTTACATTCAACTGGGATTGGTGAGAACTAGTACAACTGTTTTCCCAAATGTTACCCTAGGAAGTACAGTAGATTTCTTTCTTTCACACTTTTACCACTCCAGTTGTACCACTCTGGTTCTATCGCTACGTGTCCGGTAAAAGACAGAAGAGAACTCTAACGTTCAACAACATAATTTTTTCTTTATTGACAACTATTTTTGGTGAGAAAAGTTCTGACCTGTGGAATCTGATGCTGAAATGAAATATACTTCCTAACACCATTATATATCATGAACAGTAGAGCCTCCAAATTTTGGCCCATATGGCAGAATTTGGCTTAAAAAGCTGCACTATACATAAGCATGTAGTTAATCAATGGCTCTGTTCAGGCACATGCAAAGTAGAAAATTATTCCCACGTGTAGATTTATGTGCACAGGAGAACTTCTCTGGCCACACTGGACTCCAAGGAGATAAAATTAGAATTCCTCTGTCAGAGCAGCATTTGCTCCAAATGCCCTTCCCATCCCACTTCCATCTTTTCAGTCTCAGAGGCAGAAGCATAGAAGCCATGGGCTTCTTTCAGCATCTTATCCTTGCAATAAGAAAAGTTACTGATGAGAAAACTAAACCAGTTCTGTCCCAATATAATTCTTAACAGAAAAAGTGAATGGGATAATTTATTCTGTTTAATAGAACTAGACTGGTCTTTAAAAATATCATTCCCTGATTCTTTTAATGTTCAATTAAAAAGAATATTTCAAAGTTTTTCCAGTATGCACTCTGGCATGTATCTTATTTTATGCAAATATATAATGAATCTTTTTACGCTTCTCATTAACTGAGTTATTTTCAGCACGCCTATGTTCTCTGCTGTTCATATCCAATTTTACTACACATTCCAAATGAGAACAGAAAGAACATATTTCCGGCTTTTACTGAAGCTAAATATTTGCACAGAAAAAGGTGGAAAATATTTAATAGTTCAATGATTTTATCAAGATAACAGTAAGTGTCACAATTATGTGGTATTTCAAACAAAACTAGGAAATACTGATTTACAAAGAAGTACATTAAACATATCCCGCATTCTGTCCTAAACTCAGAGTAATTTGCATCTACCAATCTCATTCTTTGTTTTAGATGGTTGACCTCTAGAACACAGAGTCTAAAGACAAACGCAAATTTATATTTGACATAGATTTATTAAATATTTATTAGTTCATAAAGCTCAGCACTTTGAAAATAAGAATTCTCTTTCATTTACATTTCTTTCCATATTTCTGAGATTTTATTGCTGTCAGCTATGGCCAACCATCTTATATTAGGAAGCAGTCAGGACTGAGAATAAGATGTCCAGCATTAACCTTTTTACCTAATAAAACATCAGTACAGCTCAATTGCTCATGGCACTGTCCTCAGTCATTTAATTCACTTTCTATCTGCACTCAAGAGAAAGGACTGCAACATTTTCTGCCACTCTGACTACAAGTAATTCACCTCAGCCTGTGAAGGATTAAGAGGTAAGGCAGTTTCGCGTCTCAAGTTTTCAATCTCTTTCCATGAATTAGTGCTGACAACACAGTTTTCACATACCCATTTTCATCTCATGATTGAAGCTGCATTTCTATTGATTAAGAAAAATGCATCTCTACACATACCATTTCGAGGCTAAGTTCTTAATAATCAAAAAGAAAAAATAGGAGTACAATTTACAGACAAATTGCCAATATACTAAGGCCCTTAAGTCAAAGTCTTCTCAAAAACTGTACAGCCTCTGATTAACACTCCAGCAGAACTCCCGCAGAAACATCACCTCGGTTGTGGCAGGCACTATTCAGGCACGCACATCCCTGTTCCAGAGAGATCACTGTTTAATTTAAAGCAAGAAAATTTAACAGCAACAAGAGACACCAATGGAGACAAATAAATTAAGCTCAGGCAGCTATTGAAGACAAGGTAAAAAATAGGAGTCAGGCATAGAGTAACTTCTTCCTGAAGAAGCTAATAAAGAAAATTTGCTTCTGTCTCATGGAAGCACCTGTTAAGTACCCATTTCTCCTTTTATTTTTCTAAAACCTTTATGTTTTCCACTTGTAAATGACAGAGACGTACACACTGCAAAGGTCTTACAACAGTGGTTCATCCACTTGAATGAAAAGTGACTAGCACTAGCTGCTTTGAAGGACTAGCAAGAAACCTCTTACAGCAGCCAACTGTGCGTCCTGTGCATTCAGCCACACTGAGTGTTTACCAGCAACAATTTCCTTTCAGTTAGATGCAGAGCTTTGGTGAACCTACCGCATTTCCACACCATTAACTTCCAAACATTTTTTTTCCCACTGTCACTCACCATGATCTCTTCTGTGTTTTTCTGTCAAATCCAATAGCTTCTCCAGCAGTCTCGCTCTGTCTATCTCAGAACAAACTCAGACCTTGCTTCTTCTAAACAGCCTTTCTCTCATTCACATCTGTGTTTCTGAGTAGTCTGGGCAGTACCTTGGAAATTGCTCTCCATCATTATTCTGTGTTTACCCCAAAAGTATGAAGGACCTCATGATCCCAGGTGTGGTAGGCAGAGCCAATTTAACTGGGTTACTTAAAGGAGCAAGACACAATGCTTCACTTGCCTGGGCAGCAGTATATTACTGTGCCAAACAGCATGCAGTTCATGGTTGGCAGTGCTCTGAAGCATGGGGCTTTATCTCCTGTAAATAGGATTAGCAAATGAAAATATGTATTCTAGTTTCATACAGCAGGATTATCCGCAAAGCAATGCATTTCTGTGATGTTCCTTTTAGCTCTATTTTCAGATGAGTACTAAGACAGCCTTTGTTAACCTCTTCTATAACAAAATGCACATGTTCTAACACGTTAGATTGCAGATTTAGACTATAAATGTTAGATCATCTCTTTAGGAAAAATAACAGAAATATCTCAGTCATAGATTTTCCTATGAGAAGAGAAAAAGTTGTGTCATAGAATTACTACAAATCACAGAGCAGCTTAATACATCAAATAAATAGGCACTCATTACAGTATTTGAAATATTGTGTGCTTCCAGTTTTAAGGTATCCATTTTATATATGCGCATTTTTAAAAACAAAAGCAAATACTGCTGCACAAGTTTTTCTTCATGACTCTCCCAAAAGCAGATTCTGATAGCCAAATATTTTTGAGAAGTCACTGAAAATGGTAAATTATCTGCTTGTGTTAATTCAATGCCAGTTCAAGAACACTGTATTTGTCATCTGAAGCTTCATAGTATATCACCAAAACAGACTCATGAAAAATTATCATGAAGTCTTACACTGAAGTAACATAAGAAGAACTTCCCACTTCCCTGAACTGTTTCCATATTTACTATAAGTCCATCCTCATTACTAATTACTTAGTTTTATTTACAACTTAGAATATAATGTAATACACTTATGCACAAAAAACCTAACCCTCTGAACTTTCACTGAACAGCAGAAGTAAATTTACCAGCCTAAGCATGGATTATCTGAGTTGATTCTGCATGACAGCTGAAATATCCAGAGACTTACTTTCCAAAGAATGGAAGGCATTTACTATCTACAGGACACACTTCCTGTTAAATATGTGAGGGAAATAACAGCACAGCCAGAAATTGTTTCCCTCTACAGCAGTCAGAAATAAAGACATCATGTTACACAGAACGTAAGTTTCTCGTTTGTATTTCATGATTTACTGAAAAACTAATATAAAGGCTATCCTTTAAAATGCATACGCTTTATACACCACATAATGCAACAGTTTCTTCTCCATAACCAATTAACATGAATCACCCTGATGACTTTTCTCCATTGACAAAATTTAGTTCTTGTTATGTACAGAAATCATAAATATTTGTAACAATGATGAAAAATATCAAAATATTTTAAAGCAACAGGGTGCTCCCCTGCCCGCTTCAACATTGTTATAAAAGGAAGAAAAAATATTGCATATGAGTATCTTCTGATTTTTCCTCATGATTTGTAAAATAAAAGCAGAACATTCCTTTTCAGTACAACCAAGGGATACAATGCTATCAGCTAACAGGCTAGCCAATTGTTGCCTTCGTTGCAGACAATGTCTGATTGACAGAACAACTAGAAAGATGTATACTAGACTAATAAATGCTATTTTAGGCTGTACCAGTATCCAATCGTTAACCAGGTGAAAGCAATTTCCAATACTGACCAACACTAGGATCTAAAGACCCAGGGCAAAAATCCAAGCTACTAAATTCATTGGTTTAAACAATTAATAGACATAGGGAAGGAAAAGAAAGAAAATAAATAAATAAAAAAGAAATAGAGCTCCAAACTGATGCAGACATTCATAAGGGAAACTATTTTCAAAGCATGTCATTAGAAATGCTCTGTTTGAGGACTGACACAACAACACCCTTCTTTTGGAGGAAAAAATAATAGACATGAGCTTTAGCATATTTAACAGCCATCTAATTTCACATAATCACATCATTTGAAATATCACTACAAACAAAGAAGCGGTAAAATGCATACAAATTCTCTTTATTAATTCTCCCTTCTAAAGGATCTGTTCTGGTCTGTACCCTCCTCCCCCATCTTTTTTCACCCTAGCAATGATTTCTGCCTCTCACAGACTTGATTGCTCTGATGACCTCAATCAAAAGGCAATTATCCAGTGAGGATGGAAGGTAATTACTCCCATCAAGGAGAGATTGAATGCACCTGAATAGACAGCTGCAGTTCTTCCAGGGATTACATTATTACGATAGCAATTGACTCCATTAATGTGCGATGCATGTCAAATTTATGATAAAAAGTTGATTTGTTTGCAGGACAACTACTTTTCTCATTTCACTCAACATTCATTCTAAGGCAGGAGCAACAGTCAATTGTAAGTTACTTTAGTATATATGTGACAACTCCCAGCATGAAACCATCTGCTCAGGAGTGAACATGACATAAAACCAGGAAAAGGGATTGAAGCTCTATATAGATGTATATTATATAATTCACAGACAGAGCCAAAAGCATGGATAATTCAGCCCAAGCTTGCCAAAACCCTGCTGTAGGGACACAAGTATAGGGACAATAAACACTAGTAAATGAAAAAATGGTAAGGCTCAGCAAAAAAATAAGTTTACTCAACCCATTTACCTTCAACACTAGATGGGAAAATGTTTAATTCGAGAGGAGAAAGTTATTGTGAAAGATTTATACTTTGATATTTACAGCAATATCCTATTTTTAAAAGAGGCTGACGACCTACCTCTTCTCAGATTGATGAGGACTTATAAGTCCTCAGACCTAAAAGGTACTTTTTGAATGCTGAGCCTTTTCTGGAAATCCTAAGGTAAGGACTCCTGTAATCACTCCACGTGCTACAGAGTTATATGATTGAGAAATAGGATTTCTAACATAAAAGTTCAAATTTCAGTAGGTTTGTATATACTTTTGTAAGTAGTCTAGAAGTGATCAGATGCTTCAGCATTGCAACAGGTAAAACTGGTCCCCCTGAGGGCTGATGTTTGCCCTGACTTAAAAGGGACCATTTCCCTTGGCAATGCTAACCTCCTAAAAGGCATAAAGCATAGAAGGCTGAATAAGAATGCATTTAACTCACTACTGAACTATACGGAATTCTAATGCACAACCAGAAAACAAACATGTTGTTACATTTTATTAGAGGTTATTTTTCTGCATAGGCTACATCTTGTAAATGTTGCATTTTAATGGAGGCAAAATATGTAAAACTTACCATTCTTATGCTAATAAATTGCCATAGATCTCAGCAGTAAGGTCATACAGTGTAGTGTTAATTAGGCAGATACATGGCATATTTAATTTAGAAATAGAGAATTTTCTATTGTATTCCTACATCCCTGCATTCTTGGAAGTATACTATCTGGTCCTATTGGCTTACTAACCTTAAATTTACTTTTTTTTTTCTATAAAGTTCTTCTGGGACACTAAAGTCTCCAAAACCATTTGCATTCTTATTATCTCAAAAGTGTATCACAAAAACTCTCTCTTTTGAAGTGTAGTCCAAAATAAGCAACTAATTTTCTCAGCATCGTCAACTTTTCACCATCATCTCCACCTTCTCTCTGTAGTTCACTGAAATATGAGAGGGGAAGGGAGAGGAGAAGGGAGTAAAGTGTGAAGAAGAAAAATAAAAAAGCTGACAACGGAACGGGGCATGTATTTGCCTTGCCTATTTAAAAATTCTTTTTTTTACTTCCAAAGTAAAAGAGACAGCTGAATTTCCAGTCTCCAAACAGCAACTGTTCGGTTCAACTGGCTTTGCTCTTGCAACACGTTTTTCTGCTTTCTTTTTTTGTTCTTCGTATGTTACAGAAAGTTTAAAACACTATTAAAGTTCACTTCCCTAAGCCTATTTCACCACTGACTAAACATACAAGTCCTAGATTGGCTTGACTTCTTTTTTATCACTACTTAGAGCTGTCTGTCTTGAAATTCTCAATGATCGATGTCAGTTCATATGTAAAATAACTTTCCATGAAGAGAACAGCAAAAACATACTGTAGAATTTGGGATCCCTATTGACCAGTGCTTTATTAAGTTTGTGTGCGTCAGATATGGATAAAACACAGAACTATTCTTCTTCCAGGAGAACTTTTGATACATGTATGACTTCTATACAAGTTATCTTTAGATTCATAATTACTGTGGCGAAGCCTAGCTTTTGCAAGTTGCTAAATAACTTTTATCCCATAAAGTTTTAAAAGATTGTCAGTTTCTGATTTAATTATGGTCAACTGCTTCTAGATATTGAGATACACTATACAAAGATCCTAAGAATTCAGGCATGTTTTTCTGTATCTTAACTAAGATGCCAGACGGCCTCCTGGTAGAAACTTTTCTCTTTGGTCTTGACCCACATAACAAAAGCTCCTCACCAGGGTCATACAATTTTTGTGCCCCAAAATTCTCCAGTCCCTTCTGGGTATTTCAGAGAACATGGGGTACTGGCCACTTAAGGATGACAAGTGGTCAGGTTTCTGGATTTGCCTTGCTCTTCAGTGAGGAACATGTTAAGATCATTCTTATCTCAAGCTAGGTTAAAGAAAAATGCAAATAAAAGAAGTTATTCAAAAACATCAAAAAGTAGTTGACACAGTTACAAAAAAAGAGAGAAGGAAGTGGCATTTAATGTACTTGAACTATGATTAAAACAAAAATCCCTTTATGTAGCAGGTATGATGTGGACTTCTCTGGCATCTGTGGATTTTATTTTCCTACGTGCCTTGTACTCCAGGTATTATCCTGAAAGAAAACCTCGGCTTGGTCAGAAAGACTTGACTTTAGAATTAATTTCTATTTTGGAGCCCTCCAGTGAGTCTAGATACATTTAATCTGTTTTTCTAAAATGAGTTTACTTCCCTTTCATCACAGTAATAGTCTGACCATCCATCTGAATCAAAATAAGCTTTCTCTCACTTCCTTAGAAATGCATATTGCTTCTTGGACCAGATCAGTTCTTATATCTGACAGACAAACTGCCCATTCCTTGACTCAAAGAAGGTATAACCTCCTATCTCTTTCTCTTTGGGTGATTCAGGGTGACTTTTTACAGTACACGTATTGCAGCAGAACTCATGCCTTTGGCTGATAGGGCAATACAACTGTTTCTTCCCTCTCCCTTCCTGGCATCCTATCTAAGTGAAACCTAGGGTAAACTGAAGAGAATCCTTTATTTTGGGTTGGGTAGAGAAGTCTTTTGTCAACCAATCTGCCAGTTGAACTTACCCACCTGTGAATAAATTATTATTAAATCTGATGGGAAGGAGACAACAGTGTCTGTCTGAGAGGAAGGTGAAAACGTGCTTCATGGCAGCAGCCTGCTATGAGTTGGACTATGCACAGCTATTACACCCACAGCACAAATGCTCTCATGTGAGGTACCTTTTCCATGGACTCTTGCATGTCTACATTGATGAATATAGTGGAAACAAATACCTAAATGGGATATAAGGTTCATTACCAGTTCTTTACAAAGACACTGACATGAGTGTAATTAGCTTTTCTGGCATGACAATGCACGTGGGAATATCAAACCCCAGCCCCAACATCCCTCCTAGGAGGATGTTATAACACATAGCCTTTTTATTCAAATCTCTACTAAGCTCTCCCAGTTTGCCAGCGAGGAGCTCCTCTTTCCTTATCGCGCTTAAGCACTGAGGCAAGCTAGTTTGCAATCAGAAGAGTAATAGGAATAGCTGCTGCAGCAAATAACCCCTTTGAGAAATAGTGCAGTAAGAGGTTATCAATTTGGAGCAAACAGACAAATTGTGCCCTGGGCCTCTGGATATATCTGCTACTGCATCCAGTACTGCATTGATTCACAAAGTTGAATATTCAGTTTGTTGCTGCAGAACAGCAATCAAGGTGTCTTGGGTAATCTAAACAACTGAATTAGTCATGGTCATCCTCTACTGATTATGGTTATGGATGAACTGCTTTTGATTCGCCAAGAAGTTTATTAATAAGTCCAGAGTACAACTCTCTCCATGCAGCGACCAGTTTAAGGGTAAATCAGAATAAGGTGACTTCCAGGAAAGAGTACATTACCTGGTAGCACCAAACATATCATTTTTATATTGCCAAGAACTGCTGATAAGAAAATTTTATGGCATGCTGTGATATACAGCTTTAAATTATGGCGTTACCACTCACACCGTATGTGCCTTACAAGAGATTTATCTGCATCTTTAAAGGTTTATACAATTAAATATTCCTTTAAAGAACTATAGAAAATTTAGAATTCTTTAAAAAACATACATTTAGAAATCATAAAAGCTCATAAATCATTTAAAATGAGAAAAAGTTAATATAAAAAGAAGCAAAAATTAATAATAAATCACACTATCAGCAGACAAAGCCCAAATTACCCTTTCAAGAGTCCTGGTTTCATTTCTAATCACTAGTAACTAAGCAGAGATAAATGGAAAGGAAAAAAAAAAAAAGAGGAAAACATGACAGCAGGTCAGCTCTGTTGAATGTGTAGAAGTTAATAAGAGAAATGTGAACTTTCTACCATGCTTTGTATATTAACACATATGTTCTTTTGGGGCTGTAATGTGAGATCGTTAAAATACATGATGCTGCTCCATATTCATTGCTTTCCTAATAATAAACAGTGATGAATGACTGCAAATATCTGTTGCAGAAGTGGATGAGAGATGGATATAATGAACTCACCAAGGGGGTATATTTTAAAGTCAGTATGTGATTGTAGTATGCACAAAACCAATTATATAAGTAATGCCCACATCACTCATGCTCCGTTTTGCAGATCAGCACACATTTTAAAGTTGCCAGTAATGAGAACTTTGCTGATTGTTACCCAGAGAGAGGATTTCAGGCAGCTCTTTTTGAAAAAAAAAAAACAAAACAAAAAAACCAAAACAAAAGACTAACCAACATATTTTTATAGCCTTATTTCCTGCATTAGAAACTGATGGCCTTTATCAAATTATGGAGGAGTACAGTACAAAAAGCACACTTCTTAGAAATATACTAATTCCTTGCTAGGGAGACCATCTGTAGCAGGAGATTAATCTTCAAATTCAGTTTCTCTCAGCTTAACTCTGAAGAGGCTAATACAGACAGTGAGTGCTAAATGGAAGGTGGGAGTCAGAGTTTGACGACCAGACATAATTCACTGGTTTATAGCGATCATGGTTTATACTAATCTGTTTTCCTCTGCTCTCAAGCTAGCTAGGAAAGATAGTGAAGCCTGGCTTTAGCTGCAAAGCTAAAGCTCTGGATGGACCCACAGCCCACCTGACCGTGGCCTGGCAAGCTCCTCTCTCACCCCATCTTTCTCGTCTACGTGGTCCTCTGCCTGTCTCCAAATACATGCTTTTTTGACCCAGTATACAAAGTAAAAATTTTACCAAACACTATTAAAAAACTTATGTAACTTCAGAGTTGTGTGGTAATTAAAAAAAAGTATATTTCATGTACACTTTATGTATTCAGCATGACTTACAGAATTTGTGCCCTCTCCAGTTGCTTTAATTCTGGTATTGATGTGATTCTTTGCAACCTCAGTCCTTGTGCTAACCTTGGAGAAAACTCACCTGAAAGTTAGCAGTTTTCTGCAAGGTTAGTGTGGTAAAATGCCTCAGGAAAAGGGCTGAGGAGTTGAAAGGGAGGCAGCAGGACTGCACAGAAGCAGGGAAGCAGGAGGGATGGCAGGTAGCCCAAAGCTGAGGTTAGGCTACAGGGGAGCCCCAGGCTCCAGTGCCACATTTCTGCAGAGGAGAGGACACAGGTAGAACAAAAACCATTTTACTTTTCTGTGGCTGCATTGAAAATGAATTTAAGGCTCAGATGGCTAAAGAGACTTAGATGGCTAATGAACTGATATGTGTCATGGCTGCTACTATTCTCCAGCATTTCCACTCCCCCTTACAACACCCAATCATGCTTTCCAGTAACCATCTGTTGGATCTTGTCTCTAGCAACTAGAATTCATAAATATTCAGTGATCCCAAAACTCATCCCCAACACATAACCTTAGTGTAGCAACGGCAGTCACCAAAAGTATGGATATAGGCTACGCTAGACGTCAGCGTCAGAGACAGCTGGGTTACTATATTAGAAACCTCAGCATGCCCTGAGCACAGAGTGACCCACACTGAGAGACATTCAGCCTCAGAAAACGCAGCATCAGGGCATGATAATTCTCATATTTTACAATAAGATAAAGAAAAAATATATATAATGCCTCTAAGACAGAAGCATGGATGTCATCTCCCATCATAAAGCTTTTATACACATCTTTTATTTTGAATTTCTTCATGGAGAAGTCAGTAGAAATCAGGGGTTAGTACAGAACTGCCTTACCAAAAATTCTGATCCATCGTTGTGTATATTTCAACATCCTAAAGTAGGCTTTCTCCTAAATCATTACTTAATTTCTGTGTACAGATAACATTATTTAGGGAAAGTTCTACAAATACTGTAATGACGTAATTTTTTTTCTACTGACAAACATTTAAAAATGAACAAAAAATCCACAGCATATTTGAATCCACATATATAGAAACTGTATTCAGAATAAAGATAATAGCTTCTCTCTCAAAATACATGCTTACTTGATGTGGTAAATGAATTAAATATTCCACCAGACACCATTAAAAAGACTTATGTAACTGCAGAATTGTGTGCAAACTTAAAAAATACCTATTTCACACCTATTTCATGTATACCAAATGATTTAAAGAATGTCACCTGTAACCATAACAACACAGAAAACATGGATAAACATTTTCTGTATTGAAAGCAATTATGAAAAAATCATTTAATAGCACTATCCAAAAGACTACTTATGAACAGCACATTTAAATATTCTGTAAAAAAAAAACAACAACAAAACAACCAGGAAATTAAATTTCTAAAAAATTAAATTTGTTCTACAGGAAGAGAATTGAATAAAGCCTATTTATCTGCAGATCTTTGTCCTCAAAACCATGCACCCACAAATATAGCACCATCAGCTTCTTGCAGTATGCCTACAGCATCAGTGCAGGTTAAGAGAAAGCATATTGTAAGTAGTGGTTTGCTCACCAGATATATTAAACAGAATGTGGAAAATCCACATTCTACCTACATTTCTCCTGGTAAAGAATTTGGAGGTGGTTTTTTTTCTTTGCTTAGATTTTTCAACATATTTTGATGAACATCAACGTTGAATATTTTTTCAAAATTCTCAGGAGCTGACTAATGAGTTCTGCTATTACCAGGATGGAAGAGGAAGAATGTCCTCACAGACAAACGACAAAATGCATAAACCTTATCTCCTGTTGAAACTCTCTAAAGAATGCTGTCAAGACTCCACATTAGTTTTGTCTTTCTACATATTATCATATGTATTCTACATTTCCACACTATAATGAAGTTTGTTTGTCGTTCCCACCCTTCAATTACATTTGGGAAGAGAAACATGAGACTGGGTTTCTTCCCACCAGAGAGAAAACAAAGAGAAGAAAACAAACACTCTCTCTCTGCACTAAGCCTGCTTATCATAAATAGGAACGCGTTGGGATGACACAGAAAAGAAAGGACTCTATTCATTTAAGTGACATTTAAGTCCAAATGTGGAGGACTTCAAGACCCAAAGGATTTCTCCTGGCTTAGCCAGACAGACCAGCAGTGTGCTTATGCTGGACTGGCCACTTTTACCTGCCTCCTTTCTGTTTCCCAAACCTGTTCCTCCCCATTCACTTTGATCCCCCCCTTTTCCTACCTTTAGCTCTTCCCTTAGACATCTTATAGGTTTCATATATTCCCACAATCCCCTTAAAACTTCCCATAACAAGATTCATACAATCCTAGAAACCTCTCAAATATCCCGTAGTAAGTCTGCTCTTACTTACGAGACCCATGATGATCTTGTTTCCTCCCAGAGTTATGAAGCTCTGACAGAATCTCTCCAAGGCTATGCTCCACTGATTCTTTCAGTGTCCTGCAAGCTCTTGGACTTTGGTATTGTTTCTATTGCCTCCTAATCATTTAAGTTTCTGTATCTAGATGTTTAACTTATTACTTCTCCTGATTCTTATTACTGTTTTTTAAGTTGAATTGCCATTAACCAGGTATCATCACAGTCCAGATGTTCTTACATTTCAGGTGTCCACATACTTTTACCATCTACATATCCTTATATTTTTTTCAAAGAGATAAACACCTTAATTAAGGTATTATGACAACTGCCATTTAGTAGCCTCAAAACAAGAGTCTGACTGTGCAGGATTATAACCTTACTTTCTGGATTATTTTAAATTTCAATGAGCTACTCTTCAAAGTCACTGTATATATTGAAACATGAGAGGAATACACTCTGTTTTAGACTTTTCTTGTCCATGAAAATGTTTTGTTACTGATACATTGAGTCCTTTGTTCATCACACCAATGGATATTATCAATCTTTCCTTGCTTTCATCCCTCTCTTATTGTGTTGGTTTACTAACTGTACAGAAGAACAACAATTTAATTTTCTTTTTTTCCTTCATCTGTGAAGTACATGGTATAGTGGAGTCCTGGTCCACGACTGCTACTGCTACTGCCTCACCAGTAGAAATAACAAAAAAACCTAAGTATTAAAGAACGTGCCTGTAGAGAATAGTTGAACTTCCCTCTGCAGCCTGGCCTTTAGCTGCTGATGCCTCTCTAGTAATCTGCTGCCCTAATTCATTGCATCACTTCATTTTCCTGTATTAAGACCTCTCAAAGTAGAGACCCTATCTTTCTCTATCTGGTGTAGGAGGGTTAATCTCCACAAGGCCACTACGAAGCAAATAATATAACCCAACAATTATGAAAATGTCACTTTCCTTTTTCTGGCAGGTCCATGTGTCACATCTTAGAAAAATGTCAGGGTTTCCACAGGCCACAATGTTGTTATTGATGTTGTTTGTGTTGCACAATAAAGCACATAGAGTCATAGTTTAATGATTTTACAATGTTTTCAAGCAGAATGCAAAAAATGTTATCCCTAAGGGTCATGTAAAAAATAAAAAAGCTTGAGTTTTCAACATGAGACAGAATTCTGATTTTCTATGCAAAGATAATTTTTCATCATCAGTACAAAAAGTTCATAGCATAATAAAAAAAAAAACAACAGAACCAGAACACTTGATTCCAAGTTCTATAAGGCAAACTCCTTACTTCTTTTACTAACATTAAAGTTGAGTGATTCTGAACAACAAGCGAAGCCTGAGGAGTATGGATGTCTCTAGCTCTTTTAGTGACATGCCCTTGAGGAGTTATGCCTCATCATTCCTCACTAGACAAAATCTTTGAGGGTTTTCAAGGACAGCTCTAAAGAGACCTTGTTGGAATATTTTAGCCCAAAGGCACAGAGCACTATGGGCAGGCTTGTGGTCATTATCATCTTTGAATATTTCAGAAATTAAAATGTCTATATAAATGTGATGTCTGAACTATTTCACTATGAGGCATTACTAGTCTACTCTTTGATGGTACTGAATTTTACTAGAGACGTCATCTCTAAGTGAAACAAGGGAGAAATCGCCTGTATTCTTAAATAGAATTTGATGCAGAGAGAAAATCTTAGGTTTCGGTAGCAATTGTAGAGGTGGGAAAGAGGAAAGGCAATCAAAATCAAGAGGAAAAATGGCAGGAATCATAGACAAGGAAACCTATTTGATGCTGTTACAAGGCACATAATTCTGAAAAGGAAACCTATTCAGAAGTTGCTCTAATCTGCAGGATGTACTTTCTGAAGTTGTTTTGGGGTTGTTATTTATTCCATGGCACTAGATTACAAATGCAGTGAAAGGAATCTACAGAAAGTTATCAGTTATTTACACAGCCAGATGTACCTCATTGTTTAACTACAATAAGATGATTTTATTTCTTTCTAACTTTCATTAAGTTTCTTTAAATAATTGAGATCTTTGGGTGTTCATAGATGGGGGACATTCATTCTAGGGAACGTGATGCCTAACAACTAAATCAACTTAAAAATATTTTTCTTTAAGTATTCATGAGATTTTTGAGGAAAACAAACAAGCAAGCAAACAAATAAAACACCTCTGTTCCTAGGTCCAGATAAATATGTCCAAATTAAAGAAATCCAAATAAAATAAACTAAAATAGAAATTCACAACAAAACCAAAGTCACCTCAAAGTACCATTTACTATTTACTTAGTTTTTACAGAACTAAAAATTAGAACCAAATTACGTAATTAAAAATTAATAAAGGAATTAATGAAATGTTAAAATTGGAAAATTTTAAAAAAATCTTTCTTAAAAGTATTGAAAATGAGGTTTTAGATAATTTTAAACATTTTCAGCTTTTCACCTTTTTATTAGATATACATTGGCACCAGTGCTTTCTAACAAAGTAAAAATATTCCTGAATGTTCCACTTAGACATTATGCTACATAGACAAATAATTATACAATTGAAATTATTAATTGAAAACATACTATTTCCATTACACATTGTAAAGCAGCAGTTACAAGTAAAGATGACATGCAGGAGAAAAACCAACTTAGCTTTTTGAGGCCTCTGAGTATTTTATTATTTTTTTTTCTCCTTGAATAGTTTGCAAACACAGAGAATGTTGAGATACTGTGAAAAAATCAATATAACACAGTCTCTTCGTGTGAACTATGTATCTGGTAGTGGAAAAAGCCAACTCTTATGAGTTGCAAAATATTCACTGAGTATTTCTACAGTTTTAAACAGCTTGGTTAACCATCAAATACTTAACCAAATGTAACTCTGAACCAAAACAAAATCCACCTTTCTGAGACTTCTGCAGTGTTCAAAATACACACTGACACAAATTAAATCCAACATTGTAATAATTTTTTTTATTATGAAATATTTATAATTATAAGGATTCTTATTTTGCAAAAATGATCGTAACTAAGTGAAAAGTGTCCTACTTGCCTTTTCTCACAATTTTCCTATTTCACTCCCATAACTGCCTGCAGGTTTTTCCTAACCTGATAAATTATCTAGTGACAGCTTTGTTCAGAGTCCTTTTGAAATTAAAAATAATCAATTGAACTTGACTCACTAGGGTTAAGCAGCATTATAACAACTATTTCTGAAATTAAACTGTAGTTTGATTTCAAAAGTAACCAGTCTGTTGGGCTGGATTAAGGAATGGCACTGTTCTTATAAATGTGATTTTATTAATTGAGAAATCATTAAGGAATTTTTGAATGAATCCCTGTGTTATGAGTGGCAAAAAGTTTTTTCAGTTTCTAATCATGATCTGTTTAAACTCCTAGGAACAAAAAGTAGCTTGTGATTTTATTTTCTTGCATTTTAACATCATTGAGGAACATTGCACTTCTACAAACTTCTTTTCAGATATGTCCTGTTTCTAATATTTCAGATGTTGCCCAGGAAAAATTAATTTAATTGAATGAAGGATGTCCATGTTTAATGAATATTATTACTAAATTTATCCTTCTGAAGTAATTTAGATTTCATTTTTAGATTTTTTAGATTTTTTTTAAAGGATTAGAGAAAGTTGCTACTGAATTGGACACAGAATTAAACAATTTTTTATGACGATAGGCAGAAAATATGTATTAAAGTTTAAGGAAATTCCAGAGTAGGTATGCCAAACTTACCTAGGTTCTTATAGGATGATTATCCAGTGGTACCTGACTATTTAAAAACATACAAAGATCTGCTGTGTGTCTTTGGAAATATTATTTAATCTTTATCAGCAATAGAGCTAGACAAAATGCTAGAACACTTAGCAAAATGTTCAAGCAAAAAGAGCTTTTTTCCCTTCTTTTGATAATCTCTTTTAGTTGAAAGGGTATTTTTCATTAAAAACATAATTGATCACAAACATTTTGACAACATATTGATCTTTTTCACAAGCAAGTGATTATACTGTGTTCTTGTATGACTGCCACAGAGACATTTTTCTGTAGATATTTGCAAGTCCTCAACAGAAACAGTTACAGTTGCTTCCTATAAAAGGAAAGAGAAGCTAGAATTTAACCAAAGAAGCAGTCATGGATGTGCACAGATTTTTTTTTTAATCGTCATTGAGGAATACTACCACACTAGGCAACAGGCAAATTATATGGCAATAAACTTCAAGTTAAGAAAGACTGATGAGGATAAAAACTAATAATTAGAGCTTAAGACTTAAGACTGGCAAGATCTTGAAACACTACTTTTCTCAGCTTATTTCCTTGGACATTCTCACCAATGCATAGCTTGTAAACTCCTGCTGATGTCGACTCCACCACTCAGGCAACAAAACCAAAAATTAAAGAGAAATGTTTCCATGAACACCTTACGTCAGATTTGTTGAGATCACTCTCATCACTTTTGCTGAGGTGCAATACATAACTTAGTCTCTACACATATCTAACAAATTTTCTGCTAGCACATGGAAGGTGCTCTTTATCTCCCATATTCTTTGTATTGTATTTGGTCCATTACTATTTATGAATAAATTAATCATTAATTTTTCTGTAGACCTTCTGAACTTAACTTCCAGTCTGTTGACTGGAATTTGAAGTGATCCTGTGTTATCCTTTTCACTCCTCATTTCTGTGATTTAAGTCTTCCTTGTTTAAAGGCAAATACTATCATCATACTTAAAGGTAAATTAAGGCAGGCTGGCCTAAACCCATCAGAACAAAAAGAGGGAAGTGACAGATAATGCTGAAGTGTAAAAAGAATGTTGTTGATGAAATCATGTTAAAATATTAGTATTTAGTGATGGTATTTAAGGTTGTCTTGCTCATCACAAGTTTGAAGCTAGAAAATCAGCAAAATGGCCTTTAGCTTCCTCCTGTTTCCCAGCCATTCTCAAAACACAGGCAGTGCACAAGCATTTCTTGCCATGTCTTGCAATCGTTACCACCTCTTCAGCTAGTGGAATTTCATTTTATGTCCAAATGATAGAATAATCCGATATTCCGCAGGAAAGAAACCAACCCAAAACATAACAAAACCCACACTAACATGGGATACAATTTCTCTATTTCCACTTAAACACAAGCTTATGACACTAAAGCAAGCACTTCATAAGCCTTTCATGTCTACATAAATGGATGCCTTAATTTCAGATTTGTCCCTAAATACCCTTACCTTAACTTCAGGGATGCTGTGATGTTTAGCAATTCAAATGTTGTCTGTGTTCGAGGAGCTAAACTCAGCTTCCATTTCCTTGATTTCCTGTGAACATCTAGGTCAAGGTGGTCTCAACAAAGAAAAGATTTGAAGAGGCATCCTCAGTGCTGCTACTAATGTAGCTACTAATGTAGCCTTCCTTACTCACACTCAGTAAACCTCTTTCATTATCAGCCTTCCAAAATAGTTGAACGCTCGAAATACTTGCCTACTAAGAAAGATGCACAGGTATGAGATCATTAACCCTTTCTAGTCTCTCTTTAACTCTCCACAAAATGCTGTAAAAGTATAAGCTTTCAGAGCATATTGTAATTCAAACTAAATTTGGTATCGAGAGACAGAAGGACATGTTTCACTATATCCTGGCTCTAAACTCAGACAGAACAAATTCAGCCCTCTGGTGCAGATCACCCATGTAGCACACTGTGCAGCAAAGGGTTTCAGCCTCAGCGTAGATGTTGACCACCCTAATTTTATCAGCTTAAAGGACACAAGTTATAAAAGTAACCCTGTCTTAACTGTAAAACCGGGTTTGATGTGTAGGCCTGTATTTTAACAACGCTTTGCAAGAAATTCTGGACAATTTGCTTGGTATCACCTATGAAGCCATCGTGACAACTTACTTTACATCTGAACTTTACTTTGGTAGGATTGTTTACATAGTAGTAATATCTCCAGGTGCATTTGGAGTTTTCCGAGAAATAAGTAGGATACTTGCACTTAATCATTACCTATTCACTTCAAAGATGCTGTACCTCTCCTGAAACAGATATTTTAATAAATCTAACAATGTCAGAAAAATATCCTCCACCTTTTTGAGAGTAAGGAGGACACGCTGTCTCAGTTTAATATATGTAGATTTTTTTCAGCCATGGGAATTGAAAGAATGAGTAGAAAATCCTATTATCTAGCAATATCCCGTTAACTTGGCAGGATAAAGCCAAGTTCTCCCTTGTTCTTTTAATACTGTTCCCTGAAGAATGAATTTAAACGTTTCACTTTTTCATGTAAGGAATTAACATATATGATAAAGGATCAGGGACAGCACCTGGGAACTGTGGTATTTATGCAGGTCTCCCAGGTCTCCAGAATCATAGCTGTCGCTCTTGGAGACACACCCTTCTTGCCAAGAAATCCTCTGAAAAAGCCTGCTTGAGTAAAATTAGTGTTTTAAAACAACCTGAATTACATATTTGAGCAGCTAGAGACAATAAAATTAATATTTGAAGAAATTACTGTTTCACGAGTGTACAACATTAAACACAGTGCTCTTGAAGCACTCTTTTTTTCTTTAAGAAAGCCCCCCATTCAGTGATTACCTAGTTTGGGAAACTATAACTTCCTATATTTGTTTCATTGCCATTGGTGCACGGACTGTCACTTTGGCATTAGCAGTGTTACCTGCTCTTTTAAAGGGTCACCATTACCAATTCCAGTCCAGGCCGGATAGTCTGACATGACAATAACAGAATGGAAAGGTTACTTCTTAAATATATTAGCCATGACACACAGCACTATCTAACTCAAATGAAATTTGACAGGTTTTGGTGTGCAATTCCATCAGTTTTAAAAATGGACTAATGATCTAATTAATTCATACTGCCGAGAAACATCATAGTCTCAAGAATGTGCACTCTTTAATGATTTTATATCCTAACACTTGAATAAATGTTTTAAGAAACACCTTAAGAAAAAAAATCAAAAAATGCTCAGTGCATTTTAAATCTATTAGACTGAACTGGTGACCTGCAAGCACAGTAGTTTAGGTGTGCTTCCATATGAACTGCTTCCCTTTTGGAAAACATCCCATTGAATGCTTTCTGCTGGCTTGGGAAATGATCTGCCAAAAGATGCTACTGCAGATGTTTCTGTTTGAGAGGAACTCAGGAAAAAAGTAGTGGGAGAGGCACGTCTCCTCCCAAACTGCCTGTCAGTCTTATTCAAGAGCAGATCCAGAAACTAAAATTTATCCCCTTTGGCAGCAGAGTCTGAAACATTTTTAAAAGGAGATTTTTCATGAAAAAATAGTACAGGGTACTATTTGTATGAATAACATTAAGATATAAGGGTAATGCGTAGACATACCCAGGCTGGCAAAAAAAAAGTGAAAAATCAACTGACAGGAATCAGGAATTAAAATATTTCCATCTAATGAAAGGGAAATCTTTACCTGTACATTTTGCAATAAATTTTCCAACATTTATATCTTGATCAAGGTTAAACATGATGTTAGTTACCAAGATACCAAAGAATAATGTTACTCTTGGCTAGAGGAAAAGTCAAAAGTACATTCCTAGTTACAACTGACATAATATTAAGAGAAAATCCTAGGAGGGAGCCATTAAAAGATATTCCAAACAGCCAAAGTTATCTATGGAGAGACTCTGTACAGTTTGTTCAGGCATACAAGTTTCATAAAGTAATTGTGATATCATAGAGATCAGAAACATTTGAAAGATTTAAAATAATTTAATTTTGTTCCCAGAAGCTAGATGAAAAATTCGCCTTTTTTAGAGAACAAAGAAATTATTTGCCATAGCAGTTATAAAGTAAGGAGACTTATAAACAAAAGTAATCATGATGTGCAGTTATAAAAGGTTGGCCAAGGACCAATCTGGTCTGATGATGTCCTGTTTCAAGCCTTGAAACACTAGAAAATCCAGGGCCATGGAACAAGGTTCATGCTGTGGCAATAAAAATAAAAAGTTTCATCTGGATTAACCAAGTAATTACCAATCTGTCAACTCCATACCAATTTGTTGAAAAATAACAGGTAGGACTCAATTAATAAAGAAGGACAAGGCCGTGTTAACTGGCATGAATTATACAAAAGGGCTGATAGTGTACTTAATAATTAAAAGAAGGCAATTAATCCTAATCAGCATGGATTTATGGAAAATAGATCTTAACTTAGATCTTAGATATCTTGGAAGGATCTTTCTTTTTTTATGTGGTTATAAATTTAGCTGATAAAAACAATGGTACTGATATAGTATGCTTAGATATTAAAAAGGCATTTCTTTTGATAGCACAACTATTCAAATTAAATTGTTCTCATTTCTTATTCAAAATGTAAAGTATCCTGAACACTGAAATCAATGAAACGCTGATTAGTTGATAATGTGAGTAAAAAGAAGAATTGTCTGTTACTAGCGTGGTTGTCTACTGGGGTCCCAGATACCTAGCCGTGCCTAATAACTGTTTCATATAATCTAAAAATGACCCTAAAAAACATCTAGGCCTAACAAATAAGATTTGTAAATGACACAATAATCAGACCAGTAATCCTGGATTACCTGATGAATCAGAAATAAAAGCGACACCCCCACCCCTCAACTCCCTGGAGTTTGCTTTTCAATGTCACTAAAGGCAAAATTACGTTGCTAAGTACCAAGAACATGGGCCATACTTCTAGGATGAAAGACTCTGAATAACTTCAAAATCAAATCACTAAAAGCCAATGTCACATGTGAAATAATAATAATTAAAAAAAGCTCTGGTGGGTAAAAGAATAAATATTGTGTATGTACGTCAGTTCTGTTATACAACTCCTACTCAAAAACACCGTTTAAAATTCACAGAGAATGTTGAGGAGTTCAGAGAAGCACTGTTATTGATTGAGAAGTGTGGAAATTATGCCTTCTAGTGAAAAATTCAAGTCCTTATACTAATGGAAACGTTAAAGGTGGCCTGTCCAGGAATAAACTACCTTTAGAATACAGAATAGCCAATAGACCATTTTATATATTAACAGCATGATGTCAAAAAATTAAAGCTGGAAATTCTTAGGCTGAAATAAATACATTTTTAATACTCTAAGAGATTAAGCACTGGATCAACTTTACCACAAGCATTTGCAGCATCTTTGTCAACAAATGTGTTTTGTTTTAAAACTTGATTTTTTTGTCCTCCAATATTTGCTGTAGTTACAGAGATTTTATAAAGTCTGTTGTCTCATTTAGAGAGATCAGACTAGGTAATTGCAATAGTTCCTCTGGTGTTACTTAAGAATACTATCTCACTTTAACACTGTATATTGCATTCCTTAAAGGAGACATTAAATTCACACTTAGACTAATAAATTATTTTCATAATTGTATGGAAAAGTTCAAGACTAGTTTTGAATATGTCTTAAGAGAAAGCTACAGAAACCTTCTCAGTAGGTTGAAAGTTGTTGACTTGATTTTTAGTTTCATAATCCTTTAAGGGCCAATATATTTTGTTGATACCATCCCCTGAGCCACATCCATTACAATTTTTGTATCTATTCATATCTGCACTGCAGGATCATATCTGGAAAGCTGTATTTTCATCTTCACAAAATAGGTAAAATTATTCATAAAGCTGTAAAGTAATTCCTTTGCAATTACCTGTATTTATATTACATTTTCACTTAGCCAGTTGAGATCATTGGCCCAGTGAAATGAATGCAAATATTTCTGCATAAAAAAAAGAAACAACATGCTAATGAAATGTGGTGGAATATAGCGCTTCATGTCCTCATGTTAGATGAGAAGAATTCAAGGCCAGTGTCATTGTTTTGGAATTATGGATGTGGATACTTTAGACTGGGGAAAAAAAAAAGAATGTTGTTTCATATGTCATTTGAAAATTGTGAGGTACACTGAAGTTATGAATTATAAGCACTTTAACATTTATTGTACTCCATATAATTATTATTAACTACAAAAATGTTTAAAATTTTTACTTTTTTACATGTTCACTTTTCGGACTAAATCCTGAGGTTCTAATTCAGGAAAAAGTATTTTTTTATGACTTTTTTCCCCCCTTAAAACCAGAGTTATTCATGACTTAAATCAGAAAGGTATTAATTTATTTTATTTCATCTATGAAAAAATAATATATTACCTTCAAAATAAATGATTTTTTTTCTCTTTAAAGCTAAATGTTGTCAGATGTTAAGGAATAGCATGATGGTTGGGTAATGTTATATCTTTCTTTTGTTCCATCTCTGGGACATATACATGGACAAAAATATTTTACCCCAAATAGGTACTGGCTTCCATACAGGAGTATCAAAGTGAAACTTAAATGAAGTCTACAGAATCTAATGATTTCTCCTGGCCCTCAATTCAGACAGACTCTGCAAATGGTTCCCCTGGTATTTTTTGAATCAGGAGAAAATAACAGGCTTTGAATTCATGCATGCAAGGGTGAATCAGTACTTGCTGAAATACACTGAGTACCTCTATTAATGATCAGACAGAGAACACAGCAGAACAAATACTCCTTCTCTTCCCAATATTTCCTTGACAACATATCCAGACCTCTTCAAGGCTATATAATGCCCAGCCATACCTTCACATCCAAGTCATGAAGCCACCAACATCTTAGCACAAATGTTGCTTATTCTGTAATGCATTACAATTTACATGAAGTTTAATATCAATGCCAATTCAGTTTATTCAAAACATTTGACTTCTATTGTCTTATAGCAGTAATGGTAGTCCAAGACAATCAATATAGGGCTCTTTGGCTCTGCATCCCACGATATAAACCTCAAATACGTACTCCTCCAAAGTGCACAAAATATCTCTGCCAGAGCTATCTCTTATAACTGAGATGACCACCAATTTCTCAACTATTTCAGGCCAATTCTAATGAAGTATCAGTGCAATCCCTCTCTCTCGGAATTCATCAAAACAAAAAAAGAATGCTGTAAGGGTTTTACATCATGTCTTTGAAGTGTAACTGCTTTTCTATTTATTTGATATCGTGGAATAACCTTCACCTTTCCCAGCTCTCCCATTTTTGTTGACTGAACTCTGCTAACCCCAGGTGGCACACGAATGATGAAGTAAATTAAATTTGACATCTTTATTGACTGAGTCACTGAAAGACAAAAAGCAAGCACCACAGATTTCCTGAACGTTATTTTTGTATGGTAAAAAGAATCCACCCTTATTTTTATAACAAATAAATTTCTATTCAGAAAAAAATATTTCCTCATACGATAATTGGAATTACAGTATAGGTGGTTCATGTGCCACTTACTATTAAAGTGATTGATTACTTTGTTGCAGTTTCTCATACTGTTTGACCATTCAGGCCACAATTTTACATGTTTGTGATGTTGCTATGTCTATTTGTTGTTTTTCTGACAGTTATCATAAGTAATTTATGACACATTATTGCTGAAATTAAAAGACTGTTCTGCTTGTGCTAAAACCCAAGCTGTTACAATCATAAAAATGAGAAATACTAGCACATCTTTCTCATATATTTGTGACTTCATTTTTATAAAGGTTATATCAACCTCTATATCAACTACTCATATTGAATCTTGACTTTGTGGAGAAAGCAAGATTCTTTTCTCCAAATGCACCTCCCAGGGCTAAGGACCATAATGGTACTTGGAATAAAATAAATAAGGAAGACCACTGTATTTTTCTGTAGTCAATAAGAACGAAAAGAAGCAACAACATTCTGAAATATGGAAAGGACAGGAAAAAGAGAAAAAAACAGAGGATGAAGTAAAGGGGCAAACATGAGCAGCAGAAAGAGGAAAAAGAAAACATCTCGTGGCCTGTCAAAACCTCCTGAAAACCAAAGTGAACTACAGAGCTTCCCTAGAGGTAAGCACAAAACAAATGACTGCTTTCCTGTTTCTATCACTTACACGCATCCCTTGGTAAAGTACTTTTGAAAATCCCAGTCTGAAGATGAAGATTAACAGGAAATTAACAGCTAACAGGAAATCACTGTCAAAAAAAATCCAACAAAATCTCCAACTAATTAAAACCACCCTCCTGCCCTCCTCCAGCCCTGTGTCGCCCCCCGCTTCCCCCCCAAATCAAACAAAAATGCATCACACGTATGGCAGGCTGTAAAGAAAAAAATGAAAAGTTAGAACGTGCCAGACTATATGTAACCTGAAATCACCCTGGCATACGTAGCCATTCTGATACAGTTTTTAGTTACATGATCATGTAGTATTTCCCACAGGATCCCTACCTCAATTTAGGTACCATGTACTGGAAATAGACAGGATTATATGTTTCAGACAGCTGCAGTTCAATTTTCAGGGGTCCTAAGTGTTGACAGTCAAAACTGAAATCTGTTGGAGCTCTACTCTGAATTAAAGTTCTGTGAAAGTGCTAAGAAAACTGGAAAAAAAGTCAGTCTCTCAGCTTTTTGGGTAAGGTCAGCACTTTTGGAGATGCTGCCTATCATTTGTGACCAAGTTCCCCAGTGAACTGGGGATAATATAATGTCACCTCAGAAAACCACTGTAAGGATAAATTCATACACAGCCTGGAAGAGTGAAAATATTCTGAATGAGGACTCCAGAGTCAAGCCCTTATGAAAACTAATAATTCCTAGTTTGTTAAATATTTGCTTGGTATAGAATAGGCAGGAATAGATAGGACTGGTACAGAATAGGTAGGAATAGATAAGACTCCACAAAATAATGAAAATAAATAATAATGATTTTTTAAGAAATACACTAAATGCCTATGTTTCAGCATTACACAGAAATGACTGCACCACTCAACTTGGTGTCATCTGCAAACTTGCTGAGGGTGTAATTAATCCCACAGTCTATGTCATTAATAAAGATATAAAACACTATCAGTCCCAATATGGATCCCTAAGGGACATCACTTGTTACTGATCTCCACTTGGACATTGAGCCATTGACTGTAACTCTGTGGACATGGCCATCTAGCCGATTCCTAATCCATATCAAACCCATATCTCTCCAATGTAGCTACAAGGATGTTGTGGAGGACCACGTCAAAGGTCTTACAGAAATCAAAATAGATGGCATCAGTTGCTCTTCTCTTATCCACCAATGCAGTCACTCCATCGTAAAAGGCCTTTGTTGGCTGTCTCTAATCACCTCATTGTCACCCGTATGTGTTAACATGTCTTCCTGGAGGATCTGTTCTATGACCTTCCCAGGCACAGAGGTGAATCTGACAGTTCATGAGATCCCAGGGTCCCCCTTTTTATGCTCTTAAAAAATGGACATGATGTTTCCCTTCTTCCTGTGGCTGGGGGCTTCATCTGACTGCCATGACTTTTCAAATACAATAGAGAGTGGCTTGGCAACTGTGTCAGACAGTTCCTTCAGGAGCCTGGGGTCCATCTCATTGGGTCCCATGGACTTGTGTATGTTCAGATTCCTCAGACGGTCTAGAACTTGATCTTCTCCTGTGATGGGAGGGACTTCATTCCCCCATTCCCTGCCTCAAGATTCAGGGACTCGACAGAGGTGGGAAGAGCAATTGCTGAGACAGAAAAAAGAGTGAAGTACCTCAGCCTTCTCCGTATCAGTTGTCACCAGATACCCCATCTCACAGGGGGTAAAATTTATTTTGTCTTCCTTTTCTGACTAACATAATTTTAGATGCCCTTCTTACTGTTCTTCACTTCCCTCAATTTAGGTCCAGCTGTCCTATCCCTACACTCCTGGGCAGTATC
>VWZL01003205.1:651-105146 GCA_013396915.1 Stercorarius parasiticus
GATGGGCCAAGGCCAGTGGCATGAGGTTCAACAAGGCCAAGTGCCAGGTCCTGCACTTGGGTCACAACAACCCCATGCAGCGCTACAGGCTTGGGGAGGAATGGCTGGAAAGCTGCCTGGTGGAAAAGGACGTGAGGGTGTTGGTTCACAGCCAGCTGCATATGAGCCAGCAGAGTGCCCAGGGGAGTGTCGGTCTCTTTTCCCAAGTAACAAGTGACAGTACAAGAGGAAACAGCCTCAAGTTGTGCCAGGGGAGTTTTACGTTGAATATTAGGAAAAATTTCTTCACCAAAAGGGTTATCAAGCACTGGAACAGGCTGCCCAGGGAAGTGATTGAGTCACCGTGGCTGCAGGTATTTAAAAGGTGTGTAGATGCAGTGCGTAGGGACATGGTTTAGTGGTGGACTTGGCAGTGCTAGGTTGACGGTTGGAGTTGATGATCTTAAGGGTCTTTTCCAATCTAAATGATTCTATGATTCTATGAAAGAGAAAAACTGAAAATGTGACAGAAATAGGATAATATGGGATTTAAGGGAAGACTGAATGGAGAAGCACGTTGGGAAGGAGGGAGGTGAGAAGGTGCAGAAGAAAGAAGGGAAGCGTGGAATACATACGTGAGAAAAGAGAAGGGAAACAACATTCAGGAAAAAAAAAGGAACCTTTTTTTTTTCTTCTTACCATCTGTTCTTCAACAAAGCTGATCCTTGTGGGGAAGGGACAGCCTTCTGCCTGCAGGACTTCAAAGATTAATGGGCATTGGGACCACCTCCTTTCCCAGTATCATCCTGTGATGCAGGACCGTCTCCATCTTCAGAACCTCATCTCTCGCATGTGCTTTGCCAGGACACCCCCACGTCCTGTAAGCCTGCGCTCAGCACAGCTTTTCAGTTGTGCCGTAGCCCTTTGCTGGAAAAAAGGGAACGACAGGGAACCTCCAGCCACTGCTGGAACAAAAAATCTGTGAAGTAGCATTGGCACAGCTCCTGGGAGGTAGGAGCAAGGGAAAGGGGGAAAAGGCGGTTAGGCTATGCATTTAATTCTGATGTCTTTTGCTATCATGTGCTTAGAATCATGATGCTGCTGTGGTATGAAGTGCAAAAGCAATAAAAATGGCAAAAATAAACCAACCCAGGCCAGTGTGGGAGAAGATACAAGGAATATGGAATGCCTTCCAAATATTCGCATTTCTCTACATGTACCTAAGGCTGAAATTTGAACTGTGTAGGTTTACACAGTGTGCTAACAATTACAAATATGTTTAAAATATATGTGCAGGTTTCTGCAGCTTACTGCAAAGTGACAGCTAAGGAAGCAGATAACCTGAGTCTTTGGCCCTGAAAACTATTTTTCCCATGTAGCCAAAAAATAAAAAGGATTTAAAAGTTTAGGCTGTTTTTCTTACTCAGATTTCATGAAAATATATGTGAATTAGAATTAGTTATTTTGAACATAAACAGAATTTTATGAATACAGTAACTTCATCTTGGCAAATGAAATGTGAGGTGATAAAACAGGCAGACTGGCTCAAAGTCATTTCAGAACCAAGGTACATTTATGATACGATACTGTCCTTCAGTCGCGTGTTCCACTTGCAGGCTCTATAACTGAAATAACTCTTCCTGTGCTTCAGAAGACTTCATTTAAAAGTCATTTACAATTTCAGCAGGAACTGAAGTTTGAAAATAAACATACTTATTCCTCACCTTTTTGTGCCTACTAAAGCTGAAGCGTTTTGCAGTTACAGAACCTATAAAATACAATGAATTTGAAGGTGAACTCTCCAGGTGTTCTTAAATTATAATTCCTTTTGAAGTCGTCCAAGTCTTAACTGTTGCTTAAGCAAAACCATTACTGTATTCAGTATGTGCACTGCCTTTCTGAACAACAAATGAGGCACAATTAGCATACAATGGTTCTTGATATATTACCTGCCACTTGGAGAGACACAAAATATTCATTCTGATGTGCAAATGTGTTTGTGCCTTTACCAGCTATTAGTTTTCATTTAAAAATATAATAAAATACTACGATGGATTTGTCTGTTGCAGGTGAAAAAGAAAAGAGATCAGATGACAGTATAAACTTCCATTATAGACTGTTTTCAGTATTCACAGAGAAGATCAGTTATTTCTAATAGTGTATTAATTTTCCTCAAACCTCATTCACGATAAACTATAGAAACTAGCAGCTGAAATGAATGTCAATCTGGAATATCAAGTTTTAAAACAGTACTTGGAAAAATAATTCATTGTAACTTGTTGAAGATGATAGTATTTTCTGTGGAGTAGCACCTCAGCATCCTAGGTGGTGACATTCTGAAGTACTGTTTCTTGAATATTTTACGGGAAAATGTATCAGTCATCTCAATTGTATTTTACAGGCTTTTGTGAATGAGTTTTTCTTAAAACAATGTGATAGAATGAGTTTATACTTAGAATTGAAAGTGAACAGAAGTTAGTAACCAATGAACAATCAATATCACAGACAAAAAAGCAAGCTATGATACCTGATGAAGATACTAATTTCTCTTTTTACAGCCTACAATGGACAAAGAGATACTGTTTTAAAGATTGCATTGGCAATGAATTAGAATAAATATTAGGTAGAGAACATTCTTCCTCCATCATCTGTAAATTATAAGGGTGGTAGTGGATCATCACATAGAATAAACCGAAGAGTACACCTACATGATTAAGAATTTTATGATGTACAGTATTTACATGCACTAGTTACAAGAGTATTAGTAGTTTAGGGTAATAAACTGGCTAAAAAAATTTCATAGTTTTAAAGCCCACGTTATTTTTTTCATATTTAGCAATGTGGTATATTTTCAGAATTAAATCGATAGAGATGTTTGCACAGTAGTGCTTTTGCCGTATATCAGCACAAGTGGAAATGCCAATACATTGTAATAAAGGGGTGAACCACTGTCTTCTGTGGCGCTTTGAAATGAAGCCTTTATGGGGAGAGCAGCTTGAACAGACAACTGTAATGCTTCCCTCCCTCCCTCCCATCATCCATGAAGTTTTAGAACATTAATTGTTAGTCTGCTCTTTTCTCTTGCACTTTACATGGAGCAATTTTACATCACATTTAGAGAAAATCCACCCACATGCAGTAAGGTATTACTGCATAGTACTGGATTGATTTAGACCAGGTAGAGAATGGTTTAGGTTAGTTAGAGAATGGTTTAGGTTAGTTTTGGTTTAGATAGTGAAGTTTGGAGTACTACAGCAGCCTTTGAGAATACTATGTTTTTTTAAAGATGATTAAGGTATTTAAATTCACTGCACTAAAGCACAGACTCAAAGAGTTTGAGGAACTTGGAAAACACCAAACATGATCTTTGAAAAACCTCTAAGTACCAGACTTCTCATGCTTCCCACAGATTAGGCCTCCTGCTGGCTATTTGTACCTGTTAAATATATGACGGTTAGACTTTAATGTCTGCACCTCCGTTCCCCTAGCTTTGAAACAGCAGTGATAATTCTGACTTAAATATTGTGAAGATACATTAATAAATATGAGGAAAACTCTTTGAAGTTGAAAAATATAACGATGTTTAAGTATATTCCTTTTTGTCATCATTAACCTGTCAAACCTTTAAATACTGAAACACTGCTTTTGGAAAAAAAAAAAAGCAGAAACGCCAATTAAGATAATAAAGAAGCCAAGATCCAGATCAACTAAGCAGAACAAGCAAGTAAAATAAATATGGAGGAAAAATCCAAGGAACTGAAAAGATACAACTCAGAAAAATTAGAAGAAAATCTAAAACAAATGCTGCCAGCAATTGGAAGATCAGTTAGTGCATTAGTAAGAAACACCTTTGCATAAAATTCAGGTTAATGTGTCAGACAAGTCTGGGCAGCAGTTTGTCTCCTAAAGTCTCAAATGTATCAATGGTGCCCTGTAAGTCCCCGTTTCTTCTCCTCTGACCAAGAGTAGCCTACGGCAACTACCTCAAGTAGTTGAATCCGACCTCTTCAGAGTTCAGGTACCTCCAGTGTTAGAGCATGGTTGAAATTAAGGTTTTCAGATAACAATTTTGATCTAATCTTAAAACCGACTGCACAAGAAGGCTGAGACTCGGGCAGAGGTCCATAAGTGAGGTGGATGATAGACTTCAGTGTGCTGAAGTGGGAGAATATAGACTTGCATGAGTAGGTAGAAGGAGGAAGGTTCACATTTAGGGACAACAAGCAGAAGTGTTGCACACAAGAACACATCCCATTCCAAATCCTGGAATGGATCCAAGGTGCTTAGTTTTCGTATTTCCCATTACAATAACATGTATTTGAAGACTAAAGGTCAAAAACATATAACTTCATTTGCACGGAAGATGAGAATCCATCATTGCTAGTAGTTAGCCCAGTAGCCAAACCAACAGAGGTCTGTACGGTGGATCACCCGCCCAGCCATAAAGAGAAAGCAAATACACGGTAATTGCTCGTTTAGTGAACCTTGTGTTCTGTTTTTAAATAAAAGGTGGACACGCATAACTAAAAGAACTGTATCATCATGTGTAAGTGCACAGAAGCCAAAATAATGCTGGTTGGCATTTCCTAATTTCTCAGGTTGATTTCTCAACCTCCTAATATTCTTTCAGCACAGCTTTTGTGTTGTAATGTGTGGAAGGCCAGAATTTATATCCATTATTATTGCTTCATAGAAGAGAGTAGGAACATATTTTAAGTATTTATTATCCTTCTTCTGAGGTGACACTTTCAAAAGCATCTAAGAAATCATAAAGTAAGAAAAATCTCTCTTTGAACTGATTTTGTACCAGCTTAGGATGACTGATTTTTCAAAGACAGCAACAGATTTCAGCAACATGAAAGGCTTGACTGGTGATGCCAAGTAAAAATTATTTAAAAAAAAAACAAGCTGCTTTTTCTAAAGTTTTCATTTTATGCCCCACAAGTTGATCTCTGTCCTTCAAGGTAATAAAATACTGTGACAAGCCAAGAACACACAGTTCTTGTCTCTTTTTTTGTTTTTCTTAATGAGAAGCCAAGGAAACTGGCATGACTGAGAGGAAACCTGCTGGCTTGCAAGCAGGAAGAAGTAAACTCACTTCTCTCAGCATCACGAAATGCTTTTTACTAGTGCTGTGGACTAAAAAGCCTCTACAAAGAACTATAGCAATGGGAAGAGAACAAAACAAAACAAAACAAAGCAAAAAAACATAACTTTTTGGAAATGGAAAGATAAGAGACATAGGTACATAAATAAAAATATTTTTTAAGGGAGGATAGAAAAAAATAAATTATGCTTAAAAATATGAGATAGATAAGCTTTTGCAAACAGAATGAAGAGGGGGGAAGGGAAACTGAAAGTAAGCGCGTGTTTGAATGGGAAGGACAGAAATGAATGAATCAGAAGTAGCGAAGAGATCATTTTGTATTTGTTTGGAAAGAAATTTCCATAAAGGTTGGACAACTTAGAAGTAACAAAAGGTTTATAAAAATAGCTGTTCCTAAAAAGCAGCTAAGGAGACATTTGAAAAATGTGTGGAGTTGTAAGTCCGTCAGCCAGCCCAGCTGCTACGCATCCTAGGGGATAAAAGGTATTTGTTATGAAACTTCCTGTAGCATAGTCAATGAAGCCTGAAAAGAGCGACAAATACTAGAAGACCGAAAAAATTCAAATATGGCCTCTTTTTCCAAAGAAAGCATGGAATGCCCTTTGTAACTGCAATCCGGGAAATAATACTTCCCTGCTATATTTTAGAAATGCTGTATAGCAATAGATGATGCTGTGCTTTGGAGACTGAAGGACTGAATTATTTTTCTTAGCATTTTGAGTTAGTTCATGAAGCCATTACACTGATGATGAAGAGATGCTTCATAAAAATAAACCTTTGAATGAAGATTACAGCTCACAGAGAGGGCCTTCAAGGCAGTGACTGGAGCAGGTATCCTGCATGGATTGCCCTCCTTTAAACACCTGATGGTCCGTGGCAGGGATACACTACCAGCTTTCTGAAAGGTTTATTACACATTCTCATAAAAATCTTCATTTGCATGTGTTTTTGCAATATGTCTGTGCTCTAATGGAAGGATGCGTATCTCTGTTTTGGTTTCATAACGCAGAAGGCTCGCTCGTTGGATCTTCACTTCTCACAGATGGTCCTCCCGGAACAGAGTTTGCACAGGACGTACTGGGAGTGCAAAGGTGGCAAACATGCAGCACCGTCTAGCAGAGCTGCAGAGCTGAGGGTGAGAGAATTGCTCTTGAATCACAAGGTAAACCAATGGTTCTGATGAAAATTGCAGTCTCCTGTGTTGCTCTCAGACTTCTTTTACATCATCCTAGAGGTCTCTGCAAAATGTGCGGGAATGGGACGTGTGGGAGAGTGGACTGCGAAAAATTTTCTTCATTTTAACCTCAAGAAATTTAAAATAGTTCTTTCATACCTCTTAAAGCAGTTCTTACTTAGTATTTCCTTTCTTTCATTTTAAAGAAATAATTCAAATACTTTCTCCGTATGATACCCAGTGAGCAAGAAAACTATATTCTCCTTTTCCGGTGAGGCACCGAGGTGAGAAAGCCTTAGTGTTATTGCAAGGTTCCTCAGAGGACCCCAGCCAATCTGTTCTGCCCAGACTCTTAAATAAGATGGAGGCTCCTCTTAGAGGCGAACCAGATAGGAAAAGGATCCTGGTATGGAAAAGCTGAGTGTCACCGAGCTATTGGCAGTCTTCTCTGGAAAGTTTGGGTTTTTTTTTTCTTGTCTGCTCTATAGAATGTATATTTAAAGTTGTGTTTGTTGTTGTTTTCATTTACCATTACTGGCAATCTGTAATTTCTACATCCCTTGTCTTCAGTGTACTTCGCTACACAAGAGAGTTATAAATACATCTAAATTTATTTGGTCGACTTCTGTGTTTATACAGTTCCCACTGAAGTGAGGTCACTGAACTAGAGAACTGACTCTCCGGCTGCTTCTCAAACCCCTGTAGCATCACGCTGTCATTCTTGGCACGTGAAGCGTGACCTCTTGTCCCACAGTGGCCAGGCATATTACCAAGAGGTTTTATCGTAGTCACTTGCTCCGTATTTAATTAGCAATATTCTTTTTTTCACAGCAGTGCATCTGCATGGCAGTTTTATTTTTCGTTACCATTAATAACTCTATAGCCTGCAAATAGAAGTGAGAAATCAAAGGTCCTCATAAATGCTTGCATTTCTGGAAAAGTGTAACATGAAATAAGAACCTGAGAATTATATTCGGATTTTATGTACTCCTATTCCCCAGCTGCATTAAGAAACCATGGGAACCAGCTTTGGTCACTGTGAAGTATCATGTGCTGAGACCTCAGCACATCAACACATCACCAGCTAAGTTTAGAGTAAACTTCTGGATGCAATCAAGTGACCCATGGCCTTGGCAAAGATCTGACTTGAAGTCTCATGGGGAAATAATTTCTGGCTCTTAATTTAAGACAAGACCAAAGGAATTGAGCCCTGCGAGTCCTACAATTAAACCCCAGAAATCCTGTTTTGATTTGAATAGTGAGCTTCTCTGTTGCTAGCAGGTATGTGTGTAAGAGTTAGTGGGGCACAGATCTCCTGCTATTTTGCCCGTAATGTGGAAAAATCAATCACCCGTTTTAAACGGCAGACTTCAGATAAAACATGCAGTGCCTCAGTGGTTGTGAAAAGGCTCTCTTTTTCCAAGGCTTTGATAAGAAGAGGAAGTTAAACAGAATTTTAACCTTTTTTGTGAGTACATTTGAAGTGACTGGAGACCTGATTTTTTATTTGCATCAAGGCTTCTGCATTAAGCTTAAAGAACCTTAAATGGGCATAAGCTGTAATTAGGACCTGTCTCTCGTAGCTTAAGGTATGTAACGACTCTGAATCTTTAATGTCTATAGATGCAGCTCCAGGGGAGGACCTCTAATGTCTGGAGATTCAGCTCTAGGGAATACTGACAGCCTGACAGCAGCCCAGAAATACGATTAAACAAAAGTCAGTCCTCTGAAACCCCCAGAAAATCAGTATGTTTGAAAGCATTCCAAATTTATTCTTTCTACTTGCTCTTTTCAGGATTAATGTCATACATATATATGAAACCAACTATTACAGTTTCTAACAATTCTGAAGAAGCCTAATAATTTTCATAGTTTATTATCTGAGTATTTTACATAGTAGACACATTTACTTTTTTTTTTAATATGTATTATTTGTACATAGGTATGTTGAAAAGGTATCCACCAAGAAAAAGCTTGAGCTATACTTTAAATGAGCAAAGCTGCGTTACATGTGTTACTTATTAATACAGCGAGTCCCTAATTTCAGAAAGTGTATGTGTGATAATAATCTGATGCTCGTATAGTACATTGGTATCCTCAAATAGGAAAATCAAGCAAACACCAAACCTGATTTTAGCTTTAAAACCATGAACAGTATGTTCTTAAAAGGATAGCATAAGGCAAGAAAAGAAGTTGTTCCGATAGTCTTAAAATTCCTGAACCTTGATTTCCTATACATTTGCCCAGTCCCATTCAGGACCATCCTGATGCTCACAGGTTTGCAAGGGGCACCACTGCTACAGCAAGGATGCTCTGAGCTTGCTGGCACATCAGCCAGCCACTGCCACCTAAAATATGTCACAATTTATGTCCAGTAATCCCCCACAATGGCACTATTTTAACTTGCTGCTCTCTCCACTACCTGCGTATTGCCACAAAACCAGTAAGAACATCATTTTATTTTGAGACTCTACCTCTTTCAGATGTAGACAAAGTTTCTCAGTGGATTCCTGTGTTACTACCAGGGCACTGAGAGGCACAAAAAAAAAAAGCCATATGAAAAGTAGTATTGCAAATGTCTCATTTCCTTAAGCAGCCACGTTAAGAAAAGAAGCTTATAAGTCCTGTGACAGTCCAGCTCTTGGCCATGAGCAGTCTAGCAGTGAGAGGAAGGAAAAGACCGGTAATACTGAGCTGTCATTCTTCAGTGCAAATCCTGTGCCAAGACATCTGTGTCCTGAATAGAAAGAAATGGAACCATTTTGGTAATTTGTCTCCTGGGTTAAGGGCAAAATATGTCACAAGAAGGATGCAGGATATCCTAGGGAATTCCTACCAATTATAGTCCACATAGTATCAAGAACACAAATGAAGGGCGATTTAATAGACTTATTGGATTATTTACCAGATGTAAGAGAGATGAGAGGAGATGCCTGGTCTCAGGAAAGTCGCGAGTAAGAAGGCAGATCCTGGTCATTATGCGATAGATGCCCCAGAGGCGTGAGAAGGATCCGTTCAGTTTGAAAGCTATTGGGATTGTTTCCATGCCAGGGGCTTGTTGGGACCTCAAGTCTCCCACGGCTACTTCCCCGCACGCCGGGTTCCAGAGCAGCAGGGCCAGTCGGGGAAAAAAGTGAGGAGGGCTCTTTTCTTTGCCACAAGCAATCTAGCTAGAATTTCCAGCTGGTGGAGTAAAGCTAAAGAAAAGTTTTAGCCTAATAGTGACAAGTATACTATATATAATATATAGAATAGTATATAGTACATAATATATTATCATATTCCAATAATAATATCATAATAATATATACTATAATAATATATATAAACTGTAGCTAAATTTCTCTGTAGAAACATAAGGAGCATGAGAAATGGACAAGAATGGAGTACTGAGCAGATCCAAAAGCTGATGTATTTCAATCAAAAGGTATATAGAAGCAACCTTCTTTCATCTAGCACGCAAGGCAAAAGCGCGGAAAAGCAGCATCAGTTAAGAACTACAATTAACATGTAAAGCAATCTTACCGACAGCATTCAATGGGCTGCCAGTTCATCTGGCTCACTGTGTGTCTTCTATTGATTATGCTTTCAGATGCATTTAGATGTTTACTTGGATTCAAAGAGCAAGTGGAAAATTTCTTGGTAGAAAAATCCACAGAGGGCTAGTACATGCAAGAAACTGAGCTCTGGGCTAGGTAGCCCCAGGGCCGCAAGTTATGGAAGGTGGAAGAGTATTCCAAAGTAGTACTGAAAAGAAGTACTGAAAAGAAATACAAAGAAGTACTTACGCTTCTTGTAGTACTCTTCCCTATATATCTGCTAGGAGATGGGATACTGGAATAGATGAAACTCTGGTCAGAAAAGTGTTTTGTTAGTCCATTTGTTCATACTTGAATTACTGAGATTTAAAGTTGAATGTTTCATACTGTAGTCAAAGGAATAATGCAGTAAAGCTCTCTTTGATGACGATGATGACATACATCCTGCTGTTTATTTCCTTTAAAAAACCAACAGCTATCTTTTAATTCATGAGAATGCATATTCCATAATTTAAGTTACATGAAACTGAGAGTCAGAGCATCGTATTTAGAGATTAAATGTAATGGATATAAGTTACAAGTCTGAAAGAAAGGCTGAGTATGAGGGAGCCAAAGTTTGATTTACATCTGGAAGGAAGAAGGAGAAAATGTAAGTTTTGCTATTGCCAGGTTTTTCCCAAATGACAGACAAAAAGGTTATTTAAAGCATCACTAATTAATTGATGTTTACACTCAGTACAAAATTTTCAAGCTTTTAGGACATAGGTGTACTCCTAGATAGCTTAAATGGGTGAATTTGAGAAGAAAACAAAGGTTCTAATGTGTGTGAATGGCTTAATATTTCTATGAATTATGTGCTTTAGTCTTGAAAATGTAGTCAGAATTATGTTGAAATAAAAAAAAAAAACAAACATAAAACAAGAAACGGGAGGTAAAAGCTGAAGTTTAGTTACTGTCACTAATGATTCTAGATCTGATGCTTTCATGCATAGCGTACAAAGCCCAACGAAGGTGCACAATGAAAAATGTCACTGAATTGAGGATGTTAATTTTTCAGGAGATGTTGAGCTGGTGTTGTCTTTTTTTATATATTTAGCTAGGAACACATACCAAATCATGTTCCATGTTATGTATGAATAAATACATCTTTTCCCCCATGCAGAGAGATCATATCTCTGAATTTGCATTGGTAAAATTCACGATGCCAGAATATACACAATGCAAAACCAGAATATGGGAGAAGGGCTATTTTGATTTTTATCCTAAAAGCTTTTATCTCTGCAGAAGAGAGAATGAAATGAAGTTATTGTAGAAGTACTCCTGATTGGAACAGGCTGAAAAATGAAGTGTACAAAATTAGAAGTCCCATTTACTAAACAATGGACAGAAAAGATGCAGAGAGTGGGTATGCCATGGGGGACATCAGTGGGAGATTCCTAGATATGTCTACTTGTGGTTGTTCCATTGGAATAGTTTATTCATTCATTAAAAGTGCAGTAATTAAACTATATTAAACAGAAGTGCACCCATACCACTTTTTTTTTCCACAGTTGAGGTGCTTTTCTTGTTAACCATGAAATCTCCTCAGCTCTACATCTAGATGAATAAATACTTCAGTACTCCATGAAGCTATTCCACAGTGGTTTTACTAATGGTGAATTCTAGGATGCCTACCACAAACTGAAAGAATTTGGAGGTTGGACTTAAAACTAACAATTCCCATGATTCTTCTGCTGGCATCTAATGGTTTTGCCCGTGCCGCTTTTGACCTGGTGACCGACAGCGCAGGGGCTGCTGCTCAGTGCCATGAGCGTCTCTCTCTGAGCATCCACACATTGGCAGGCGTGCGTTTGGCAGCATAGTTTTATAGGGCTTCTGAGGACATGGGAATATGCTTAATGAAGAAGGAGCAGGGGGATGAAGACTCAAGAGCTGTTTTTTCTGGAATCACTGCACATGATACAAGTCATGCACGTGGACTCAGCCCGATAGCAGGTCTCCTGGGACAGGCGGTGAAGCAAAACTCCGACAAACTGGGGGTCATAGCAGATTGTCAGAAAGACAGAGGGGATTTCCTAGAACTCTGTGTCCTAAAAGTCACCGAAGAGTTGCAGCACCAGAGCAGCAGTGTGAAAGTTGTCCACAGTGCAGAGGAAATAGGTCCCTTTGCTCCTTGGGAAGCAGGCTATCCCCACTCACTGCCTGCTAGTAGTAACCAGGTTGGGGCTGGCAGATCAGCTTCTGGGCTTGTTGCCATGGAAGATTGAGATGTTTCTTTCAGTAGTGCTGCTCTACCAGGTGTATACACAGGGGGAACTGGCATCTCTTCAGAAAGCAGAGGGGAGATATTTGTGTCCACTGATTTTTGGGAGCACCTTTTCTGCTTCATTTGCTCTGACAGTGCCTTCTAGATGTTCATGTTCAGTGAATCCTAGATGGAACTAAACGTATCACTTCTAAAGGACAGAATTGAGCCCGGGACCTCTGCCACAGTCTACACACAAGCATGGCAGGGCATTAATGATTACTGCCTGGCACCTATGGCTAAATTTGCCTCAGACAGCAGTAAAAGGTAAAAAAAAGGAAAGGACTTTCCATCTAGCTGTCTTACACAGGTGCCACTTGCAAACATTAAAATGCTGCCCTCTCAAGAGCTAAAAAGGAATAGAAAACCTGCTTGGTGATGTTCTGGGTGAGCAAGGTAACATAAGAAAAGGCAGAAACTTCCTTGATGAAGCTGTTGGAAAAGAAACGTAAGGATGGCATGTAACTATACAGGCTGGCAGAGGCAATGGCAACAGAAGCTGCTCCCCAGTAGGCTGGACACTTTAGAGAACTTCACTGCAATCCTCCTTTCTCCCCACTTCTACTCATGTTTTTACATACTTATTCAGCTGTAAATAAGAACCCTTAGTTTCACTTCTGCTACTTAAATGAATGAAAAAAAAATTAGACAAATCTGGATCCCAATCTCACATGTGTAAAACAAGATTAACTTGGTTGACTTTATTGGCATCAGTGGGGACTTAACGTTACTGAAATTCATCAACAGTTAGATCCCTTGGCTTGAGTCAAATGTATAAATAACAAAGGTATTTCCAGTGCTTTCTCTGTAAGGTGATTTCACTTGGCCGTCCTTGGAGTCAGTCTTTACCCTGAGTTCAAAAAGGCGTGCATTTCACCCAGAGGTGTTCCATCAGCATAAATCTGGCTTAAATGTTACCAGAGTAAGCTCTACCAGCTTCTAGTGAACCATGCGGACATGTCTTCCATTGCAAGTTTGGGGCTTTCAGTACACCTGTCCAGTACTCTGCTAAGATTGAAAGGGAACACATTTCACCAGTGATGAGAAAACAAGAGAAAATAAAAATATTTGCAATTCAAAAGGAACAAAATGGAAAAGCATTGCTTAGAACCCCTACCCCCCACACACATCCTTGCATAAATATCTTTTGTCCGTGGGTCAGGGCTAACTTGTACTGTACTCTTTGATGTGGGATTTTATTTTCATACCACTGCAAACACAGACTTCTTCAAAGCAACAACTGTACTATTTACTGCATGCCACTGCCATTTTTAGACGGAATTGCCACAAAATATAATTTTAAAAGAACTTTCATGTGAGGCCCACAAATTTCTAAGTCTCCTTGCTGAATAGTACATAGTTCTATCAAAAAATAAGCTATATTTAATTTTTCGCACTTAATAATATCAAGTTATTACATAATTCTTTACCTCGGTAGACACCAGCGCTCCATCCTTTTCCTGTATGTACTAGGAGGGAACAAGAGGTTGCTCTGATTCTGCTTTACCTTGTCATTATGTATTATACTTATCATGCAAAATAGATGGAGGCTACTATCGGGTACTTTAGCAGCTTTCTGTGCAGAGTTTGCAGCTGGTTTGCCCAGACAGCTGCGTACAAAGCAATGTGTGGGCGCACTGGGGTCCCAAACCCAACCAAAGACATGGACCTGAACTGAGGGCCATATCCCTATATGTTGTAAGTCAACATCATTCTATTCTTAATGCAGCCAAGTTTCTGAGGATAGGATGTGGCCATAGGGGTCCTCAAACTGTTAAAGCCGAGAAACTGCAGCTGGAAACTAGAATTGGAAAAAGAGTTCAATGTCCAACTTTTCAGTTGATTATACTGAAGATTAGTTGTCTCCTTTCATTAAATGTGAATCGAAAAGGTAGAAGACAACTGATGCAAAATAATAATTGCTGCATCCCTTTTTTCCTACTCATGAGCATCCCTCTCTCCTGAATCCTTGTCCAGAAACCTGTCTTTCCATAGAAAGTTTTGTATAAGACATGCTTACTCAGCCTTGTAGCAAATTTGACTTAGTTTCTGCACATGAATAAAATATACTTCTTTAGTCTTTGTTTTGACCATAAAAAAAAAAAGAAATTACGCATTTAGACACAGAACATCCATTTTGACCCTTATCTAACTGGAATCCCTGCTTATTCAATAACCTCAGCCATGTGCATACAGCTTCTAATGGGTAAGTTTATACCACTGCCATACAGAGCAGCACTACGTTACTCGGATGAATAGCTACGCCAGTTTACAGCAGTTGAAAGGACAGCCCTTGAGGTCGAGCACTGTCAGTGTCTGCCTGTCTGGGCTGCGCAGAACTATAGTTTTTCTAATGTGCTTTTCATGTTCAAGTATGAACAGGCCACTGAGGGTAAGAAAGTCCCTTCATTTTGCACTTCGGCGCTATTGTATCCAAACTAGTGACAAACACAGTGGACTGAAACCACGTCCTTTAGCTAATTAGAGCTGTCATCTAGATAGCCTTGCAAAGGATAGAGGGAACTCCAGCATCTTGTCTTCTCTCATCTCATTTTGTGCAGTTGTCCTCACCACCATTTTTTTTTGAGATAAATACAAGCAAATATGTGTGCATATTATCCACAATGTTATTTTATATAACTCAAGATTTACCTGCTACTTATATGCTATATATAAGCACAAGGAGAATTTTCAAGCAGAAAATTTAAGATGACAACTGAAAAGCTACTTCTAGGAGAAACGCATATTTTCAAAGATGTGAAAGTGCTATCCTCTGAGGAGCGAAGCTCTAAGCAATGTATGTTGTTTTCTCGCAGACCCCTTTCCTGTTGTACTCCCTCCTCTGCCTTTATTGATGCTACTGCACCATAAAAAAACCAGTGCTCTAGGGTAGACCTCGGAGCCGCAGTTTCTGCCAGCCTCTTCCTTCCTTATTCTCAGTAGCAGAAGCCACTGCAAGGTTACTTTGCAATCAAGAAAAGAAGTTTGTACAATGCCCCAACTCTGCAGCTTTCAACTGTTCCTTATTTTTCCAGATTAGTGCCTTAATTAAGTCCAAATGTTTTTCATTTTCTCCCTTATGGTCCCTACTCTGAAACCTGATGCTGGCCATGGACACTGTCCTCTGGTGACCTTTTCTCTTCCTGTTCCTGCTGCTGACTGGCTTTTAAATTGTGAGCAATGGTAAAAGGGCGATGGTTGCACACTTTCTCGGTCTCCACACACACCTGGGGGCTGTTCGCTGTGTTACTGAAGTCGGAACCAGTCAGGAATCTACTTTGCTTTTTTCCCCTCTCTACGAGGCAGAAGAGAATGGATTTTTAGCTGGTGCATACAGCAGTTCATACCATCCACCTGAGTCACTCTCAGTATAAACTCTTAATACGATGCAGCAGTAATTTGTCATATCACGTAAAATGTATAAACCAGGTTTCTTAAGACTGGCCGTTGATTTCAAGGTGGTTATTTTTAGGCACCTGTCTTGCAAGTTGGGCCAGCAATTTCACAGAAATTATTTTAGCAAATTGCATGGGTGCCCATGAGGGCAGGAAGAGAGCTCAAAATGTTCAGCCCAGAGGAAAGATTTCAGCAAAACAGAACAGCAGAAATTTTAACTGACTCATTTCAAAGTTAACTTGTAACGATGAAGGGCAAATTTGGCCAATAGAGTAAGTCAGCAGAGCCACACAGAAGACAACAGAGAAAAATTAAATCAGCTAAGAATATGGCCCAAGAACTTTAGGAAAGAAAAACTAAAGGAAATAAAAAAGGGCTTGGTGCTTTCCTTATGGCGTGAGTAGCCCCAGTTACTGGAACTCCACTGATGTAAAATTGGTTTATGTAGCAGAAAAATCAAATCATATGTCAATTGGAATTGCTTGACTGATGGTAAACATAAAAATTAAGCATAAAAACCATGGTCAGTGAAGAAACTGTTACAATGTGAGAAAGATGGCAGTAGCATCTTGAAGAACATTTGCGTGAAATTTCAAATAAGTTATTTTTTATATATGCAGAAAATAAAAGAGAGCACTTGTAAAACTTTAATAAATATATTTCATCTTAATACAGACAAACAGCGTGTTCTGCCTCTGAAATAAAACTTTGTATCTCTAACCTCATTTCTCTATGTGAGGTGTAATAGGATTTGTAGAAATCATGCAGATGTGTCCATAAGAATTGCAAGTACCAGAAGATGAATGACGTACAGGAAAGGTAATTGTTTAATTTTTTTTTTCCGTGCGGGGTTTTTTCGTTGTTCCGCTCAGGGAGACAGATGTGCAGACAGTATGCGCTGGGTGAAATGAGTACCCCTTCCTTTTTGACACCTTTGAAATTATTAGAATTAAATCTATACTTTGCTAAGTGAAATGTTTCAATTTAATCAAACTGTGCTGTCATGACTATACTCATGTTAAGAGTTTAAGAGCCCTACTTTGCCCTCAGCTAATCCCTCACATATGAGGTTTTCATGGTTAAATTGTCTCCTGTGTAAGTAATCAAGTACATATGAACTCTGCTGCTAGGGAAATTGAGCACAAGTCAAAATCCCTAAGAATGAATTGCTAAGAAGAGCGGGGTTAAGGAAAAGAGGAGGAGCTGGCCTCAGTCACCAGGCCCTCCTGATTCTCTTTCCTACCTTGCAACTTGCTCCAGTGAAAATCTTAAAGGTGAACAAAACCTGCCCCTGTATCATGAATTTCTATTCAAGCAGTGTGCTTCTGCCACCACCGTTCATTCTGCTAATCATTCTCCTCTTTATGTTTTGAAGGACAAATACCTGTCGCCTTAAGATTTTGAATGTGCTTACCCTTAATCTAGTCTCGAAATACTCTTTTTTTTCCAAGTACCTGTTTGATATCATCTGTCTAGGAATGATAGCATAATAGGGATAGAAGCAGTGATCCAGTTCCTCCTTCCTAATTTTATTTACCATTTAGAATAGGTTTGACCATGTAAAAGGAGTTACATAGTCTCGACTGATGCTAAGAATTAATGTCCCTCAAAACAGTCTATGGAGCTGTATTCTGTGCAGACAACATAGGCAAAATAATGCTGATCCGTGGAAAAACATGCAGGACCTGAAGGACAGGATCACTGTGTAAGAGTTTCCAAATGGCAGCAAAGTGTGCCCAGCAGGAATGGAAAGGGCAATAGCAGAACTTCCAGTTCAGGGGATTTTTTTTGTAGGATCACTGGAAAACATTGTCGTCAAAAATACAGGGACTATAAACCTGAAAGCAAGCAGGACAGTTCCAAATTTTATGGAGGACAGAGGTATACTGGCCAAAGCAGGACCATCATGAATTTTAACACTAAAAATCCACAGAAAGGAAGTGATAAACAAGTAAGATTTAGGCCTCTATGTAATAACCCCCCCCCCAAAGGGACAGTGTGAACAAATTGCAAAATTGAATGATAAATGGAGCATAGTTCCATAAAACCGAATATATGGCTAGAAAGATAGTCAAGAGATCATGTAGCCCACCACTTTAACCACTAATAGGAAAAACTATTTCCAGATGAATTTAAACAGTTGTCTGCCTTCCCTGTTCCTAAAAACCTCCAGTGATGGAAATCCTGTGATTTCTCTCCTCACAAACAATCTAACCTAGCTCTCTCCTGCTTTACCACTAGAAAGTTTTGCCTAATGCTGAAATTAAAAATTTTGCTATAATCTAAGCCCGTGGTTTTGTAAAAAAGAATTACTTATTTTTTTATGGGACCTTTTATCTATTTGAGAATAGTTATCATGTATAACTCCTTTTCCCTCTGTCTTCTCTCTGTGTTGTTTCACAGAATCACAGAATGGTAGGGGTTGGAAGGGACCTCTGGAGATCATCTAGTCCAACCCCCCTGCCAGCACAGGGTCACCTAGAGCAGGTTGCACAGGAACGCGTCCAGCTGGGTTTTGAATGTCTCCAGAGACGGAGACTCCACCACCTCTCTGGGCAGCCTGTTCCAGTGCTCTGCCACCCTCAGGGTAAAGAAGTTCCTCCTCATGTTTAGGTGGAACTTCCTATGCTCAAGTTTGTGCCCATTACCTCTTGTCCTGTTGCCGGGCACCACTGAAAAGAGCCTGGCCCCATCCTCCTGACACCCACCCTTTAAGTATTTATAAGTGTTGATAAAATCCCCCCTCAGTTGTCTTTTTTCCAGGCTGAAGAGACCCAAGTCCCTCAGCCTTTCTTCATAAGAGAGGTGTTCCAGTCCCCTAATCATCTTCATAGCCCTTTGCTGTACCCTCTCCAGCAGTTCCCTGTCCTACTTGAATCAGGGAGCCCAGAACGGGACACAGTACTCCAGATGCGGCTGTGCTTTCCTCCCAGGTCATGTTTCCTACTACTAATCATCTGTGTTAGTGTCCGTTGGATTGTTCTGAACTAGTTTCCATTCTTTTTGAAGGTCATTGGTTAAAACGGGGTATGGTGCTCCAGCTGATGCCCTGGCAATGCTCTGAGGTCCCAGAAGGACCTTTCTGGGCCTTCTGACATATACTCCTGCTTACACAGTCCAGTATTGAGTCTGCCTTTTTGAAACAGCGTGGCTGTGTTGAGTCCTGCTCGGCTCATGACCCACTGCAACTCCGGACTTCTTTTTGAAGAGCTGACAGGTAGCCAGCTGCCCCTGCAACCCATATTTGTTCAGGTGGTCGTTCTTGCACAAGTGTAGCACTTTAAACTTGTCCCAGTTCATTTTCATTCTTGTTTTTGCAGGTCATTTCTTCAATAAATTTCTTCAAGATGATTTTGAATTCTAATCCCATCGTGCTGTCCATCTGCAGTCCCTCCAGCTCCATGTCATATGCAGACTTATTAAATATACTGCATTATTCAGTTCCTCAGGAAAGACATCAAGCAGAAAATGAGCGAGAACAGATGCCTATGGAAGTCCTCCAGAAATATACCTGCACTGTAACAGAGAACTGCTGATAGATTTTTTTTTTCTGGATGCCGTTTTCTAACCAAGGTTTTGTGCCATCCGCAGATGGAGTTAATCAAGCAGGTGCAACTGATCTGAAAGTACCTAACCTTGTCTAAGAATTCCTTAATCCATTCTCTGTTCTAAACCCTGTGATTATCAGTCTTAATTGTGCTAGACAGCTGGTGAGAGCTGGTCATGTGGGTTGAAAACATGCAAAATGATCTACTTCAGCCTGCTTTTCTTTATGGCTTTCCTTCATTTTTAAGTAGAAACAATCACTTTCCTTGGATTCACCCTCATTACTGCTGAACTTGTTGGCCTCGTGTCTCTTGCTCTTTGCATCTAATTTTGGATCAGAAATGACAAAGCACAGATTTTGGTCCTACATGATCAGGCTGCTTTTTTTCAGCGCCCTGAGTAATCTGACTTGGTTTTATTTTAGTTCCTTTGGGCATATATTATGAATGATCATAGCTTAACCAGTTTGGTCTCTTTTTACACTGTCTATAGTTTCTCTGATGTGGAATAATGTATACTACTGTCCTTAGAAACAGTTTTTTGAGGAATTTACAGCTGTCTTTAATGCTTATGTTCACTTAGCTACCAGATATCCAGTAATTTATTGAAGCCTCTGCACTTCTGGTCCATCACCTTTTTTTGCTCTTCTTCGTTTCCTTTCCAAGGATCATATACCCTCTGACTCCAAGGTTACTTTTACACATTACCTTTCACCTTCATGCTCTTGCATAATTCTTTACTGCTTAGCATCAGACCTGGAAAAGTCTGCGTTCTGACTCCTTCCTCCACTTTTTTAAACAACATTGCCAGTAATTCCAGGAACAGACTGGACATCAGTGTTTTGTTGCATTCTTTCACCAATGAATACCTGGACTGTTAAAATCCTTCATTAATATAAAATCCTGTCCTTTGGCTGCTTTTTGGATACAGAAAGCCTCCAGTCTTCCTTGTTTGATATTTTGCAATCCCCGCAATCAAAGCCCTCATATTTTTTTCACCTTTTACCTTCTCAGAGATTGTAACTTCCTCCACATTCTGGATCTCCCAGCACACATATGTACCCTTGAATGCAGAGCAGTATACCTCATTCCATCTAATCTTGCCTGTCCTTTCAGAGCAAACTAATGCTTTATTTATTAATATGCTAGTCGTGCCACCACCTCGGCACAATTTGTGAGTATACTGGTGAAAGCAGTACCCATTAATGGGTTAAAAAAATCTGAGTGTCATTAAGAAGATAACATTTGTTGGAAAGTCCAATGACTTAAAAAACTGAAAAATAATTAGGGGAAGTCTTCTGGGGAAAAAGGAAACTCTCAGAAGCATAGGACATAGCAGAGAGAGTGCAGCATGACAACAGTTCATACCACTCACCTTGAGGCAGGAGCTAAAATGGGACTGGATAAGTGCTCTGAGAGATCTGAGAAACCGCGAGTGGCTGTGATTATTGGACACTGCAGCAGGGAAAGACAGGACCATTCACTTATATAGAGAGCACCAAAAAAATGAAATAAGTATGTTAAAAAAAGAATAGTTTCCACTACCTACAAGGAGAGAAATCTTTGGAGACGTGGCTTGTGCCAAATATTTTCCTATGCTTGATGCATCAGCAGGATTCTGGCAGGTGTCCTTAGGAAAACAGACCACATGTTTGTGCACATTCTGCACCTCCTCTGGGAGACACTGTTTCTGCAGACGGCTCTTTGGGCTGTGTTTGTCACCCACAGTGTTTCACAGGACAACACAGAAAAAAAGCAATGGTGGTAGTGAGGGTACTAAAGTAATAGGTGATATTTCCACGTGGGGAAAACAGTGGAAGAGCATGACCAGAAGCTCTGAGCACCCAGAGAGGGAGCTTTACCTAAATACCAACAGTAAATAGTGGTCAGCAGAAATAACACACCTGGGAGAAACATTAGGGAGGACACAGATAGGCCACTCTAAGTCCACTCCCGACACATTTGCTTCAGTAGACAAAGACAAAGAGCACATTCCCCAGCTGTCCCTGGCAGGCAGGGGAAGCACTGGATGCTCAAGCTGTCCAACCCCAGACCTGCAGGGTGCTCCTGGGCAGAGATGTCCTGTGACTGTGGCCACAGTGACTCATGGCGGGCAGCCCATGGTGGCTTATGAGCAGCTGTGGCAGCTTGCAGAGCAGTGTCTTTGGTTGGAGCCAGAGACCCGCAACTTGCACATAACGGGTACGAATCGAAATGGTGTCACTGCACTGATAGAGGTGGAGGCTTCAGCCTGAAATCATGGGTGAAGAATAACTATGTTCCGTAGAAAGCTGGGGCTGTGTTGGCTGATCAGAAACCATTGTCTCTAAGGACCTAGTAAATTTCCTGTAAGGATTTGAAACTTATTTTTGCAGCTACAGATATCTGATTTAAAATCAAATGCAAAGCTGGGAAAGATTTATAGCTGCAAATACATTTTCTATACCATAAAAATGCAGAGAGCAAATTCAGAAGTAAATTTCTCCTGGGTCAGTCTGATAAAAGAAAACAGTGCAGCCTTGGGCAAAATGATCGCCAGAACCTCAAGTACGTATTAGGCAGAGCACCACTATACTTTTTTTACACTCTTCTCTGAGTAATGACAACTGATCTTTGTTGGTGACAAGGCACTTGGCTAGGTAGACCTCTGGTCTGGCAGCTATTTTGTTCCTCTGAACCGCTGTGAGAACAGGGTGTACAGAAAGTAGTGAGATCCATGAGCAGTGGTGTAGCTGGTACAGCTTATTTCTTTGCCTGGCGAAGATGGAGTTCTCATTGTTTGGAAGTGTTTCGTTTAAAGGCACCGAGTAGTGATTCCAAAGGTACCACAAAAAATGTGCTTAAAAGGATACGTGAAAGTCAACCAAGGGACTGAAAAATCTAAGAGAAGGGCCAGGGATGTTTTATATTGGCCTTAAATAAACAGTGCCATTGTGGGAAGTTAAATATGGTAGCATCTGCCAAAAATACTATTCAAGCAAAAGAGCCTATGTTGGTAGCAGAAGAAATATCACCCCCTCTCTCCTCTCCTGGCATGAAGCAGGCGTAGGTTTGTTTATGTTGGCTATATAAACTTTGTTGCTCCAAGAGAATTATTCTCAATTCCTGAAATAGCCTCATTTGAAGATATTAGAATAAAAAAAGACAATATCATGTACCAGCTTTGTTTCACTGCAGCTGAGTTTTCTCCATTATGGGGCATTATGCTTAAGCTGACATAGGGATTTGGATGTGTGACTGACACAGAACTAGGACTGAATCAGTCGTATTTTTCAAAAGAGTTTCCTACAGGCAGCGATCCCAGGAGGGTGAGAAATTTGAGTCCCAGAACATAGTATAAGCAAAACAAAAAGGTTTACAACCAACCTGAGAATATGAGACCTGTGGAGCACGATTTGTCCCTCAACTGAGTAAACACAGTAGCTGCACTTTACAGCTCCGAATTTGAGAGGTCATTCCTGCCTGAAAAAGTACCACCATGTGTTTAGTGTCCATTGAAAACCAGTGTAATCTGAGCCCTCAGCCAGTCCAATAGGCAGGTCACGGAACAAAAATATCTTCAAAACACACACAGATTTCCATGTAAAAGGGCAACGCTCATGCATCCAGAGAACCACAAAGGGCAGAAGAGGTACAAAGACTTTGCCTAATGTAACTGCATCTGAACAATGACCAGGAATCGGCTTCTTACATAAAGCCAAATTGCACAAACCACAATTTCTTCTCTCTGGGAACTAGCAGAGCAGTTGAGCTAACCACCTGGGCGCAGATGAGTTTGCTATTTTCTGCAAGGAGAACGCTACATTGAATCCAGTGGGGAGGTCCCCGTTCAGGTCTCTTCCGAATGCTGCCTTCAGCTTAATGTTTAATGATTCAGACTGCCCTCATACCTTTATGAGTATAATGTAAAAGAGCTGGAAAAAGAACTATTTGCCTCAAAGATTCATTGCCATCAGATAAAACTATGATATTTATGAAGTGTATGATACTAAAGAAAACTATTCTACTGGGGCATAGCTCAGTGCTGGCCAGAATCATGAAAGGGACTCTTAATTTCTGGAACTGCTGTGAAAGACTGAAGAAATTTATTATTTTGGTATCATAATAAACAATGTATACATTTAATTTTTATTCCATAAAAGGCCATATACTAACATTCAATCAATGAGACCTTTTCTTTTGTGTATTTTTTTCCCCAAGGATTTTATTCGGGTCACACCTTGGAAATGAACAATGAGAACATAAAATTTAAACTTTTACATTAAGTTACTCAAGAGCTGAGTAGACTGAGTGCATGTGGAGAAAAATGCAAAGGATCTTCTTTTCTCCACTTAATCACACGAGTTACATTTTACCATTGTTCTGACTTGGAGATATGCAGGAAGCAAACTGTATTTATAGCATAAAGTAATTTCACTTGCCATCCTTTATGCTTTCAAATGGAAGATGCTGTGAAAATGCCACAGGCTGAGATTTTTAGTCATGTAAATATGTATCGTTATGTTTCAAGTGTTTATCATGCCAGGAGAGTATAAAGAATTGAGTTTGACAGTTAATTTCTAATCACCTCCTTTATCATCCATTGCAGCGCAGTAATAAATCCTACTTCACCTCTCCCTTGGACTCTTTTCATTCTGGTCACTGCATTTCGAAGGCTGTTGTTTTCATACATCAGGCTCCTTTTCTAGGCTCTAATGTGTGCTTCAGGATCCATCATCAGAACTCCACTGACTTGCAAAGCGCACAAGCACCTATTATTTAGAAATATTACATTAAAGAAGGGAAGGAGGTTTATAATTGGATTTTTCTCAACGTATTTTCTACATTTGGTGATGTATATCCTTTTAGCATGTCATCTTCTGCCGTGATTCACATGAGAAAATGGTTAGCAAGTAATAAAATAAGTTGGTGAGACCTTATGTGGAACACTGTGTCCATCAACAGCCCCCTGGGCCAAAGGTGACCTGGGAACAAGGGCAGCAAATAGGTACTGTGGTGATAGGGGATGGAAAGCCTACCTTGCATAAGGAGGCCAGAAGAGCTTGACTTATTTAGTGTAGTAAAACAAAAGCTGATATGGAATGTCATTGCTTTCTATAAATACACCAGGAGGTTAAACATCGAGGAAGGAAAAGATCTTTTGAAGATAAAGTACAACGTTGGCACAAGAACAAATGGGCAGAAACTGCCCATTAATGCATTTTAACTGGAAACTGAAAGACATTATCTAGCCAGTTGAGCAATCAACACTGGAGAGAACAGACTTCCAATGCAAGTATGGGGGCACAAGAGGGGTTGTAAGACGGAGTGCGAACAGCTAATGGAAGGCATTGAGTGATGTGGCCTGGGACTCATGGGGGACTGGTTTCGGAGACACAGGGGGTCCCTTCCAGCCCTCTGTTCCTTTGTTTTAATTTTCCTCAAAGGTATTTGGAGATTCTGCATGGTGATGTCTCACAGCTGGTAAAGGATATGGCTCAGAGAAGAAAAAGAAATAAGCAACATGCTTTAGCTCACCAGATGTATGTTATTACTTTATTCCCAATTCACAGGAAATGAACAATCATTTAGTACTGACAGGTACATACTAGAACTTGCTATCTTTCTTTTAAACCTTAAAATAATGTACTACAGAAGTTTAGCATTAACCTTAAAGCAGATTTCACATTTTTGCCAAGGTTACTGTGATATCTTGTGAAGCCTTTTGAGGAAAACAGAAGAAGGAGGCAGCCGGCAGAAACTATATGAATTGCTGCCAGCACGGCTGAAATGTTAGCAAGGTTAAAAAAAACATCATCCAGAGCTCTTCTGCTCATAGAGATACCTTAGTGAAAAGTCTCTTGGGAGCTGCAGAAGGTTAGGTATGTCTGACTTTAATTGGGGTATAACCCAAATTACCTTCTTAATAGACAATTAGACTTAACATGAAAGTAATGGTAAAAGCAGCAAGTGTCTCACTGAATCAAAGGACTACAGTTTGTTAACTGCATGAAGTGGAGGGGGTTACAGCTATATAAGCGTAGGTCATTACAGGTCTAAGACAAGGTCAATATGTTTTGCACTTGTTTACCAGGATGATTCAGTTTGGCTTTTTACATAACTTTTTAGTGTTCACCTCTGAAGAGGTGAAGGTTAGGTATGATATCAACTAAAGAAAAAGTCAGACCAATACTTTCTAGTGTTGCTAGAGAGTTCAACATGCCTTTCTTTAAAAACAGAGAAGGCTGGGCTGCCAGAAGCAGGCAAGTATCCAGCTCCACCAGCAGCCAGTTTGTCTAAAGGAGGAATCTCAACAGCATCCGAAACCCAGCAGCTGCTGCTCAGAGGGTCACCGTCCCACTTGCTCCTTTTCTGCTGAGCAAGTAAATACCAGAAGTGACATTGGAAAGTCTTGGTTTCCCCACCCAGCTCTTGAATGGGCAGGTCAGGATGCTTTCTAAATAGCAAATAGAAACAGAAGCATTCAGGTTGAATGGAAATCATCTTGCCCAACGTGCTCGTCAGAGCAGGGTTAACTTGTCCAGCTGAGTTTTGAGCATCTCTAAGGACAGAGCTATCACAACCTCTCTGGGAAACCTGGCCATTGTTCAACTATTCTCACTGGGATTTTTTCTCCCCATTGTCCAATTTGAATTTCCCATACGGTTTTTTGTCTTACCTCTTATCTTCCTGCTGGGCAGCTTCAGGAAGAGTCAGTCCTGTCTTCTCTACAACCACACCTTACATAACTGAAGACAACAGTGAGATTTCTGCTTATCCTTCTCTTCCCCAGGCTCAGCAAAGACAGTTCTTTCAATCTCACCTTATGTGCCTTGTGCTCCAGCCCCTTGAGCATCTTGCTGGCCGCCTTCTGGACTCGCTACCATATATCAATGTCTCTCGTGTACCAGGGGACCCCAAAACAGACACATTATTTCATAGCAGGTCTCATGAGTGTCAAGGGGAGGAGAAGAGTCACTTCCTTTGACCTGCTGGCTTTACTCTTCCTAATACAGCCCAGTATGCAGATGGACCTTTGATGCCACAGGGCACACTACTGGCATGTCCACCATGTTGTAAGCCAGGACTGCCAGCTCCTTTCCTGGCGAGCTACTACCAAGCCACCTGACTCCGGCCTGGTCTGCTGCATGGGGTTAACTCAGCCCAGGTGCAGGACTTGACTTTCCCTTTGTTAAACTTCAAGAGTTTCCTCATGGCCCATTTTTCCAGCTTGCCGAGGTCCTCCTGAATGGCAGCGCTGTCCTCCGGCATATTGACCACTCTCCCCAATTTGATATCATCTGCAGATTTGCTGAGAGTGCATTATAGATTATTGTCCAAGTAACTAAGTAAAACATTAAACAGTATCAACCCCACTGTTAACTCCAGGAAACCACTCAACTGGTTACCAGTTAGACTGTGAATCATTGGCTGTGCCTTGAGCCTGATGATTCAGTTTATCACACATCTTCAAGTCCAGCCTTCCAGTCTGTATCTCCCCAGTTTGGCTACAAGGATGCTGTGAGAAATAATCTTCCAAGTCTTGCTAAAATCAAAGTAAAAGCCATCCATTGTAGTCTTCTCGTGTACCAAGTCAGTCATCTCATCACAGAAGGCAATCAGGCTGGTTCAGCGCAATTTGCCCTTAAACAATATAATCTATTTTTCATTCTGAATTTCATATTTAAGTTATGAGATTGCCACCTTTTTCAACACCCTCCCTCCAACATTATCTCACTATATATCACTTCCAGTGTATCACTAACGTGATCGGGTTTCATTCTCAAGGAGGGATGAACTACCTAAGATTTTCAGATCTCTTTCACCAAGTGTCCTGGCTTGAGATAGAACAAAACCAATTTTCTTTTCAGTAATTCTACTTTTTGGTGAAGTCTCTTCTAACTCACTGTGCTCTCTGAAATTAACAGTATGTTTTCCAGTGTCTGGTTCTAGCAAACATATATAATACTATAAATACTAAGTATATAAGTATATAATACTATATAGTACTAAGGAATGGTATGCAGGGATGCTCTTGCTCGTATTTATTCCTATAACAACCAAAGTCAACTAACTTTTTTATGTACCAAGTTGGAGGGCTGGAGACAGAAGAGTGTAAAGGGGTCACACCTGTGGGGAGGACCAGACAGGACAGGTGACCCAAAACTGACCAACAGGGTATTCCATCCCATCTGCATCATGCTCAGTATAGAGCTGAGGGATCAAAGGGGTTAACTCAATGGCCAGCATCCAAGGAGGACTCTGTCCATTCTTCTGCCTTTGATCCCAACCTGTTTCTGAATCCAGTTTTTAAATACAGTTCTTGTCTGACTCTGAGTCCAGTCCCAGTGCTGGCTGGTGATGTGATAGTCATCCTGGGAGCTCGATATTGATTTTGTACATATTTGTATATATTTCATTTTTTTCTTATTAATATTATTTTTTTTCTTTTTATTGTTAATATTTCATTAAAGCGGGTTTAGATTTTTTTTCAACCCATAAGTCTCTCTCTCCCCCTTATTCTCTCTCCCTTTCCCTTCTGGGGGAAGGGAGTGGGGTTAAGAAAACAACTGTCGTTCGTTTAGTGGCCAGCCNTGTCTGGTTCTAGCAAACATATATAATGCTATAAATACTAAGTATATAAGTATATAATACTATATAGTACTAAGGAATGGTATGCAGGGATGCTCTTGCTCGTATTTATTCCTATAACAACCAAAGTCAACTAACTTTTTTATGTACCAAGTTGGAGGGCTGGAGACAGAAGAGTGTAAAGGGGTCACACCTGTGGGGAGGACCAGACAGGACAGGTGACCCAAAACTGACCAACAGGGTATTCCATCCCATCTGCATCATGCTCAGTATAGAGCTGAGGGATCAAAGGGGTTAACTCAATGGCCAGCATCCAAGGAGGACTCTGTCCATTCTTCTGCCTTTGATCCCAACCTGTTTCTGAATCCAGTTTTTAAATACAGTTCTTGTCTGACTCTGAGTCCAGTCCCAGTGCTGGCTGGTGATGTGATAGTCATCCTGGGAGCTCGATATTGATTTTGTACATATTTGTATATATTTCATTTTTTTCTTATTAATATTATTTTTTTTCTTTTTATTGTTAATATTTCATTAAAGCGGGTTTAGATTTTTTTTCAACCCATAAGTCTCTCTCTCCCCCTTATTCTCTCTCCCTTTCCCTTCTGGGGGAAGGGAGTGGGGTTAAGAAAACAACTGTCGTTCGTTTAGTGGCCAGCCCGGCCTAAACCTTGACACCAAGACTGAGAAGCTATCCTGACAATCATCCTGATCTTACTTGGCTCATGAATCTGTGTAAACACCTTTAAAAAGAATGCTAAGCAGAGGCCCCAGCCCTTCCTTTATTAATTCATTTTAGGTGAGCCAGATTGAAAAGATACAGGTAGGAAAGCTAAGTTCACTTTTCACTTTCCATCTTTGTATTTTTCCCCTGTGTGTACTTACATTAGTTTCACTAGAATCTATAAAGTCTTTTTTTCCTCTTTTTATGTTGTGCTAGGAAGGATATAAATGGACTAGCACCCTTTTTTAAGCTTATGCACATTCTCATTTTCGTTTCAGGATTTTTTAATGGATATTCACGTGGCTTTGACCAAACTGAAGTCTTGCAAGTAACTGTAAGGCTGAACTACCTACAGGTAATTTTTAGTACCCTCAGAGGAATGCAGTTAACTTCAACTCATCTCCAGTCTGAGTTGGTGCTTTTTGAAGTAGGTCTTCATGGGGTGAACAGGAAGACTATGAGGGTTTTATTATAGTTGGCTTCCTTTACTGCATTAGCGTTTATATTTTCCCAGTAGAAATCCCCAAATTGAAAATATAGAGGTGTCAGCTAGCACCACTTTAGTTAAGGTTGTGTCAACATTTCCTATAAACGTTGTTTTTCTAGGGTTTATAACTAGACCGTAAAAATGTGCTCGGCACAGAAACTTGGCATAGAAGTGTTCAGCCTGGGAGAGAATTTTCACAATTAAAAAAATAAAAAGTCCGTTCAGCTGTTTTTAACTAATATCCATGTAATTAAATGGAAATTAGTTGATTTAAGGATGCATTTTTCTTCAGCATAATTCAAAGCAAGCTTTTATTTAAAAGGATAAATTCATCACGGGATTATTCCGTTAATGTTGTCTTGTTGCACTTGGTAATTTTGAAAAAGTCAAAATTACTGAGCTATTGCACACTAGGAAATAGTGACTACATCTGCAAATGCTAGTTTGTATAAAGCTCTTTGCTACGCATAAGGAAATATTTTTAATAGGCGGGGCTAATAGTTCATAATATGAAGTTTGCCCAATATTTCCTATTATAAAACCACATTTTGAGACTTTGTCAAAATTTAACCATTTGAGCTGATATTTTATATTCCAGGTGTATGCCCAAGGCCGAATTTTTGGGAAAATTTCAGTCAAAACAGTGTAGCGGATTCTGGGAACAGGAACTGAGAAAACATTTTGTTTTGTTCATATTAGAAAAAATGACAAAAAAACTGCTTTTCAAAAAGATATAATTTCTTAGGGGTTTGTAGCAGTGACTCAAAATGCAGGAGTGGAGGCAAAGTGGTCTTTTCAGTTGTGAAGTGCCCGTTGCTGTTTTTATAGAAGTCTCTCACTTAGGTCCAGTTAGAAACTTTTGAAATAACACCTATTTTGCCCATGCTAAGTAGAGACATTTTTATTTTAGGAACTAATATCTCCATACAACCCATCTTTAAGCTACACATGCAGGTTTCTCAGGGCTGCTGGAGTGAAGCAGAGAAAATGCTGTTTATCCACACAGAGTTCTGTCCCCTCACACCTCCTGCCTTGGGACCAAGACAATGTGTGCACCATCTTCTCCCTGGGCTGAATGTACTCCATCCAAAGGCAAAGAAAGTGGATTTCTCCAGTAATGGTTGCTCCAGGTAAAAGTCAGGGATGGGAGCTCTCAGAAACGTCCTTGCTAGCATTAAGGCAGTGTAAACAAGGAATTCTTCAGTGCAGCTGGAAAGGAGGCAAAAACTTGGCTAAAGGAAAAACACAAATAGATGGTGGGACCAAGAAGTACCAACTGGTGAGGAATGGGAATTCACTGACCAAAGATGGAGGGAGGTAACAGTGGTGGGATCTGGACTGGTGGCTTAAGAAGGCTGAGGCTGAGAGACAGGATCCGGGACTGTGGTGGATATTGTGAGAGAACTGGACAAGAAACAAATATTCTTTCTTGAGAAGTCCTTTGTTCTCTCTGACATTTCCCTCATGTAATATCCCTGTCATCTTCCCCAAGACTTTCCTTTCAGATGTCAAAACTGTCCCCTGCCCCACTCAATGGTGGAAGAGTGTGGAGAGAACTATGCTGATCCATGGTCCTGCGTTTGGCTTGTGCCTTACCCATCTTATGAACTCTGTTCCACGTGCTGCATCCAAGGACATGCTGTTGAGAGTAAAGATGACCATACCCCAAATGAATTAACTTCACCCCAAACCTGGACGCACCATGTTTAGTATGTAGCACTTAGCAGGCAAGGTTTCCCTTGCTTTCCCTGAGATGGGAGCAGATTCTACTGCCTGCAAGACTTCCCTTCCGTTCTCTCTAGCTGCTGCAGACCTTTCTTGAAAGAAGTGTCCCTAAAGAAATCTCCCAGCTCTGATCCCAGGTTGAGGGTTAGAGCAGTTCAGATCAGCTGGCATCCTTGAGACATAGCTTATATCTCCAATGGTCAGGGAAGGCCAAAGTTTGACGCACATCTGAATTTCAGAGAAGGAGTTGTGGACTTTGAGTATGGAGTCAAGCACTGCTCCAGACTCTAGCAAGTCCTGAATGGTGACTGGTATCAGCTGTGTTGGTAATTCCAAGAATTCATCGTCTGGATGGTTTTCTCCTTCTCTGTTGTAATACTTTAAAGACACCCTATCTTATGGTGTACTGTTAGTGTCGCTTTTTTACATACACAGTTTATGTGACTGAGGTAAAGATGTTCAGCCACCACTGGGGAAGAGCTGCTCCATGCAGGTGTGAAGAGGACAGCATGGTCTTCTGAGTGGAAACAGCAGATAAGTACTCACAGGGCAGCCTCCTGTAAAGTTCAAGGCGATGCTATGGATAGTCCTGGAGTCCTTGTTCCAGGTGAAACAACAAAGCTTGGTGTCCAAAATGTCTTTCTTCTGAGCACAAAGCAGAACAATGGCAGAGTGAAAGATCTAAGAGAAACCCTCTTTGGTGTTGAGCTCTCCAAGTTGGAAATACTGTATATCCCAATTAAATACAGCCAGGCTGTTTGAACTGCTGTGTTTTAGTAAGCAAGCAGTATATCACAGCAACACCTGAGGGTGCTGCTTTGATCACAGCCTGTCAGCATTTCCACTGTGAACTTTGTTTATCAGAGGTTGGCTGCAAAAATCTCTCTATGCTGAAATTTCAGCGCAAAGCCTGTGCAAGTCACCAGTTAGGAGAATCAGGAGGATAGAAGCTCACATCATAATGTCATACTCCTACGTGGGATTTTCTTTTTAAATCTGGGGCTTTTTTTCTTTTCTGGAAAGTAAAGTTATTATATCGTCTCCAAAGTGCATTAATCCTTACTGCATACTGAAGAAGAAAATCAAACATCTGAATTATTAAGAGAGGTGCTTGAATGGCTGAAAAACTTCTCATCAAATTTTCATCCGTTCATTCTGTACAGTTTTCAGGGCACAAACGAAGCATTCCTCAACCTGTCTTCCTGCCGGACTCCGAGGTGGTTAAACCACATCTAACCAGCATGAAAGACGGGGTGGGGGAGAGAAGAGAAAGGAAGTGTCACATCCTCCGTTGTGAATAGCTAACACGCTCACAGCCGTGCTGAGACGAGTGCTGGAATCCTTCATCCTTCATCAGCAGATCAGGTCCTTCTGCTGCGAACCGTGATCAGTGGGTCTCGCTGCCCGGGTCTCTCCCAGGCTCCCCTGCTGAAGCTGCTCCCCTTTGTATGGGCTGATTAAATGTTCAGAGGATGGGAGTGAAAAGGGCTCTGTGGCTTGGGGTGGGGGTGCTCATCAAGCAGGCCGGCTCCTAGTCCCCGTGCCAATGAATATTTACATGCTTTGTACAAAGTGGAAGAGTTTCAAAAGGAATCCCTGAAATCTGTAGCTTGGCAGCTTGGGTATTTAACCAAGGACAGCCTTGGGTCGGAGCCACGTTTCAGTATTATGCAGGAGAAGGGATTTAAGAAGTAAAACCCTGAGAAGGGCTTTGACCACTACAATCTTCTGGACACAGCTTCAGGATTGGTGTGAGAGAGCTGGCTCCGGTACTCAGCTGAGTGGAAGGAGCGATTTCCTTCCCACACCGAATTAGCCACACAGTGCTTCTCCCAGGGGCTGGCGTGGGCAGTGCCATGAGTGCTCCGCTGGCCACCGAGCACTGCGATCCCTTCCAGGCGACATGCAAGCAAAACGAGGCACCTGCATTGCACAGGCTGTGGTGGGGAGCTAAAACCTCACCACTGCAATGCTGCTAAGTCCCCCTGTGACTTTTGCGTTGGGGCTGTCGCTTAGCAATGTTGTTTTTCACCTGCCTGACAAGTGCTTAGCTATTTCCTTCAACAGCGGTGAGGTTGCATGCTTGCTTCAGATGAGGCACTGCTTGCTGGGAGGACGGAGTCCGAGTAGGTCCTCTCGGATTGGGATGGAAACATAGTGCTGGTCAACTTGTACTGCCATCTTCTTGGTCTGTGCTTGTCCTTAGGAAAAGAGGAGACTTTAGACAGCCCAGAATCTTTCATCACTGCAATATTAATGGAAAAATGAAAGAGCCTCATTGTAGATGTTTGGCCTCCTGTTCTGTGATCACAGCCATCTTCCCTGTATATTTTTATAACTGCATAGGAAAAGGTAACTATGCTATTACAGACTGAGTCAATTTGTATCTACACCTGTATCTATGTAACCTATAGATACAAGTATATATACAAATAACATATACATACAAGTGTATATGTGCATCTGCATCAATAAAACTTTGGTGTTTGCAGAGCCTGGAAGTGATCCTGCCTGGAGATGAACACAGCTGTCCTCCCCAGCTCCCTGCCAAGCATTGCCATATCTTATCGTATCACTTCAGCAGTCAGACAAGTCCATTGTGGATGAAACCCCAGCCTGCATTCAGGGAAATGCTTACAGATGTGCTTAACTTGCCATGAGTGAAATCCCACCCACACTTGATGTCGGCAAGACCCAGCTGCTGAGTCAGGACCTCCACCCCTGGTCATGCTGGTCCTTCTCTGGAGCAGCCTGGGCACACCAGTACTACTTGCAGATTACTGGTTTTGTACAGGGGCTTGATGAAAAGCGGACTTGTTATTCCATGTCAGATTTAGTGCTGTGGGGAATAGAAGCAGCGAGGACTGAGTAAGGGACCCCAAAGGGTCTCCCTCTGTCCTGCCGACAGAGCTAGGAGCACCCTGCCCTGCCTGCAGCACTCACCTCCCAGCACTGCTCCTCCTGTAGCCAGGGCATCCATTGGCCAGTGTAGGTCTGTGTGGTCCCCTGGGGGCTGCGCTGGCATCCCCTGCCCCAGCTGAGGCGCCTGGCCTCGGTGCCTTCCCACAGGGCTGCTGCTCCCCCCTCCCCAAGAAATGCGACACTCAGGGAGCATCCTCATCTGCTTTCACCCCTTCTCTGACGGGTCACAACCTCAGTGTGAGGAACCGCCCCAGCGTTTGGGTGAAATCGGACCCAGCACTGGTGAAGGTGACCAGATGTCACGGTGTCACCAGCTGCACCAGCAGGGCAATCTCCAGGCCACCGCAACGCCCCGCTCTGCCAGCCCGCCCCGTGCAGATGGCCAACTTGGAGATCCCGCCCCAGTGCCGTGACGGGGGAGATGCCGATCGGCCAAATCTGCTGCCGCCAGCAAAAGACAAAACCTCTGGCAATCCTCGCAGCTGGCGATAAAAGGGGGTGGACCACAGGAGCGGCCCCGCAGAGGCCCCTCGGGAACAATGGCAATCCTTTCGGGAGTCGGTGATGTAAGGCCGGACAAAGGCATACACTGCCCCCAAACTCCAGCTGCTGCCTCAGCACAAAACTGGGGAGGGACAAATTTGGTTTCTCGCATCTAAATCCTCTTGGGTGGTGCGAACACAGAGCGCGGGCGTGCACCCTTGTGTGTCACACTCCTTCTGGCTGCCATCAATGCGCGCAGCCTCGAGGGCCAGGTGACATGTTATTGTGGGTTTGTTTGACTTTATACGAATGAGGCACTTTCCGTGGTGGGAGCAGAGCAGGGAAACAGGCAGCAGAGGGGCACGGAGAGTATCGTCCCGAGCAACTGTGCCTGCTCTGCGCTATTTTGCCTGGAAGAGGCTGAACTTCTCATGTTCTGAAAAGCCAGATGAGCAGCACAAGTCATTAGTCACCCAGGTATTTACAGTGTTTTTCCTATTTCCTTTCTCCCATGGCCTCTGTGGTCAGCAGTATAAAATTCCTAGGCACTCCCACCTAAACACAAGTTTCCTGTTTATGCTCTCAGTGGCTTTTATGTTTAGCTGTTAAAACCCGTTGTCTAAAGTACCATAAAACAATATGAACAGAGACTGCAGGTGAGCAAGGGGCGGCTGGGGNAACCAGGCTGCGCGGAGGTTGGTCTGGAGGGGGAATGGGGGCCGGGGGGAACAAAGGAACAAAAATCGCCATCCGCCAGCCTGCTGCTCCAGTGCCGCCCGACACACCGGCACCGCCGCCGATGAGCTGGGCTGGCTGAGCTCCCTCATCTCAAATCAGCTGAGAGCACCTGATATTAAAAATTAAATGTGACAATAGCTAAGTGAGGTTTGTGGTATTAAACGATGTAGGGTTATGACACTTTTTTAAAGTATTTTCATTACAGTAACCGCTCCTGCTGCTCCTCTTTGGTCTTTGTCAGCATTTACACTATATAAGTTCCTCTTCTAGTGTCAGTAATGTCTGCTTCATCCTGAAACCTAGGATAAAAGCCCGTGGCAAGAGCAACGCTGAGACTCTCTGGAGCTGCAGGAAGGGAGAAGCCCCAGCTGATAATCAAACTTACCCCTGGAGCCAACACAAATTCCTGCTCTGCTGCAGATTTTGTACATCTTGGTCAGACTGCATGAGCATTTTCAAGTCATGCTGACATCAGGAACATCCAGTTTAAGGCATTTTGTTGTGATCACATGAGGTCAAAATTGCTGAAGACACAAAACTCAGTAGCAGTCACGCTACAGATTTAGATTGCTCTTCCCAGAATCTTTAGGTAACTTTATATATTTATATCTATATCTATGTCTATATCCGTATCATTTATATCTATATCATCTATATCTATATAATAAGGTGATATTATACATTTGTCAACTTATTTTAATCTCCCCCTCAAATATGCCAGCTGTTCAATATAACATTCTCATTGGCTTTTGTTACCATAAAAATTAAAATGAATGATCATAAAAATGCAAAATAAACCTTAATCTACCAGAAAATTCATAACTAAAATTAAGGTGATTTCTGTGATAAACCTTTATTCACAACAGTGTGATGTAAGGGCTTTGGTCAATATTATCTTTGAATATTTTGCTCGATTTGGTTTAGCCAGACACTTACAGCTATTTAAACATAGTTTTGTGTATTTAATTATATCATACATGATGTCATTTTTTACTACAGACACCCTTGACTTTTAATTTATTTCAGCCAGTAATTAGTAAAGAATAATTAAGCTTTCACTACTATAACTGCTTTTCATGAACCTTGTATCCTGTAGAGCAAGATACAGCAGCAGTAGAAAAGTTTATGTTTCAGATATTAAGATTTATTTGCTTTCAGGTTATACATCAGTAATTTTACAGAGTTTCTGTATACAAAGGAAGGACTGGGACAAAACAAGAACCTATGTATTCCCTTACAGAGATTAGCATGAGTGAAGAACAGATCCACTGTGTTGAAAACCACAACGTACTCATAGAGACTATCTTACATGTATATGTACATATATATATATTTTTAAAAGTACTTATCTATATATTACATACATATTAATATATCTATTTTCAGGGAGACTAAAAGGTTTTGAAAATGTGTAGAAGGGCTTCATATGCAATATATGTAGCATCTTTTAGATGGCTCTGCTTGTACTGATAAGTATCTCATGAGTGATCTGTTGCTTCACAAACATTTTTCTAAGCATGGTTATTGGCCATAGATGGTCTTGTTCCCAAATATAATTAGATTTTCTGTGTATGGTGCACAGTGGAGCAGTGGCCACAGTTCCTTTGTTCCTGTTGAAGTTTCGATTTTTTTGTTATTTTAAGCCTAAAATTCAGGCCCCTCAGCAGGTGCCTCATGGGAATGATGTGCTACCTGAAGTGTGGTATGGACTGAATATTTGTTTGTACTTGGAGTGCACCAGGTGGGCTCCTGGAGCATGTTTTCAAGTGTGTGTTTCATCTGAAAGGCACTGGGTTCATCTCTTCCAGATCTGCTCCACAAGTCAAAAGGAAGCACGGTAAGTGGGGACAACTGGGAGACTGGCTTTGGAAGTTGGCTCCTGGTCCAAACTAAGACACTGATGTAGATGTGCCAAGGTATTCAAGTTTGGACCTTACTGTCACGGTTCCTTTGGATCCTCCATTTAAGTGCACAGACTTCACACAGCAAGTTTCCAAACCTTGTCTTTTGATAACTTCTTCATAGACCTCCTTCCCTGCAGCAATTTGAATATAGTCCTCCTGGTCCCCAGCTGACATCACTTTCTCCCACTGCAGAGAGAGGAAAAACATCTATTTGAAAGCACCTCTTTGGTCTGGCCATCAATAGAAAATGAACACAGTCTGCAGACCAAGCTAATTTGTAGATATGATGAACAACTACAATAAGGGGCGGGGGGCAGGGGGGGAAGATGGGAAATCTTTGAAAAAGTCAACAAAAAGGAAATACTTTAATGTAGGCTTGATTCAACAAATCACTTTGGTTTCACGCTCAACATCCCAGCAAAGCTGTCAGCACCTGGACTCTGTGTAGGCAGAAGGTAGACAGGGAAATGACTCACTGGTGCAGGAATACAGAGGGGAAGCCACCGAGCATCGGCTGTGGGAACCTTTGAAGGGAAAAGAAAGTGTCTCAGCTCACAGAAGGTTACAAACCTTCAGGCGCGTTGCAATGAGCACATCTGACCGCAGTACTATTTTCAGAGCAGCTGAGAAAGTAGGAGGGGAAACGGCTACTTTTAGAAAAGCGATCTGAAACCTATGTTTAATTTTACAAGCAATAAAGCTTTTGCCTGTGCTGAGGCAAAAGCAGATCACAGGCAAAAGCAGACCCGGCAGAGTGTGATCTTTGCCTTGCTGCTAGTTCTCAAGTGAAAGCAAACAGGAGTTTCTAGCAGAGGGCATTTTGTTTCCTCTACAAGTTACGGCGCTGCTACATAGCAAGTGAGGACCCTTCTTGTGGTCGTCTTCCACCGTCACCAGCAACGGTATATGAGTATGTCCTTCATTTCTCAGTCTCTTAGAAAGTATGACCTTCCCTTTCTCCTGTCACAGAAGTTCTAATGCCAATAAAAATATAAACCAGGAGTAAAACATTTGTTATTTCTTTGTCAGGTCACTCAACAGCTGCGCTCCTGAAAGCTGGAGGGCTGTCGGTGACCCCGAGGGAGCCAGACAGTGTCCAGGCTGGCAGCATAGAGGGCAAGTTGGGGCAGAGGAAGCAAGACTGCGCAGGCTTGCTTCTCGAGGGCTCACACAAGTGGCAGTGATGTTCCCTGTAGTGGTGGTGCTGATGCCTTGGTGGCTCTTGCAGGTAGGGCTGTGTCCGCCAAGCTGAGGCTCCAGAGCAGAATTATCTCAGGTGACTTGAGGCTGCCCCATCAGCAACACACCTGGGTGACGGTGTCCCTGCTGTGACCATGCTCCTCACCTCTGCCACCTGCATTTCTAGGAACATCACCTACCAGTCACTGTGCTGGGAGGGGCTGCGCTGCTCCGTACAGCAGGCAGGGTAGAGGGAGAGCAGCATCTTGATGGTTGGACTAGATGATCTGAAAGGTCCCTTCCAACCTAGGCAATTTTATGATTCCATGATTCTACCTTCTCTCCCCAGCCCGTATTCCCTGTCGGGCTGGAGGTCGCCCCAGGTGAGAGGTTTGTGTGGGTAGGCAGGAAGGGGGTGAGGGGCGAATCTTAAGAAGCAGCCCAGCTAATGCTGCTGTCGAGACAGCCCCTGCACCCACGGAGGGGAAGCCGTTTCCCCCATGCCCAGGCACCTTTATAAAGAGAGCATTCATCCGCTTCCTCCCTGCGCTGCATGATAATCCACAGCAACTCCAGAGATTTCCTCTCTCTTCTCTCGCTCACCACAGAGTTGCTCCTCATAGCACCACAGCTGGAAATTCAACTTTAAAAGAAAAATATTGTTTTCTGTTCCACTGACATTCAAAAATGGAATACCAACATGGGTCTGCACACAAATCTGATCTTCCCTGGAGATGCTTGGGCTGGGCCCGTTTTTAACTGCAAAGAGTAAAATGAATAAATGTGTGTTCCCTACATCATGTAGACATACTACTCTTCCCCCCCCCTGAATTTCACACATCTCTTATTGAAGAGTAAAACAGAAGTTCCACTATTATTTGCTGTGATTATGGCTATTATTTTTGCATTTTGACTCAAAAGTTCCGCTATTTGCTGTGATTATGGCTATTATTTTTGCATTTTGACTCAACCAATATCACGGGTGGTCCAGCTTAGACACCCCTGAGCTACAGCTGGGTGGATCTTCTGTAATGAGACATGAAGCCAGGTGGACACAGATATGGATCCCAGGCCAAGTTTGACTCTAGTTTGCAGAGAGTCACAAGACTTTCAGCAGTCGTGGACCAATTTCTGCTTCCAGGTGGGAGGCAGACAAAACTCTCGCTTTGTCTGTTTTTCTGAAAATCCCAAAACAAAGCACAGCTCAGCAGTTTGAGAGAAGTTTGGCTGTGTCCTTATGAATTTAATAGGGAACAAATCCATGCAAACTATAACTGCACAAAATAACTTCAAGAACCCCTGAAGCTAGGACTGCTGAGATTAATTTACTGTCCCAGATTACTTCCTCAGTGTAAGTACACAATCATTTCTGTCGGCCGGCTCCCATGAAGTCAATAGCAGTTTTGTAACATGTTCCATTGCTACAGTCACTTTCCATTATCCATGGGTGGCTTCTCTGTTGGCAGATAAGCTGCATCCCGGGCTTGAGCCAGCTCAGCCGAGCTGGGGCTTTTAGCTCAGCCCTGGCCCCACACACCTCTGGGTGACCACGGAGCAGATGCTGGAGCTGGCTGCTTCGCTCTGCTGTCGGGAGAAACTTTCAGAGGATTGGGAACAGAAAGCAGTGACAGGGCTGGGAACAAATAGATATAAGCCTTTGAAAATAGTTAGATGTAGGATGTGTACGTTGAGAATTCACCCTTCACTCGATTCACTATTGATTGCATTTTTTTAAGTGGAAGGAAAAGACTTCTTAGGTGCAAAGTCCTCTTGGTGCTTGTGAGCCCCAAGGCACAGGGGAGGCATTGCAGAGCTGTACCTCCCTGTGGGGACCAGCCAGCATCATCCTGCCCAGGGGAGGATGCTGTCCGCTCTCATGCCTGTAGACAGATGTTGCACCACTCCTCCACCCATTGCTGGGTATTAGTGGGGCGCAGCCACAAACTCCACTCCTGCATGGTTCTTGCATGTAGTTCACCCTTCCAGGCAGCTTTCAGACACTGATACTGCCAGTACAGCTCCATGTACAGCCTCAGCCAACCTTCTCTACTTCTGCTGGAGCTCACCACCCAGATCTGCTGGCCTGGGGTTTTGGCTGTCTTGCACATCTTGCCTAATTTACACAAATGCAGCAACCTCAGGTCTGATCTATCATTTATAGTTCAGGCACCCTCAGAATAAAGAGTTGATCCAATAGGGATGAACCTTGCTCAAATGAGCAATTTCTACTTAGTCTCTTTCTAGCGAAGAGAGGAGCGAGAAAATGAAATACAAAAATCATCTGTTGCCCAAGTTCACACTGATGGTAAACAGCTCTAATGTATACAGTCCTGCCTTTATAGATGACGCCACATACACTACACATACACATATATATACACACAGCCAGATGTTGCATGGCAAGTTATCCGTGGGATGGTGTCTTGGAGCTCCATCAAATCAAGGAGGAATGCAACTACATAGATTTTGGGAGAAATTCAGAGGAGAGGTTTTATTGTTAGCTAATCCAAAGGGAAGAGTGTTAACAAATACTTGGAGTACATGTAGTAAAGGTTAAAAAAATAGCAAACATGGAAAAAAAGAGGAACTCAACCTTTCAAAAACATATAAAATAGGTCACTTTAATCAACAGTCTTTTTATTTCCAAGCAATGACCCTGGTGTTCATGGAGCTCTGCACCTCCTAGCCTCAAGTCCCCTTAGTTTCAGAGAGTTTGCATGGCAAGGGGACTGTCTGTAGCAGCACAGCATGGACATCTTTCATGACTGTCACAAGCAGCTTTACCCCAGTCCCCCAGCAATAACAGTATAATATTTTCTTCCCTCTGGACTTTTATATCACACAAAATTTCCCAAAGGTGCATAACTGCTCTAAAAGTTATCAAACCCCTGCTAGCCAGTTTTCAAATGAGATGGACACATGAAGTTGCCTGGGCTAGGACACCTTCTCTCGTGCTGTATTTCACTGAGCGTACAGAAGCCCCGAATTGTTCCCCACTGACTCCAGAGCTGAAATGCCAGGTCTGCACAGAGGTCCTTTTTAGGCCCTGATCTGGCACTTTCTGTCTCTGAGTGATGGACAGTTGCTGACACTGGCTCCTTCTCAAACCCAACTGTGTGGTAAAAGAGAAAGTTTGCTCCGGCTAGTTCAAAATAGAAAGAACAAAGTGCCCTTAGCAGTGATTTGCAGATGCCTTTGCCTCCTCCAGGTGCCACCGAAAGCAGCTCTCTCCTTCCAGCACTATGTGGTTTCATATCCTCAGGGCTGTCACTCTAGAGCTGTGTTGGAGGCAGAAGAAGGGTTGGGACATGCCCTAGTCATGTACCCATCACATGAGCCTTATGAGGGCTTTCTCTGGTTGGCACTCCAGGCTTCACTCCACAAAGTTGCAAGAAACTTCAGTAGAAATTCTGAAATTACCTGTGAGGAGCACATTCCTGATCAAAAACACCCAGGAGAAGACAGAGAAGGTGGCTTGGGACTCTGTAGCAGGTCCTGGGAGCATATTCTGCAAAGTACCATTGAGCTACATTGCTCTTCTGCTTTCTGTGCAGGGATGCAGGCAGATCAAATCCTAAGAACAAGGGTGAGCCAAAAGTGTCCCCAAATCACAACAGCAAACATCATCCTAACAAAACTACTCCAAATTGTGAATGGTCACACAGCAGAAAGTTGTAAATCTTGAGTAACTTCACATGGCTGAGAGTGCGTGACTGATGTCATATTTTTTGAACAGAAAGACTTAAATCACCGCAAGCTGAAAACTGCATTAAGGATCAGAGAACAGTCAGAGTCCCTGTTCTCTCCTCCCAAACGGATATCTCCTTGATATATGGCTCCCAAAGTATCAAGAGCAAGAGGTTGCACAAGTACCAATCAGCTCAAGGTATGTGGGATGAGAGGAAAAAGAGCCTCAGACACAGATACTGCTGGAGATTTGGCAGTGTCTCGTATCAAGCAGAGTGAAAATTTTTAGACATCAGCAGTTTGGTCTAAACCCACTGTTTTGCATGTGGGTTTTACAAACCCAAGCTTGTACAACAGATGTCACAAAACATCCCCAGACATGTCTAAGAGAAAATTCACAGGCAGCTCCCTCCTTCCTACACATTTTATGGATTTAATCCATAATCCAAGAGTTTGATCCTAGACATGTAAATGTTTGAACTAAATGCTTGATTTGGACCTGGCTCCCCATCCTGTCTTATTTCTGCTTGGGTTTGTTGGGAATACAAACCTTCAGACTGTGGATGTGTCATCTATTTTGTTTCTGCTGACTTTGGCACGTGAACATATCCTGCTTGTAAAGACGACAAGGCCAGTCCCTGCTGTGGCCAGCTGGATGTATCTCATAAGGGACTACCTCCTGTTGGAGTAAATTGTTTTTTTCTCGAACAGAAGCCAGGAGACTTCTACAATAAATGGCCAGAAATACTGGAATGCCTGAAATCTCAAAAAAACCCAGGTTGCCAGAGAAGTACATGTTGGGTCTGGGGAGTGGCGGCCTGCTGAATTAGCCCTCCCTAACTATGGAGGACCCAGAACTTTGTACTGCAGATTCATACTAACTGTTAGTGATAAATTTGACAAAACCCACAAAAATTAAAAAAAAAAACCCAACTGTCTTCTATTTTGTGTGCATGGATCTGCTGCAAGGTGCTGGATCTACATAGATGCCTTGCAGAATAAAGAGCACAGTGGGAACTGGAGAACTGTTACTTTGGGTATGATAAATGATGCCTATATCTGAGCAGTCCTGCACAAACCCTGTGTGCCCGGAGATAGCAATGGCCATACTGAATACATTTATTAGTGTTATTTCTAAATGCACAGTTATTGTTCTATCTTAACAAAACCCACTGTTGTGCATTTTACACCTGAGTGTTTGACACCTCTGCCCATAAGGACTGAGTCATTACATTTCAGGGCAAACACAGCCCTGTTCGGAATGAGGTTTTGGGGAGGCAGTAACGTAGTCATTTCACATGATAAGGGGGGCCAGGTCACTTCAACCAAGGATGTGGGGAGAAGTGGGAAAAGGCTGAAGCTCCAGCACGGTTAGGTACCACTGATTCTCAAAGACTCATACTCACAGAGGAAACCTGCATGATCATCTCAGGGCCATGCCCATGTGCTGTAACCCAGCTGGCAAGTACTGCCCAAAAACCAACAGAGGTACATGGGGCAGGAGCAGCTACTCAGCTGTGCATCCCTGACCATGCTATAGCTCTGGTTAGGCCTGTCCTATATGAATTTATGGGGCACAGAAAGTGGAGAAAGCTGTTCTGCTTTAGTGTGACTTCCAGGAGCCTGGAAAGGGAGTTTGCGTAGCTACTGTAGCATAGATCTACACCACAGTTCACTGTGCCTTAACATCCCCCAGTCAAAAGCAGTGTAGCCACCCATCAAATCAACAGAGCAGTCAATATTTTCACATGTTCTCCTCTTTTAAGTTTTTTATGCTAGATACAAAATGTACTTGGCCCCTGAGGGTAATGGTCCGGAGAAGAGTCAGATGCTTAAGCCCATGTGCACGTCAGCCCCATCATCACTCTGTTGCATGGTGGCTACTTTACCAGTTAGAGGAGCTCAAGGAAGGTCTGAGAGAATACAAAGGATCCAGATGAAATTTTACTTACCACACATTTGAATAATTATTTCTACAGTAACATGATTCACTTTTCATTCTTTGTAAATTCCTCCATGATGTACTCCTAGGAGTCCACTATCTGTTCCAAAAGCTGTTGCATCCTCTTTTTAATGAGTATCAGATGCATCCTTGTAATTTGGACCAGCTTATTCAAGTTCGGGCTGTTGCAACCCAAAGCTAAGAAATATGTTCTACATTCCTTTGGGAAAAAAATGACACTGAAATCAAAAGCACAAAAAGAACTGGGCCCGGTGTCCCAGTGCTGTGTTTGGAATAAGATGCTATTCAACCTAAAAGAAGCCAAACAAAACCCTAAATGTTTTTGTTTGATGTGAAGTGAGAAGGTACCTGCGAGAGTTGCATGTGTTTCAATGTGTGCCCATACACTAGATTAGCCCCGCCACTTTCTAATCTGCTGGATCCCACCTCGTCTTTGTCCTCTCATTTCCTCTCCCTGGAGCAGAGGGGATCAGTCCTATGCACTGGGATCCTGGAAGCCCAGACACATCTGAAAACAAACAAGCCTTTCTTATCTGCCATTTTGCCTCTAAATTCCCCTTCTGCATTGAAGATCCACTGTGAATACAGACATATGTTTTTAAAGAGACACAGTTTTGTCTTGCTGATCGCAATGTAATTAGAAAGCTATTTGGCACATACAGGAACTTCTGTATTAATTTGGCACTATCCCATCCTGCTACTGGCAGCGTTGGTTTTGTGCCCCGTTGGCGATTCTCCTAGATGTCTTACAGCTCCTGGAAACATCAGCCATGCCTATTCAGGGAATAAGTCTGGCAGGATGCTGACACCTTGTGTGGCACATCCAGCAGCAATGTGGCTGTGTGGTGTTGGCTCATTATCAGACTCCACCACTGTATCTTCTGATGGGGTATGGCATCATAGAGACAGGTGCATAGTTTGCATTATGAAAGCCAGCATGACATTTCCCATTGACTCAGCTTCAATTACAGGGTTTTATCTGAGTTATGCTTTAAAATGGGGTCCTATGTCAATTCCTCAGTAGCTTTTTGCTGAAGAACTTAAAGGAGAAAGCAAGCATTTTCCCCTTGGTCCTCACTTGCTTTAATAGAAAAGGACACATCCAGCTCCTGAGTTATGATGTTTCAGATTTCAAAGGTCTCAGATATTCTTGTTGATGATCCATGAGGACATGGGTACCTCTAATCAAATGCACTGTCTCCAGCATTCTCCTGTCACTTACACCAACAATGAAAAAACACGTATTGCTGGTTCCTATGTGGCAATTCTGGAAGAGAAGATCTCATAGCCTTTACACAAGAATGTTCTTTATCATGATAACTTGGCCAATGACTACTTTTTTCCTGCTATTTGGATATTTTCGCTGTCCCACTAAATCAGAAACTCCACGCCCTTTAAGTGACCACACTCAAAACATGAAAAAATCCAGCGTGCTGAAGTGTTCACTTGCTCTTCTGCAGGACTGGGTCCTCCTTCTTGAAGCTACTGATCTTCACTCTCATCTGTCCTTTGAAATCCAGCCTCCCTTGGCTGCTGGGTTATTTGAGCTTCTTCCAGAGCCTTTTCACTGCCTTCTTCAGAAGAAGATTTGGGGAGATTTAGAGCTGCTTTCTCTTTCCTAGCTCTTTCCTCTGTTTTCTTAGTCTCTCCTTGTGGCTATTCGTACCTCCTCATGCCTATTGAAACATTCCTTGCAACGCCCGTCAGCACCAGAGGTTATTCTGAGTATTGCCAACACCAACCACTCACATATTGTGACCTATCAGAACCAAACACATGCAGATTTCATTAGTTTTTTCCCTTTTTGCTTTTCTGAGACTTAAGCAGTCAGATTTTTAAGCTTGTTTCTACAGGTATGAAAGCAAGAAATTAACTTCCTTCTTTTAAGGAAAACTTTGATTTTCATACAGTATTACCTCCACGGGGAAAGGCCACAACAAACAGCACTGGGATGAGCTTCATAATAAATGAGGAGGGTTGCACAGCAGAGTATAAACCTCCTACTACCCCTCCGCTTGAACTGAACCCAACCCACCACACCAAGCCAGGCCTGTGCTGCCTCCAAGAGAAAGCATTTTTGCCCTCATCGTTTGCAGCCACTGTAATTAGTGCAGCTGCAAACAACATTTAGATAAATGGTGCTTTTCTAATCCTGCAGAATCCAGTAAAAACTTTCATCAGTGAATTCTACAGGTTTGCTCTACCTTACTTATTCATGGTTCTCTTTATCTCCTTTAAACGTATCGCCTTGTAAATGCGAGCATCCCCTTTTCCTTGTTTTCTGGGACAGGCAGAACAAGAACGTCTGACTGGCAAAGATGTTGATCCTCTGTGCTCATGAAAATGTGGGAGGAATTAGGCCCTTCCTGCAGATTTGTCTGCATTCTCCAGAACGTAAGCTTTCATTTAAAAAGCTAATGAAGTGTTTAGCCCTTCTGGTTGCAAAGATAACCATGCTTCAATTTGCGTTTTGAGGAGGTTATCTTGTTGCGTCAAAGCCAGAGAAACTGCAACTAAATCACAGAGTTATGAGCTTCCTCTATTTATCTTAAAAGGGAGCTAACTGTAAAATGGTGCGTCAGGGGTGTTGGTGCATCAGAGACCTGGAGACAGAGAAAAATTTTGCTGAAGAGAGGCTGACTGAGAGGTTGGTCCAGCCTGGATGGGGATTCTGCCATCTCCTGCTGCCTCTGCTCCTTATTGCTCACTGGCATCGCTCTCCTCCAGCTTCGTCCCTCAGACGTTCGTTGCACAGTTCCTTCATGAGTCCTGTCTGACACTGTTTCACTTTTCCTTATGGGTTTATGAACCCAGACCATAAGTATGACAATAATTAATAAAAATGGGAGGCAAGATAGGCCATGATCCTGGTTGGAAAATAACAGAGAGGGAAACTTTGGCAGAAGCAATTGGATATATCCTGAAAAGGAGAAGCAGAGCCAATGCTAATGAGGACTCTGAGTGCTCAGACACCCCTTATGCCAACCCAAATCTTTTCAGGCTTCCAACTTTTGGTGCATCGCCAGAGGGACTGGCCGGGTCCTAGATGCAAGTGACCAACTTTGTTGGTCAGCCCATCCTCAGCCCATCCTCAGCCCATCTACTCACCTGGGAAAGGGTGAATTGTTCAAATTGTTTAAATATTCTTGCATCAAGTTCACATTTTACATGCTACTTCTAAAGTCACATGCAGTAATGAGGCTGAAGAGCCACCCCTCTGTGTGCACATGTGGCTACATGTGCAGCCACATCTGCGCACCAGGGTAGGTACGTTCTTGCTCTCTTCTTAATGCATCCCCCCACTTCAGCATCTCAGACACATTTTTTTGCTTCTGCTGCTTAGTATCTTCACTGAGCCGTTCGCAATAATGCTCAGTTCTTTTCCCCAGAGATTACAGTTAATTCAGAAGCCATCAGTGTGTCAGAGTAGTTTAAATTATTTCTTTCAAATGCATTACCTTTTGGTTCAAGTTCATCTGCCATCATGTTAGGACAACCACTGGTGGTATTAGAGTTGTCTGGTGTTTCAAACAATCCTTTGCAGCTTTTCCTTTCTGATCAAGCTTTTATCAGTGACATATTTTGACATTTCATTGTTCATCTAATTCTTAGTCTTATTAGGAAATGCAGTATTTAGCAAATCCACTGAAATTATGATCACGGTCTTAAGACATAGGAAATAATTCTAAAAATCTCTAAAAAACCTAATGGGTACATTTCTTATCTGAAAGCCCATATTTGTCTCCTATGTGTTGTAAAAAGATCCTCAGAGGAGCTGAAGGAAATCAGTGTAATATATGTACAACATAGTCACCCGCACATGGATGGATAAAAAATAGTCCTTATAGACATCCTTAGGGCACTTCACTCTTTATATTTTTCAACCTCAGGCTTCAGACATTTATTCCCACTGCCAGCTTGTCTCTTCAGCAGTTGTTAATCCAGGACAAGATTTTACCTCACCTTCTTGTTACCGGGCTTCTTTCATAGTCTCATGGGCAGAATCCTATTGAAAGCTTTTCAACGCTCTAAATAAATTATATCCATCATCTTGCCTTAATGTACTATTTTTTCAACTCAGAGAATTCCAGGAGTTTAGGAGAAGCATAATTTGCCTCTATGTATGTCACGCCGATATATCTTTATCAAATTATAAACATTCTTGTGCTTTATTACTTTAATGATTTTCTCAGTTTTCTATGCACTGAAGTATTTGATTCAAAAATTATCCTTGGCTCCTCTTCTAAATGTGGGCTCCGTATTGAGCGCTTCTACTTCTATTTGTGCCTCAGCTTCTGCTTCATGTGAGGCAAAATTCTCTAAGCTTTTTAATGACAAACTACCTTCAGATGTTACAGTAACCTGGTCAGCTCTTGGAATTGACTGCAGCGGAGAAAGCAGCGTAGCTTGAAATGAAAGCTTTCAACAATTTTTTTAAAAAGATCATTTACAGATAAGTATCTTACTACAAATGTCGTCCACAGTTTTAACAAATCCTGTTATAATAATTCACTGGTGTTATGCACAAGCTGCTGTGGCACAGTCATTTTCGTGAATGGCTTTATTGGGAATATTATTGCAAACTGAGGAAAACAAAAGCTCTGTGGGAACTTTAACTCTACCATCTAGACTACTGTACTTAGCTATGAGCACTATTATTAACCCAGTTACAGAAACAGTTACTTGAATAATGAATGAGCTATTACTGCATACTGTAGGCTGTGAGATTTAAAAAGAAAAGCTGAAAGTGTTCACTCAGAGCAGTGGAGGAGAAATAAGGAAAAAGGAAGCCTGACATATTCTTTTGTCAAATATTTAATTTGGTTTCAGGTTAGTTTCAGAAAGATATTGATCAGCCTCTGAGGATAGTGATCTTCTTCCCAAAGACTATGATGAAAACCAGTCCATGTGAGAAACTGCACCTTTGAGAGGTTAGAATATAAATTAACCCTCGGACACAAAACTCCTAATTTTTTCTTCCCTGCAGAAATGGACCCTCTCCCTCACTTTTATCCACAAAACACAAAGCCATTTTTTATCAAACCTCCAGGAATTTCACAGTCAGGCAGTGCAAGGCAATTGCTGGGCAGTCCTGACCCCAACCTGGGATCTGAGTTCCCACTGCCTAGAAGGATGCCCCGTGCTGTGCCCCGGCTGGGTCTGGGCAGAGAAAATGGTACAGAGGACCCAGAGTTACCCTGACCCCGAGCCTCAGGTACTTCCTCCAGGCCACGTCCAGTCACTTCTGGTTGCAGTTTCCTCAGAGTGATCACCCTGGTCATCCTGGTTCTCATTCTGGAGCTGCCCAAAGGCTTTATTACTTAGTCCCATAAACTGCTCCACGTGCAGTTCACAAAAGAGGAACAATGTAGTTTGCACTATTTCCCAGCATGCATAAATAAAATTTCGCTGGAAGGTGATGGACACTGGTGTGTCCTCCCACCATGAGACGAGGTCGTTTATGTGTTCTATGCAGAGTGAAAGTACTAACTGGGGAGGGGCAAGAGCATCCTGCCCTAGCCATTGCCTGGGAGCAGAGAGGTCACAGGAGAGAAGGAAGATCTGCATCAGTTCAGCTCACAGCCTGATCTACAGGAGGAACATGAAGGAAGTCTCCTACCTTGTGGCCTGTAACCTTCTCCAGGGCTCCTCTGCTGCTGAAACAGCTCTGCTTTGTGCAAAAGTTTTACATTGTCACAGAGACGCTGTGAGGAGGTCCCCCTAGCCCTCTGGTCAGACACCTTCCTGAGGCCTCCGTCTCACTGAACTTTCAATGTAAGAAGCTGAGAGTACCCTTGAGTACTTCATGGCCATCTCTTTGGGCATTTCTGCAAGGTCTGGTTCTTTCAGAAGGAGAAAGGATTTAGATCTGGGTCTCTCATGTCCTAGACAAAGGCCAAGGTGAGGCAGAAGACAAAGGAGGGTGAAACAACACCTCCCCTTATGGCCCCTTCCTTCCTTCCTTCCTTCCTTCCTTCCTTCCTTCCTTCCTTCCTTCCTTCCTTCTGTCTCTCTCCCTTCTTGCCAAAAAAAAAAGAAAGAAACAAAGTGAAACTATTTGGGTGTCTGGAGTTGAACTCACAAATTATATCAGGACATTCAAAACCACATTTCCATGTAAACTTACTCTTCCTACTAAGATTTAACCAGTTTCTTCCTCACTCCAGATTTTATTTTCTGACTGGTTAAGGTGTGTTTAGAGCCTAGCAATGAGTCTATTGTTAACACTGCTGAGCCTTGGGTTTATTGGGAACAACTTTCCTCTTCTGTAGGGCTGACCATGAACTGTCTTGAAATATTTCAAGCTCCTTGCAATCTCACTTGCACCCTGCCTACCTTTTACTTTTTGCCACCTCTCTAATCACATAATTAATGCATATTTTAATCATCCCTTTTTCTAAAACACTGTTTTGATTTAACCCAAGTTAAATTTTTGCCCAGCTGAACATTAACCATTTACTCCCATTTTTTATTTTTGATGAGGCTAAATTCGCACACACCAGTTTTGTAGTGATAAAACTGTCAGCTAGGAATAAACTTTTCCTAACTTAAGGAGGCATTATACTGTAATTTATCCCTTCCCTATCCACGTGGTAATAAGCTATCCTGTTCACTTCCCAATGAGTTCACTGAATCCCTTGAAGGCAGCCTGTTGCCAACACACTGAAAAGAACCTTTTCTCTTCTTTCTCTATGCTTTTTTAATTACTATTATTCTTTCTAGGGCTATTTTTGCTGTAAACACACCCTATAATCATTTCATATTTACTGTATTTTTTAATATGAGACTGTTTCTATTTCTTCTTGTGGACACACAAAGGAGGGATTTCCATTTTCTAAAGGATACCTGGATGGCTCCAACAACCTGTTCAGTCTTTCTGTTTAGCCATCTGGCAGAGGGAGCTGCAGGGACCCAGCCCTGGACTCTGCCAAATGCGGTGCCTGCTCTTCTCACAGTGGGAATCACCCTGCCATGTCCCAGGGCCAACTTCAGCTTCATACTGATACTCTCATCACTCATTCATCTGATGAGGCTGAGATAAACATTCACCAAAGAGGATGTGTGAGAGAGCAAGTCTAGATCAGGGGAAATGTGCCACGGAGAGCAGAGGAGCTGCTTTGCACATCACTGGGAAGACCTCATTGCTTTGAAACTTCTGGCTTTAATACACATTTTTATTAGCTTCACTTGCCAGATTTTTTTTCTCCCGTCTCAACCCATCTTGCCACCCAGAAAAGAATCCAGAGTTTGTAGAGTGACACAGAAGTAATTTGAAGTAAAACGAGATTACTAGATTAATTTCTATACTGCAGTCATTCCAAGGAACAGCATAGCTAATATTACGCCTGAGGGTAAAACATATTTGGACTGCTTTCATATTTTAATGAAAAGTATATTCCACTGAGTATTAACACTAAACAACATTACCTAGAAATATGTTAATAATAGTTTTGTAGCTTACTGGAAGATTAAGATTTGACAATTCCCAGAGAAGCACAGCATCCTATGTAAATTCCTCTTAAACCTTGACAACAGTACTACAGAACTGATAATTTATTTATTTTAAAAATGTCAGCAGGGTATGACCACTGAGATGAAACATCTCATTTTCAAGAACATCTTCAGGGATGATGGCAAATTAGAGGCACTCACAGCGATGCACTTGGCATTAAAGAATACAGTGTATGATCAAATATGACAAGTAGAGGACTTGGGGTTTTTTATAAACAGAACAATAAATTTGCTTAAAAGCTAGATAAATTGTGATGGAATGTAATATTCTGTATTATGAAGTTCTAGTCCAATGGCTCTGAATAACTGAAGAATTTTATTTGTTTTTTATGTCAGAGAATTTAAACTCTGTCATCTTCACAGCTCTGTGCTAGTTATCAAACAGGGCCTGGTACTGTGCTAGACAAAGAAATAATAACCTAATAAAGAGCAAAACAGTTCTATGCAACTGGATTTTTTTCACTTCTCCCTCGCAGCAAAACTGTCATGGAATTTCCTGCTGCTACTTTATATAAGACATTGCTCTGGGGTTTATGTTTTCTCTCTTATATGAAGTACTTTTAAAAATCATTTTATCATTCATTCTTTGAGATTTTTTTTCACATTAAAAAAATCTCAGACTTTCCACTGTGTTACAAAAATGATCCTGTGATCAAAATATAACAATGACACACATAAAGTTTCATTTGCTGAAATAAAACCACAGATGCTTTAATAAAAAAAAAATCCCCTTCCCATCAGAGCAGCAATGGTCTGGGCATTACCCTATCAGTAAATATGCATCCAAAGATCACAGAAGATAGGGAAACATTTTAAGGGCTCAGTGTAAGATTTTCCTTTTGGCAATATTGGCTTTGTAGAAAGATGCCTTGTCTCGAAAAAAATAGATACAAAGAAAGAAGTGCTCAGTGCTGCACATCTCCCAGATATAGATGCTATCACAAGTTTTAAAGGCGTTAGAGTCAGACCCTCACCTGGGGTACGTCAGCATGGCCACACTGACTTCAGTGCCAGTTCGTATCAGTTGGCACTCCAGCTTTCATGACTTTAATGAAGTCTCTGTACTGCACAGAGGGTTACAGATTAGAAATACTTTTAGTTTTATTGAGTACATGAATGTTTCCAAAGCGCCTGATGTTGAAACACGAGTGTGTTGCCCTACAGAACAGCTGTTTCCCCCTGTTTTTTGGCCACTACGGTGACCGCTGACAGAAAGACCACTGCAGGACCGCATGGACCTAGTAGTTTTCCTTTCTCAAGACTCACTTGCCTGGGAGTATCTAAGCCTCCTGCCCTGGTGCCGGCTGTTGCCTGCCTTGCTCCCTGCATATGCGTTTTCCCCGTGCTCGTGCAGGTGTAGCTCTTCTGTGGGTGTGCAGGACCAGGGCACACCAGCTGGGACCAACAGCGCAGGACCAGGGCACACGGACCCACACCTACAGCAGCCCTCTCTGTGGCACAAGGATGACCCAGCAACACATGTAAGACCTTGTAAAGCTGTGCTTACATCAAGTGACACAACCAGCGATTCTGCAGAAGCTCCCGAGTGATCAGGTGTCACTCCTTCAATGGGAAACTATTTTTCCTGTCCAAACAAGGGCTGTATTGAGGGAATGGCAGGTGATCACGGCAGAGCGTCTGAGCCCAGCACAGCGCCGGGTGCCTGCCACCGCCACAGCACAGCCTGGTCCCACGTCTGTTAATTTACCGTACACTGCTAGTCACCCAGACAGACCAACACCCCAGAATTAAAGTCATCCCAGCCCTCAGCTGTGGCATAAATGACTCAAATGCTGGAACAAAAAATCCTGGAAAGGATCAGATTCATCACACTGATGGGATACTTTGTGCTGCTTTACTGGGGGAAACCTTTCTTCAGTCTCCCCAGGACTTCCTGCAGTAGGGGAGTCATTGAGTAGGAAAAGCTGTTTCTTTACTATCTCCTCTCCCAGTCCCAAAACAGGGATGATGATTAAGGAAAAAAGGTCTTGAGAATGTATTTATAATCCCTCTGATGTCCTGCACCTGCCACAGGCTTTGGGACATTCAAAGCAGCAGTAAGACAGTCTCAGGGTTACTTTTACATATATCAAGAATGGCACCAGTCCATTATTTTCCTCCTCCTCCTGAGCTACACTGGATGCACCTTGGCCATTGCTGAGCTTTGGCCTGCAGCCTGTGGAGTGCTGGTTTGGCATGAACTCCTGCTGTTTTCCCTGTTGGGAAGCTTGAGATGACCATCTGCAAAAATCCTTGCAGACATTTTAAAAGCCTGGTTCATAACTATTTTGTCACCCATGCCCACCCCACAGCTAGGTGGACCTTGTGTTTTCTGCCTGGTTCTCACTTTCTGTCACGTCCAAGCACAGAGCACCAATGGCAGAGAAAATACTCTTCCAGGGCTTCTGCCTTCATTTCAAAGCAAAGGACTGACTGGGATAGTACGTATGCACCTGGCAGCATAGCAGGATCACAGTGAGGGCTGATTCCTCCAGCAGGCACCTGCACCAATTGCCTCGTACTCCAGCTGTTGCCCACAATCCTCCAGCCTGCAGTTTGCAATCCCAACAGAGAAATCTGGGTACTCAGCAGAGCTGAAACACACACCACTGTCTGCTGCAGCTGCATCCCACATCCTCCAGCAGTCCAGTGGGCTGGGCTTTAAGGCTGAATCCTGAACATGGATGTGAAGGAAATACTTTCAGGACAAGCATGTCAAAAATTGGATCACAAATCTGTATCCCAAACAGGGTAAAATGCAAGAAAACAGATTTCCACTCCAGGCTAGGCTGGAGGGAGAGCCGTAAGAAAGAAAATAAATCTGTACAAAGATTGGAAAGAGGACCGATATGCAAAAAGAGAGGAACAGAGCTAATCTTAGTACTGCCAATGGAAAACTGAGATTGATTTCACAAAGCTTGAGGCAAAAGAGCAAAAGTTCCTCAGCAGCAAAGAACTATGGATCCAGACTTTGCCTCAGTTTCCCACAAGAGCGATGCGCTCAGTCATGAGAGGAAAAGACAGATGATGGGAACAAGATCTGGAAATCATGGTGGAAACAAAACTCAAGGAGTTCAATGTACTTGGTTCAGAGAAACTGGATGATCTCATCCCTGCGTTCTGAAAAAAACTGGCACAAAAAATGGCAAGACGGGTGCTTCAGAAGGAAAACAAAGTGCTCAGATCAAGTCTAGACTCATTAGTCTGTCTCAGCGGTATTCAGGGTTTAAAACAGATTCTGAAGAAAATCATAATTAAAGACATGAATGTGAAGGGAAAATGTGATAAAACACAACAGGAGTGATTTGAAAGTAGCTTCTGCCAGATTGTCTTTGATAACACATTAAATTTATCTAATAAAGAAAATGTTCCAGTCAGACTCTCTGGACTTTAGTAGGATATTTTGCTATAGGTCATATGGAAATCCTTTCTTTAAACTGGAAAAGATGGGGTCAGTTGGGAAAGTGAAAGGTGAGTAAGAAGCTGGCTTAGAGATAGGAGTGTGGAAGGAAAAGGAGGCAATGAGTAATCCTGCAAGAAGTATGTGGCTGGAGGGAGGTTACTAGGCGAGACTCCAAAGTCTTAATATTTTGATAATGACCTTGTCAAAACCATTAGAACTGTGCTGATAAATTAGCTGGTGACCTAATGTTAAGGAACGTCATGAATACAGAGGAACAGCAGAATACCATACAAAAAGAAGTAAATGGCCCTCGGGGCTGGAGTAAAGGAAAGGAAAGGGATGAAATCCTATAGTACCAAAAATGAGCTCATGCACTTGGGAACAAAAGGTCTTCATACAGACCCAGTGTTAGCTTCAAACTAAGGAATTTGCTCAGTCACACCAAACTAACACAAGAGTTATCTAATTCTCATTGATTGGAATGGGAAGAAGTCTCCAAAACACCCTTAAATTGTGGAACGTAAAGCAGATAGCCATCAAATATCAGTCCTTTTCCTGGGCAAAATTCACATTGCACAGGCAAAGCAAGAAGAGGTAATGGTTTACACTCTGCTCCAGGATGAACGGGGGCCCCATCAGAAGCACCCTCATAAAAACCTCTTGTGAAGCACAGCCTCAAACACAGGACCAGTATGGCTGCTGGAGCTCCCTGTGCTGGCAGTTACCCAGCTACTGGTGACTGACTACCCAAGTAGGACAGTCTGTCACCACTCGCCAGCCGGGCACCAGGCAGCATGGAATCACAGGAGAATGAGGGTATCCAAACTGCAAGGACTGTCTTACCACAAGTTTCTCGACAGTCATGCTCAGGAGCAGGGGGTTTGGAGCAGGTTCAGTAACAACAGATGGTCATCCTCAAGGGACAGGTTTTGGAGCAGAGCACTCCCAAATCCCTCAGTAAGAAATAGCAGTAGCTATTTTTTTCCCCTGATGTGGACATGGCAGTCTTCATTTCTTGGCACCTTTTTTTGTCAGTTTTCATGTGCCATGGAGGGCATGGGCACAGATGACTTTTCACAGAGCAGTTTCTCTTGTGGCCTTGCAAAGCGTCAAGGAGAAGCACAAGCCAAAATGCAAGCAGAAGCAGACTCTGAATTTGTTCCATTGCCATATTGGTCTGCCACCACAGAGTCAAGCAATTGAATCCAGATATAAGCATACGTGTTTGCAAAATAACAAATGCATTTCCCAGAACTAGAGATACTTTGCATAAACTGAATGGAGGCAGTTTGGATTAACTTGGCTATAGATCCAGCACAGAGCCAGAATTTGGGACTTCACACACAGTCGGTTAGAGGAAAAAGGAGCCTTCTCTTAGCTTGCTGAATAGCATTTTCAGTAATCTTTACAGAGCATCTGTAATGATTAAATCTGATTCTGTAAACAGTGGATTAAGATCTCTGAAGGACTGAAAAGGTAAATATTCTAAATATCAAGTTCTAGCAAGGTGTGCAAAGGCCCAGGTCTGTATGTGAATAAACTATTAAGGTATTTGTAAAAAGCTGGAAAATAACCTGCCCCAAAATCCCTCAGGTCAGAAAAATAAATTTAGTGTCTGTTTTTTCAGCTTTGAAGGAAAGGGTGTCATAGCCGTATCCAATTTCCACATGTTAAGACCTCAAAATAACAGTTGAATATGACTTTGCAGGCATTACTGCTGCAATACCAGGACTTGTCTATAAAAAATGCACAGAAAAAGTTTGTCTGCAGAACAGGAATTCTGATGACATGGTATCAGCAAGGAGCTTGGTAAAGACCCCAAACACATCTATAATACATGGGCTGAAATCATGGTTTAAATTTATTGTTCAATTACAGCTTCAGGCTCTTGGAGTTCACTGCTGCCAAGAAATATATATGACATTAAATTATGGAATATTTTGTTTAATATTTTAATACGTTTGAGTACTTGTAACATTTTATTTAAGCATATTATTCAGAGAACAGAAAACATTGCTCTTTCCTAATTAAAGGTGTGAGTCAGCAAGACCAATAAAATGCTTACTCCAGTGTTGGAGGAAACTCTGAAGAGGGAGAGAAATCCTATTAGAAAATCTCTATTATCCTGGCAATGCCTGCCTGAGTGACATCTCAATGTATTTTTGCTGAGTTAAGCCTTACAAGGCCCATCCACTTATGGCACAAGATTTCATTTCACCATTAATTTATTTAATTTGTCAAGAGATTAATAGGCATGTGAGATGTTAGTTAAAATTTCAGAGCACATCGTGAGGCTCTGTCAGCTAGAGGAAGGCTATTATTAGCAGGAGCGTAGATGCTATTTGAAGGTGGAGGGCCACAAAAATTGAGGGAGGAATGGCCACCTTTTATGGGAAGGGCCATGCAGACAGTGAGCAGCACCTTCTTGCTGCTTTGGCCAATGAACATTGTAGCAAAACTCATCAAAAAAAGAACCAGATAAGAGAAGATATCTTAATTTCCAAAGAATATTCTGACAGGGCTTGAGGTACTTTATTTCTTGTGATCACACCTGCAAGACACACTTGACCATGTAGCTCTGGAGAACTATGAGGAGTAGCAGACTAACAGTTTGATCTCTCACTTCTAAGGTTGAACACGTCTTAAGAGCTCAGCAGCTGCAGGCTTGGCCAACTGCATCTAGACTAGGCAGGCGTACTCCCTGGGGCGCTCATGATCTGTCACCTAGAGCAACGAGAACCAGTTTTCTTTTACATTTTCCCTTCTTTGGAAACCACAGCAGACAACGAGTGCATCCAGGTCTCACCCCTGTATGGCTTTAGCACGTCAACAAGCTGTGTAGCTGGACGTGAGAGGTATGAAGTGCCCTTGATCCTGCAGTTTAGATAGAGCTCTGTGGAGCAGCAAAGCCAATCCACAGGATTACTAAAAGAGTTTCACCTTTACTCTAGCTCTTTTCATTGTTGGATGGATCAATCATTAAAGCAGCTCAGATGGGATTTTCAAATGTTAATGATTTGCAAGCATCCAACTTCCTCCATTTCATTCAAGTACCATTAAAAAGACTGTCTCTGATCTAAGCTCTGTTAATAGGAATCCAGTATTTAAACCGGGATCCCCTCTTAGCTGGAAATTTTTAATAAAATTTCTAAATGGCAACATTACTGTCATTAGTAATGAAGTAGATACAATTATTGCTAAGTGAGCAGTCGATACGTATTAATAGCGTCTCATTCAAACATGCAGGAAAATTGCATTACTTCCAGAATGTATCCTGCAGGGAACAATCTCTCACTGCCATGAGGCCAGATTCCCATGTTGTTCAAACCCATACAACTAGAAGAATAATTCTGCTAACTTCTGATAGGTGTGAGAGAAAAACATTTTCAACAGCCTTCCCTAAACCAAGGCTCTGATCCCTTGTGATTGAGGGGTATCCACAGTGGAGTATGGCCACTGGAGTGCTCTTCACCCCACTTCTACTCTGTAGCCTCCCTGATATTCACTGTAGCCCTTCACCCTAAGTTAGTCAACTGGGTGCACTTCAAAGGAGGAGATGATGGCCAGAACCCCTTCAGGCAATGACAGCATCTGAAACCAGATTTCTCTGTCTTGGAACGTCCTCTCACCACTAAAACATCAGGTAAAACCAGGTGTCATAGGGCAACACAGCCACCTTGTTCTCAAGCCCTGCCCAGCTGGGTGCTGAGCCTCAGGAGAAGGCTTCTGCCTCTGGGCCGTGGTTGGGCAGAGACTAGTGATATGAAGCTCTGAGTCAGTTCTAACTCCTAGAGAGCAGTGGCACCTCTGCTATTTTCTATTGCCTTGTTCTAGGCAGATCCCTCAGCAGCAACCAGGGTTTTCTGAGGACCTAACCCTCCCACACACTCTGTTATGTGTAAGCAGGCTAGATCTAACTCTTGCAGACTAGATCTAACTCTTGCTTCTGCACCCTAGTCTGAAATACCTTGGTTTAAATTACAGCCTAAATCGGTGCCACCTAAAATAGCTTTTTTGGGTGGCACCATAATGCATTACTGAGCCCCACAGCCTTTTGCATCTATCAGTGTTTCACCTGCCTTATAAGAACTGAACTCAGCTCCTCTACCTACTTTTAAGGAGCACTCTTTAGTTGTAGCTACAGCCATCTCTTAATGCAGTAGGTGACTGGTTTGTGTTCAAAATAATTAGCTTTTGTAGAAGAGTTTGTATCTCTTCCTTGGGCTTCTGGTAATGCTCTCTTTGACCATAAGGGCCATGTACAGAGATGATGATACTCTTTACTGTAGCCATCCTTCTAGCACATTTTCCAGAGAGCAGTGTTGCTACTGTACCGATCTCCTGAAAACAGCTGTCTGCTGAAGTTTGCTGTATCTTCAAATATTTTATAAAATCCTTATAGAAGTTGTGGCTGAAATGAAAGCTGGTACAAGAGTCTGGTAGGATCTGAAAAGCACAATTCACTGAGTCATGACAGTCACTTGAAGCAAACCTCTCTGAAGTGGGTACAGTCATTGCTCTGGATGAACATATGTTTGCCTTGTCCCCGTAGGAGTGGAGCACATTCTCCGCTGACGTACAGTCGCGTTGTTCTAAAGGGGGTTTTTCTGAACATCGGCAGCTTGTCCAAATGCTAATCCTGAAATTATTGAAGAAATTCTCTAAAGACTATTATTTTCCCAATACACGTTGGAGTGTTATCCTGAACACTGTTTTTCTTTTCACTTATCCACAAAACCTGCAAGAGATTTTCCTATTTAGAGCATGAGTCTGCACCTTTGAATTTCATAGGAATGTTATTATTGAAATAATATAAATTAATATTTTTTTACATGCTACATAAAATAGAACATTTGCAACAGCCATGACTTATAAACATCATGTATTTTCCCTTTTTTTGATGGGGAGTGGCATAGCAGTGTTGCCAGAAGAGAAATACTCCCTGTTCTCTTTCCATTTCTCTCATGCACACACATTTATAGTGAATGTCAAGAAAATTACAGCACCATAACTGAGAGTTTAGAAATTGCCCAGAACTATAAAAAAGTTGGACTGAAAACAGGCAGGAAGAGCTTCTGATTTGCTGAGCACTGACCATGAGTGCCACAGTGGAAGAAGATGGACATGGAGCTTGCGGTAAGAGACTGGCAGTCTCTTCAGTGGACTCTCACTCACTGTAACTGAAAATATCCCAGATAACACATATCCCCAAAGCAATTTAGGCTGAGACATAGATCTCCTCCTCCTAGTACCAGAACTGGATTTCTGCACATTGAGAGTGTCAATGCTAGTGCTACTAGCCCTCATGCTTAACTCTTTCCCTTCTAGGCAACTCCATTAGTATAATGCCATATTTTTTATCTGAATAAGATCATTTTTATCTCACAGTTAAAGCCCCCAGTGTAATGTTTTCAGAGGACTGGCAATCTAGGATTTACCTGGAATGTGTGATTGCAGGCAGAAGAGCCGATGGTAAATGCTGTGGACTGAAGAAACAGATCCAGACATCAAGGTCTTCACTGTAAGCCTGAGAGCACTGCACCCTTGATGCTGTAGCTCCCATCACATCCCATATCTTCCCTTTTTACCATGTCTTCATTACCTCTCTATTTCCATCTTCAACATCAACATTGTATGGGCATGGGATGGTTTTAAAATGTCCTTGTCCATCAGGGGAATACCAACACATTTATCCATAATGTATTTTCTTAAGGATTTCATTTAAGACCAACCTGTCTATATGGCAGACATCAGATTTGAGTTTTTCAGAATCAGCTTCAGCAGAATATATCAGAATAAGGCAGGGAATATCTTGGGATACCTGCCTTGCTTTTCCCATATATATGGGAAAGGTGGGGATTCAATACACCGTGACTCCATGATTTGCAAGCAGAACTCTGCAGTTTTCGGAGTTTCAGTTTCACATACAAAGTAATGACTCCCTTAATCATGAAGATTTTCCCTTAGTCTTCCAAATGCTGGTGATTATTTGGAAATTACAGCAGCAGTGGGAATTTTCTAGGGGAAAATGTTGTTCAGGCAGGTGAATTTACTCATTATTTGAGGAATACATCTGTTAGTGGTGGGTGGTTTTCCCATAGAACCTACCAGGAGGATGCTGCTGTACACCCCCATTCTTCATAAAAATAATAGTCTACTCTAAAAGTGAATGTGCAGAATGCAGTGTGACCCATAATGATTCATAATTTTCTGGGAATAAGCAACCCAAGACTTGAGTGATCAGAAGGGGCAAACACCTTAAGCACAGCAGTTTTGCTAGTAGCCACCTGAGGTTAAATACTTTGCTTGAACCTCATCCAGACAACCCTGTCATGACCACAAAACAAGTGTGACAAACGAGAGATGATACTGTGTGAGTCCAAGGACATAGCTGAACTTCATATGCTTTGTTCCTGGAAATGAGTCAAAGACATTCCTACCCTTTATTGATCTTGTCATTATCACAACACGAAATTGAGAAATAAGCAATACAATGAACTTCTCCAAAGAAGTGATCTGTGTGAGAAGCTTTCATGCTCCTTCTTAACTGAGAGGGTCAAATGCCTCTGCAGATTTTCCTTTGAATTTACTGATTTTTTCCTTTGAACTTTTTGCAGGTGGAAAGGTTTCCTGGGAAAAACAAGGGTCCTAGAGAGAAGTAAGCATGCTGTTGTAGCAGCTGAAACCTTGGAGCCATCTGCAAACAAGTTCACAGGCTGAAGGAATAGCCAGGCAATAGGCGTTTTCAGATCGCTGCTATCTACCTTAAATCATCCAGCCTCCAGAGCAGCCCCACGTACTCCCAGCCTCCAGTTTTTGGCCTGAGGCGCGGGTTTCTTGGGCCTCCTGGAATAACTCCAAATCCCAGCTGAGGTGACGGTGCCAAGGCCTTAAGTGCTGCAGCCCTGCTTCTATCACTGCGCGGGGCCGGGGAAAAAAAGCAATCTGGCTCCTGCCAAGCAGACCACAAACGACTTGCTGAGCCCATTGTTGGTTCGTTTCCCTCAAAATAGGGGTTATCTTCTTTTCCTCACCATGTTTTGTACCCGTATGCAATGCTGATTTGTTCCCTAATGTGAAAGGAGACCTGGGGGCGGGGGGAGTGTGTCTCTAAAACTGCAGGGGCAGGAGGCTTGTCAAGCGAAAGGAAAATCTTACACTTGCTTTCCCAGCCTCGCCGGAGCTGGCGGCCATCTCCAGAGGCAGGTGGATTGCCACCCTGCCGGGAGCAGGCCCCACATCCACAGTGTTTCGGGTTAGGCCAGTCCTGGGTTTCTGGCTTAGTAGTGACCCAAGTGACAGCAGCAGGAAAGGCTCCCTTCGGCTGCACGTCCCTCCCAAGCCCTTTCCTCATCCCACTTTCCACCTCTGCTTGCAATGCACGGGTGGCACAGCTCTGCCGGGCTGGAGGTAGCCAAAGAGAAGGAAAGCATTAGGGGCAGTAAATAAGTGCATGTTAAAAGTTAACGCCATCAGCCAAAAACCTCAGAGATAGAACATTATCAGTCTTCGAAAGTTATTATGCAGAAGCAAACTGCTGAGTGCATAAATATTTTATAGACCTTAAACTATTGAACAGTTATTGGAGCTGGGATTTAATCTCTTTCGGCCTGACTTGACAAAATAACAAAAAAGGGGATCACGGTGAGAAAACAGACTGTAAACCCATAGGATGAAACCCTGGACTCCATCCAGAGAGCCCATTCTCCTCCTATGCTGGTAATTGTTGTAATTCACTGACTTTAATGAAGTTACTTTTTCTTCACACCCAAACTAAGTGTGAAAAGAATAGAGTGCAAAGCTTTTTATTAATCTTTGAGAGATCTGTACTGTTTGAACCTAATCACCTGAGATGCTAAGGGCATCTTCTGCATGGTAAATATTCCTAGTGCCCTTCAGCTGCAGGTAGGGACTCAGAGAGATTTTTCATTTCATCATAAAATCAAAGGGATGGACTTGATATATGAGGGCCTCAACACAGGCCCTAAAATTCTTCCCAGAAACATACAGGAAAATTCTCAGTGTTTTCCTGAAGGAGTGATTTATACTGTGACTATAACCCTTTCCACCACCAAAATGGCTTTATTCGCCATGTAAATTTTAAGAAAAGTTGGGAAACACCCCAGCGTGGCTTTCCATCTGGTATCACTGAGCTTCTCCCAGCTGCAGAGAAAATCCCATGCAATTTCTCAGCTGCACAAACTGAAGATGAACCCACTAAACTGCAAACTGGGCTTTGCAAACCCTTTCCTTTTCAGCTGTTTCCCATGTAGCATGGAAGAGGTTCTGCTGACGAATTCTGGACAATTAAAATTTGCTGCCTGCCTTGGGGGCAGCTGCTAAAGCACTTCCACCTCCCATGTGGACCCACACCAGCTGCCCATGGTGGCAGGCAGGCTCCTGCTGGAGGGCTTGGTGCTGGAGTGGGGCCCTGGTTCTCGGCAGGTACGCGGCTGGTGGAAAGTGGAGCTGCCTTGGATGGAAAACACAGCATTGACCGCTTTCCAGTGAGTGGGCACAGCTCACCCTACCTGCAGAGTGTCCCTGGAAAAGTCTCTCTTTCTCCCCAGGATAGGAAGAGCAAGTTCTGCCAGTCCATCTCCTACTGTTGGGAGCCTCTGACTCTTCTCTGCCATGACCAAATCTTCCATGGGCTTGTGGCACAGAAGGATGCTGCGGCACAGAAAATGCACAGCCTGACAAATGTCCTTTATCTCCTTTTTGATTTTTTTTTTTCCCCCAAATCTGTGTGTATGTAAGGAAGGTCTGCTTTCCTGGAGTTGCTCTATAAATGAGTTGACAAGCTCTGACCCTGTGGTAGAAAGGCAAACTCCTCTGTTAATCTATTAGAAAAGGGTCTCATTCACATTAAAGGGAGGCTGGTTTCTAGCTTCTGTTTTCACAGAATATTCTCACAGATTTTCTAATGCAATACACTGGAGCAGATTTTGCAGTAAAGGTTAAAAATCCTTTTCTTTAGGAAAAGTGTCCCTTTCTATTACTTTTAAGACCTATAAGCCTTGGTCATGCTGAGGAGAGGTGCCCAAGGAGTGCTTGTACCGGCACTGATTGGAGAAACATTGGGCAGGATTAGACCGTGTCTGTATGATAGCAGCGTAGCCTAGATCCCATTAAAATAAATTAGACTCCCCATTAAATTAAATTAGACTCCTCTTTACTTCTTGGGCTCACCTGACAAAAAGAAAATGCATTGCTATGATTTACATGCTGCTTTGGCTTGTACCATCTTTCAGCCTCTTGATGTGTGTCCTCGTTTCAGCTGGGAAAGAGTTAATTTCTCTTTCTAGTGATTGCTGTGAAAGGAATGTCAATAATACCTGTTGTTTTCAGTTGTTGCTAAGTGATGTTTACATTATTCAAGGACTTTTTTCCAGCTCCCCATAGAAGAATAGGTAGAATGATGGAATGGCCAATGAAATACTCCATACCATAGATGCCATGCTCAGTATCTAAATGGGGGTTAGCCGGGGGGAGGGAATCTGTGACCGCTGCTCGGGATGGTGCCAATTCACTGGGCGGTGAGAGTGTCTGGTGTTATTGTTATTATTGTTGTTACTGTTATTATTATTATTGGTTTTTTTCCTTTTCTGATATTGTTCTATTAAGCTGCCTTTGTCTCAGTCTACGAGTTTTTTTCCTTTCCCTTTTTCCTTTCTCCTTTTCTGCCTCTTTTCCGTGCCGGGGGAAGAGGGGGTGAGTGAGCAGTTGTTTGGAACGGGTTAAACCACAACAACATGTAAGACATATACGCATTTAAAACCACCTAAAATGAAGTAAATGAAGGTAGATTGAAGGAAATACAGAAAGGATGCAGCTTTAACTGACTTGTACATGAATTTGTCTTACTAGTCTCAGTCCTGGCAAAGGGAGGGAAGCCTTAGAGGACACAGCAGGATGAAGGCCCTTCTCCATCCCTTCCCTCACCATGACATGACACGACACCTCCCCACATGGCCACTTGCGGCATTCTTTGGTTTTCCTGAGGGATGTGGAATGGTTTTTACATTCCCCCCCTTCCTTCCTCATTCTTCCTTACTCCTACCCCTATGACAAGCATGGAATCATATTTCTTTTATTACCACTGAAGAAAAACTTTTAACATTTCATTCACTCATTAGCAATATTTGGTGCTTGGTTTCCTCCTGTGTATCTGTGAATCTGGGTAAAGAAAGAGAGGCTACTTGATTTTGTCTTCCTGCCTACTCTCCTCTTGTCCAGAGGAGAGCTACAAAGTTGGTGAGGGGGCTGGAGACCAAGTCCTATGAAGAGAGGCTGAGGGAACTGGGCATGTTTAGTTTGGAGAAGAGGAGGCTGAGGGGAGACCTCATTGCCCTCTACAACTACCNTAATATCCCTCTCCTGTTCTTATGCAACAGCACAGCATATTATTAAGAAATATTTTCTACATTGGGGCGACTGTTTCCAGAAGCAGCTGGTACAGAAACATTCTGTTACGCTTAGGCTGTGTTTTAGTTTTAAGGATGCTTATCCACAATGTAAATTCTGATTATGGAAATTTCCTTCCAATGTTTAATCAACCCTTGGGAAACACACTTGCAGCAGCTGCTCTTTTGAAGCCAGCACACCAGATCAAGCTCTATGTTAGATAAAGTGTGTTTCTCATATCTCCATTCAGAATAGTCAACATTTAAAGGTTGAGTTAGATATCTTCCAGCTTCAGCAGTGCTAACAAGAGTTCGCTCAGCCTGTGCCTTCAGCAGTATACTTTCAGACATTCAGGGCTTTGTAGAGCTTTAGGGGTTCAATACTGCATCATACACTAATTGTGAATTTGCCTTGGCCCTATTTCCTTACCTGGGTTTTGCCTTTTGTCTGATTTTTCCCCCCATCCTTCGTCTACTTTCTTCTTCGTTCACAGACACCTGCTTGCTAATGTCTACATATTTGAGGGGGGCATCATATTTCCTCTGTGTCCACCTTGTACATATTCAGGAACTGTTCTACATGATGCTGAAGTTTTCAAAAGCCTCAACCTGGGGCTGCAAGAAATCCTACGTTGCTGAAATTTAACTTTATCTGAGAATCCTGCTGAATTAAGCTCGATGTCAATGATGCTGGAGGGAGGGCATTGCTGGGAGAGGTGCTGCAGTTCTGCCCCAGAGGGCTGAAAGTACCGGCTGCATCACAGGATCCTTTCTATTATAGATCCTTTAAATCACTGATTTTTCATAAGAAAATATGAATAAAATATAAAAGATACATCCGTATGCTTGTACAAGTTAGACAATACTCTGCCTCCTTCTGTTACGCTACAGTTTCATTGTAAAATACAGTCTGGTTTTATACAGCACAGCATAAAGTTAATTTACTTTTTCTGACACCTTAAATTCACATAAAAGTGGCATTCAGTAATCTTGATTTCTTTTGTTATATATAATGTCATGTCAGTATTGGAACAGTGTGTCTTTATCAGCATGGGCCACGGTTTTGTGGTCCCAAATGCAATAATATGCGTAAAAATAGTTTCACTTTTAGAGGCACAGAGAGCAAAATGCCTCTCCTGGGAGTCACCTGGAGCAGAGATGTCCAGCAGCACAAGGACTCAGGAGGTTTTAAGACTCTCCATACTCCTAGTTGAGGGTCTCTTTCAAGACAGATGGATGTAGGTAGACTACAGATGCCAGCAAATGTTAACTATTGTTTTAAGCTTAAGTTCTGTTGGGCTGGTGAGCTGCAAGGCGACCCGCCGATAACTGTGGTCCTGCTCACGTAATGGTCCTGTAGATAACTAACGGCCCTGGCCCCTGTGTGCATAAAGCAGAAACAGTCCCTGTGTGCTACATCCATAGAGGAAGATGACAGCAATGTCTGGTGAGAGCATGTCAGAGGCAGCAGAGGATGCCACAAGGATGATAAAGGTGGGGGACACAACAGCCAAAGGCCAAAGCCCTTTGGTGCATGGAGGAGACCCCCAGCTTTCCTGCGCAGTGGAGTGTGATCCCTACACTCTCCCCCTCCTCAGCCCTAGACTCAGCTCAGCGTGGGTTACGCCTTGTGGCACTCGCACAGCTTGGGGTTTGTTAAAAGATTTGTTAAATGATCCTTTCCAAGGTCATGAAGCTCTACTGACTTGCAAAGTGTTGTCAGCAGAATTTGATTATTTATAATTCCCAAACCAAAAAGAATTGGTCAAGATCCTACCAAATCTTTTGAATAACTTACATCTGCTCTTGTTGTGAGATAGAAGATTTAGTGAAAAAAGTAAAATAGAGGCACAGCCCAAAATACATTATAGCCTAGCTAAAATGGCCAATGAAGTTTTTGAATTTGACCATACATGTTTTTAGAAGCTCTAGTAATAAAGTGACTCAGGCCAAGAGGTTGATAGGAGGGGAGAGGAATGCAGAGCAGAGGATGCAAAAAATGAGCAATCATGCACAGGTGGACAATGCAAATGATAAGATCTCTGGGAGTGCAATTAGCAAGAGAAAAATGGATGACCTCAGAATTAAAACATAAATTGGACCACTGGCATTTGGGAAATAAAGACCCCCATGATTATTAGGTGGAAAATATGGAACAGTTTGTCCCATATCTTAAGAAATAATATACAAGTCAGCAGAGTGGAGTCCTTTAGTTCAGCCTTTGTGTACTGCCACACATTCTTTAGTGCTCAGCAACTTAGAAAATACCTAAGAAGTCTTCCTTCATCTTTTTTTTCCCCCTTATGAGTCTTCAAAATAAAGTCTAGTGTATTTTTCACTCACTACTTTGATATCAGGGTGTTGTACACAGTTTAAGAAACTGAACAAAAAAGAAAAAAATTTAGTAATATGTACTAATCCTATGCTGTTTAGGAGCTTGGCAAAAACGCTATTGAATATATGCTTTTCAAGACTCCTAGCTTGGCCAAAGCAAAACCAAGGATGTAGCTCATGAACACTCTCCAAAAAGCTTCATTCTGACTACAGCATGTGTTTTAAATGGTCTATAGCACTCAGTAATCTACTTTCTGGTTTCCTTCCAGGCCTCTTCATTGCTATCTCCACTTGCTGCAGAAATTGAGTACTTGTGTACGTGGGAGGCATGGTGTAGCACGGATTTATCACAGAAAAACAGAGCACTCCTTATTGGAGGCACACTGCTAATACCTCTGAAAAGCTACAGGGCCTGGTGGAGGGGACTTAAATCATCCACTGGTATTTATTTCAGCTCAAAGTTATGCATGCAAAATAGCCATAAAAAGGGTGGCTCGATGAATCTTTCCTGCCCTGAGCTTGCTCTGCCCCTCCCAGGTGACCTGCTCTGGTGCAGATGTGTGGCCCACAACCTCTCCCATTCCTGTCCTACTCCCTTCTCCTCTTCTCCCAGCAAAAGAACGACCACGAGGGGAAGCTTTCAGCTGCAAACCTGCTGGCCGTATCCTTCAAGACATGTGAGCCTCTGGCAGGGGCCCAGAGGCCCAGCAACGCCTGGCTGGAGCCATCCTGCTCCTCGGCTCAGACTGCCTGCATGGGGACGCCATCCCCAGTGCAGCCATCCTCTGGCAGCCCCCCCAACCCAGCCAGCCCCCTCGAGTAGTGGCATTGCTGCTGCTTTGGGACATTTAGTTGAACCTTAGAGGTTTGTCATTCTCACCTCACGCTGCCGTCTGAAACAGTTGCTACGTCTCAGCCCAGATGCTTCATTTCAGAAGCGAACGGCGTGATTCCTGTATACATTTGCTTTCTCAGTTTGTCAAGCACTTAAGTGCCTTTCATCTTGAAGTATCCGAAATGATAATATGTACTTATATAGCTCAAGCTCCTCTAATGAATTAGGTTCTTCATAAACACTCAGTAATTAGGCCTCACAACAGCCCAACGAGCTGGGAATAACTCTTTGCGGTGGTGCAGAGGAACAAGCTGAGGCTGCATGGAGACAGGCAGGGTTCAGGCTACCAGCTGGACACGCAATAGCCCAGTGGCCATGAGGCGCTGGGAGCTGTGTCTGCACCGAGGATGGTCCCCCTTATGTCCCAGAGGAAAGAGCATAGAAACCACAGTCTTTTTCCCAGAAAGTACCTCAGTACCTGCCCGCTCCCTCTGCCAAGAGCTCATGGTGACCCAACCCAGTTCCTTGCCCCAGCGTTGGTGCTGTGGGTGGTGGGATGGGGACCCTGGCACCGCTGCCAGGTGCTGCGGGGCAGACACTGGACTCCATCATCGCAGCCTCCTGGGAAATTCATGTCCATTTTGGCCGGAGAGGAACAAGAGGCTTCTAGGCAATCAACAAGCTTCAGACATGCGTTCTTGAAGGAAATGAAAAAGGGAAATGGTGATATTGGCAACTGGGCATTTTCAATCAGAAAGCATTCCAGTCAAAGGGAAAAAAAAAAAGCCCTAAGCAGGTCTGCCCGCAGACTCCTCTTGCTCTGTCTCTTTTTCTACCTTTCTCAGCACTGCTGTCATCTGTCACTGGCAGCTCTACTGTGGGAATTTCCTTTCTCTCTGATGTTTTTGTAGCACTTTCAGCACTGTGACAATCAGGAATTGTATGTATCACAATCGTAGCTTTCAGCTAAAGGAAAGGACCTCTTCTGCAAGGTCTTTCATTGTGTCTTCCATAGTCTCTCTTCCAAAGATATAATGAAAACTACTTGCTTGAGTCAAAGGAATTGGCACAGCTCGGATGCATGCAGCGGCTTCTTTTCCTCTACTGGCATCTTACACAACTTCCAGCAACTGAACTACCTTTTGCGCATGATCTTCCTATCTCCTTGCTTCTGCCACTTGGTTTTTATTGACCCAGAGGATTCAGGTCTCCTGCTGAAATACACAGAGACCTGATGGTAGCGTTGTTGCCTTTCCCCTGTGATGACCACGAAGAAATAAACTTATGCATTTCTCATTTTTCAAAGCCCTGAAGTTACCCACCCCAGCAGTACAGCAGGAGTGTGTTTTGCCTTGATGATACAGCAGCAGAATTAAGACACCAGCAAGTCATTGTGGGAAACAGTCCCCATGCTTTTCCCAACTCTGTTGTGTCTTTGCTGGTGCTGCCTTTTTGGTGGCCTGCTCCTGCCTGCCCTCCTGCTCTGTGGGGCTGATTCTCCCTTGCCGTTTGGGAGCTCCTTGCTGCAGCTTTTAATTGAGTTTGCTCTTTCGCTCTCCTGCCATCTCCCCCCTTCATCTCCTTCATTCTGTGCTGAGGGTTTTCCTGCCCTCTTAGCCCTGCTCCCTGTCTCTGTTTGGCTCAGCAAGCCCTGGGCCTGCCTCGGTACACAGCAGTAAGGAACACCAGCCCTGTCCCCCTGCCCTGCGCACACGCTCACCAGCAAATTTGCACTAATGCTTTTCTTTGCCTCGTTTTTTTCCCCCTCCCTCTCTCCTGAGGTGGGATCTGTCTCTCATACCAGATAGTGTGAGCAGAGAGAAACCAGACTCAAGGCAAAATTCCCATTAACTTCAGTAGGTGCAGGATTTCACCTCAAGTGTTTCATGTTCTGGGCGCTGGTCAACAACATGAAAGGACTCCACACTTGTAAAACCTGAACCGCCGCAGCCACTCGAGCCAAGCAAATGCAGATGCAGTTCCTGATGCCCCCTCCAAGCCCCTCTCTGTGGCCACGCATGCTCTTTCCAAGACCTGTGAAGGTTGTTAATCTCTCCTCTTAGCTGTTTATTGTCACCATGTTGGCAGCTATTGCTGAGCGCGTAGTTACCTCTGCATTGCCTGAACCGGGCTCTGACTTTTACTGCTACTGCCCAGCAGTACCTCGAGCCTTGTTGTCTTTCAAGTGTGCTCCCCTTCAGCCCAGTCTTCCACATCTTGTTTGTGTTATTGCTACTGATGGGGCTTTACAAGCCTCTTTGGCTCCTTGAGTCCTGCTGGCTGGTGCCCTCCTGCTCCTCTGGCTTCCTGGGACGCTCATTTCCCCAGCATTCCTGTGTCAAATCAGTTAAATCCTGAGATCTTGCTATGTCTTCCTTCCTCTCCTGTGTGCTTGCCATCGGCCTTCTGCTCAACTGTCTTCAGTTTTATCTCCGCTGCTGCCATGGGTGCCAGCTATGCCCCGTGTCTAGCTGCAGATCTCACTGTTGCCTTTTGCCTGGTGGTTGGTCTTCCACTCGGTCACTGTCCTATAATGACTTCACCCTCGGCTCCTTTTATTGTTGCGAGACACTGATCTATCCCAGCGTCATCGTGCCTGTGGCTGCTGACAGCCTGTGGCTGTGGCAGCCTGTCTGTCAGCTTACCCTGGGGTCTTGATTTTCCTACTCATCGATCTCTTGCTGAGCTGGTGTTTAGTCCCTGGGAGGGTTGCTGCAAGAGCACAACATTTCCAAGTAGACATCTCTTCTTGTCTGTGCAGTTTTTGCTCCTGGCTCTTTACTGTCATTCCTGCCTTTCACTTGTTTTGTAGGAACCCAGGGGAAGAGGTCTTGTGCTCAGATTCCCATGGTACTGAATCATTTGAATTTTGCTGCAGTGCATTACAACCTATTGTCTGAGAAAATGTACCTTGCCTTTCATGATTTCAGTTCTTGCTTGAATGCCCTCCACATAGCTCATTTTTTAGAAAGAGAAGTAACAATTTAATAAGGCCATGTAGTTCCTGTCTTTAAAATGGAACAGCTCAGTTCTGACTCTGTTTTAGGGCTGGTATTTTCCTGGCCTGATCACCCAATACTCACACAGCTTGCACGGTTTGATGTAATTAGTTGAACGTCCCAGTCTGGCTGGCAGAGACACTCGCTGGCTTGCCTGCACGTCCATCTCCTGATGACAGTCTGCTGGGACTACTGCTCTGCCTATTCTCTCACCAAGCAGCAGGGGTAGTTTCTTCAGCACTATCCCCTTACAAGTGACCATGGGCTGCCTTACTCTCTATCGCATCCAGAGTTCTTCAGCTTTGTTGGATGTCTAAATGTTCCCAACACAGTGTCATCATGTGTTAAATACTATTTACTTTCCTCAGAGGAATGCAATTTGGATGTTGTTGTAAGGGCAGTACCTTATTTTCTACCGTAGTACTAAATAAAAACCGAAAACCATGTAATTGCTTGGTGTAACTGCATGTGTCATCAGGACCTCTCTGGGATACTAGTAGTGATCAAAACCTCAAAGCTAAACTAATGAACCCAAATTAAATAGAGGAGAGGATCTCTTCTCTCGGTCTTGCTGTCTTATTGAGTATGCTGGGTCCCTGCTAGCAAACGCCCAGGGCTGCTGGATTTTGCTCTGCCTGGGCTAGCAGGCTAAAGCTCTGGTTGTCTCATAGGGACTGAGGCTGGTGGTTCACTGAGGAGGCCCCCAAGGTCTCCCTACGCCTGTTCCTGGGCTTTCCAGAGGAACAAAAGACAGCTGCCTGTCTGCACAAATGGCCAGATTTCTGCGTTTGTTTGGGGCTTGTCAATCAAAGTTCTCAGAAAGCAACAGACATCAGACGTAGAGGATTAGCATTGAGCTAATTTTGCCCTAATATTCTCCTTCTGACCTTTGTGCTGAGGTTGCAGAGAGCAGTGACACATTCCTGCCTGCTTCCTCTGGCACACAGCTCCATCTGCGATACCCCCGCCATGCCTGGGAGTCGCTGGTACGGGTCAGTTCGTGCCGCAGCACCCCTCCGCCTGGCCTAATGCCCGGGGGCTTTTCTGCCAAGTTTTACTTGCCAGGAGCTGCGTCCGGCCTTGGTAGGTGGCTGAATGGCTCATCTGTCTCAGAAAGCCAGGAGCTTTCTGGGCCGCAAGTGGTGCACGCTATTCCATGCACTATTAGCTAGCATTTCCTCAGCCGTAAATAATTCTTTTCGATATTCAGTTTAACTGCCTTCGGCTGGTGCAGATGCTTTGGTGACCTGACGGTTTTCTCCCAGTCACAAGCAGACCCGCTCTGCGCTGGGATTAGAGGATGAACGGTGCCTGTTTTTGCAGGCCTGCCTGTCCTTTATCACTGTCTCACTAACATAAATGGTCTGCAGCTCAGCAATCATGGGTACACCCTGTGGAAGAGAGCTGGGGAGACTATTTCTAGCTTCAGCCACATCTCGGGCTCTCAGAGGCTGTGGTCCCCCAAGTGCTCCCTCCCAGGAGGATCATTTCAATAGTCCCCAGTGATCCACCCAGCCTCTATCCTCTAGCAGAAGCAGTGGGTGATCCTGGTGACAACAGCTCCAGCTTTAGATGTCTCAAGGGCCGCCTGCGTCTTCTTACGGACCACAGAATGGGTTTGTGGTATGGCCCAGTTCTTGGTGGCTTTTATCCAGCAGTGCCCCCTTCACCTGGCTGCACCCACAACCAGAATTGACGGGTTTTCTGACAGTGTAAAAGAGGACAGACCACTTTCTCTGCTGTCCCATATCTGTTCTGCCCTCGTGTCTTCAGTTTTTTGCCAGGACAGTTTAGTGGCCCTCACTATTTTGAGGCATTTATCTGTGTTTTAGAACTGTTTCTTTCACCAGTCACTCCTGCAACCTGGAAGCACATGTCTCACAAATGACCCTGTCATTAACTGGGGAATCTTTAATGTCTCCAAATTCACAGAGGATGCCAGATTTCTCTTTTACGTAGTATAAATCTCTATTTTCCTCTTGGGCAGCCTTCAAATAGGCTATTCATCCAACACTGTTATCCACTCTTTTTTTGTTCTGGGCATTATTTTTTGCTGAACTCTCACTCACACCTTGTAATTTCACATGTGTGTTGGGAGAAAGAGAAAGGAAATAAATTAAAAAGCTCTACCTTCGATTTCTTATTTTCATGGCTGTGGCCATAGCTCTGTACAAGCATTCAGGTTTTGCTCTCACTTGCCCCCTGCTCTAAGTATCTTTTGCCTGGAAATCCAGTCCCAGCTCTCATTCTGACAATTTATGCTGCTTTATCTACGCCTGGAGTCTGTTTGTTAATCCCACAACCTGCTAACAGAATGTATCAAGTGTTGGGGCCAAAGCTGGAAAAATAAAGGCAATGATACACAAAGACATTGCACCTGTGGCAAACACTGAGCCATGTGCACATGGATTGACCTTTTACTGCCTTCTCCAAAATACTGTGCCTTGCAGGCTGGTTTCCTCCCCCAGCTTCCGTGCAGGTTCATATATCCAGAGTCTAGCTCAAGACCTCCTACCAGCATGACCTCCTGCCTTGAAATCACTCACTTTATTAAAACATTCCTCCAAGGTAGTCTGGGTCTATTTCACAAACAGGGGACCAAAAAATCCAGAAATTCAACTCTTTTCTTGGAAGAAAAACAAAAAAAAAAAGAAGTTGTTTGATTTGAAGAAAAGCAAGTAATAAGAAAGAGGCAAAGAATATTTATTCCTATATAATAACAGCAGAGAAGAGAAAGTTTTAGATGGTCTGGTGCAATGGCAGATTAGAAAGTCAGACATTTCTGATTTCTAATTCATCCCAAGCTAAGAGCAAATGACATTATATAACTGTTTTACTATAAACCATGGATAACAGTAGCTCCTTATTGGGGATGGGGGGGTGGAGGAGCAGGAAGGAAATTCTGGGACATCATGGCATTTGGACTTTGTAAATATAAAGCATTTTATGGAGCAAAAGTTCCTTCTGCTAGACTCTTCTGTTTGCTCCATCTAGGCAATACACGTGCTTACAGGTCCCACTCCAAACGTATTGCATGTCTTGTATTAGGGCAGAATCTGACTGGTATCTTGAACTAATAGAGTTCTGTCTGTCTTCTGCAATGAAGAGAAACCACAACTTCTTAGAAGCATATTTTGGAAAAGTAAATAAATAAGGAAGGAAGAAGCTGTAGCCTCTAAGGAAGTTTTAAAGTTTCAGTGAAGAAGGCTGGGTACTGAGGTTCTTTAATTTTAATTATGCACTTTTCTAAGTAGCAAGAAAAAAATGCAAAATTAAAATAAAACCTATCAATAATGTAAAGAAAGAAATGAGCTTCAGACTGAAGGATTTGTGTCAACATCTGGACGTGGGTCTTGAAAACTAGGTGGCTGAGGTCATTCCATTTTATAAACCCAGCTTATGAACAGTATACACAGCATATGAACAAGTGCAAAGCCTGGAGTCACATAAACAGTGTATTTCATTCCTGGACATTGAAATAACAAAAAGGGCAGAGTCAAAGGGCTCCTCTCAGCATATGCACTTTAAATATATATGGAGGGCCCATGTGACACTGAAATAATAACACTGGGAATGTGGAAAATGAGACTAAGCAATATTTACATTACCCTTTCTTTTTTTACTGGGGTGAAGGGTTAAATTTGGTTAACGATAGGCTGATTTGGTCGAGAATACAGGCTCCATCACCTTTCTAAAGTTCTCTGAACAAAGAAATAAAATGTTTTCATAGGATTAAATTCTCATTGTAATCTGAAGTCACTTCTCCCAGAAAACACATGTTTACTTGCTAAAGCAAGTAAGAACCAGAACACACTTCCTTTACAGGGCAAATTGAAATAAAAAAATTTAAATGGACTCTTCCTGTGACATCCTTTTCTCCTGTGTGCCTTCCTGTTCCAGACAGGAGGTCAGAGCTACCTGCTAGTGCACAGGGATTAATTGTGACAGCTGTGTATTTCACCTACCACTTTATTAGCAAGAAATCTGCTCTAGTCTCAGTGCGACAAAGGAGAGCCCTATCTGCAGCCACATATTGGCTGCCGAGTGAGCCTCGTGCTTTTTGGTTGAAATTAGCAGGGCAAGTTTATGGGCAGATCTGCAAGCAGAAAGCTCTCCACTCTCTAGAAAGAACAGGTCCGTGTCTCTCAAAACCAGGGATGTTTCTGAGACAGCTTAGTCTGAACACACCAGCTTTAATGCTCTGCAACAGCCAAAAAGACAAGCAGCCTGTAAGGGTTATTAGGAGAGAAACAGCAAGCTGACCAGAGACCAGTGTGCCACCGCATCAGTCCTCAGTGCTCCTGCTTCTTAAATGCAGCATGTGGGTCTGATTATCTCATTTCAGACAGCATGCAGTGGAATGGCAAAGAATAAAGGGTGTGTAGTGAGCATCAGTAGTATGGAACCACGTTTGTACAGGGAACCTGCAGTGGCTAGGACTTTCAAGGTCAGATATCAGATGGCTCCTCTTGTAGAGGGTTGTAACAGAAATCTGTGAAATTACGAATGGTTTGCAGAAACAAAAGAGGACAGTTAGATGCCAGCTGTTACAATAGGATTGGGGTCTGCCAATGTGTTTTTCCAACAGTAAGTTTAAAACAATCAAAAATAAGTCCTTTTTCCTGCAATTAATAATTAAGCTCTGGAATTTATTATCACGGGATATAGCTGAAAGTATAGCTGAGTGCAAAAATGTGATTTGTGGTTTGTAATTAAATGCTATCATAGAGGATATGTCGATCTGTGAGTGATGAGCCCAGTGCTCCAGACTGAACTTCCTACTGTAAAGTTCCTTAAAATACTGACTACTATAAACCAGGAGCATATGAAGGAGGTTCATTCTGTAGTTGTCCCTTTCTACATGGGGCTGTAACATGGCTTATAAACACACTAGGAACAGGACTGGGGGCTGAAAAGGAATGAGTCTGATTCAAATTGCTAGTTTTCGTATTCTTAAGAGAGCTACAGGCAGGTATGCAACCGTGTGAATATCTTCATGGTCAAAATGTGAACATACAGACTACAGTCTGAAAAAGAAGCTTGGAGGGAGAAGATGGGTGGCTATCCCCACAACTGGTTCCCCAACACCACCAGGCCTGAATGCTGGGGATGTGAACACTACCCTTCACAGGGAATAATTGTGTTCAAACTCAGCTTAATTCACTTTTGTCTAAATAGGAGTGAACTGTGACGATGGTATCTTTTTGATGGCTGTGCTCATTTAATAGCATACGAAAATTGCAACCCAGATGGCTTTCCTTTGGATTTCTGGATAAAACCAAGGATTTATTAGGCCTCAGAAGCCACAAGGCTTTATCCTGATGACACTGGTTCTTTGGGCTGGAGCTGATGCACCGCTTGTGGGACAGGGAGGAAAAGGCTGGGCCCCCACTGCAGCTGCTCGGTGGATGGGTAGAAAAATCCAGCTCAGTTTTACATGACCACTAAGTCCAACAAGAGGAAAGTCTTAGGTAGAAAGAGAAATATTGTCCCGTCTGTTTTCTTCAAAATGTCAGACTATTTCCTGAACTCATACATTCAAAGAAAAATTTCCAAGAAAGCTGATGAGATATTTTTATACAATTTGTCACTTGAGACTTATATTTTCATTCTTTGAATTTTGCCAGTCATTTCAAGGGTTTCAGCATAGTGAAAAACATCTTGTCTCCATAACCACAAACAAATAACATCACAACAAAGGAGATACCTCTTCCAATTTCAGACTCAGTGTAACAATTTATCAGAGTAAATTTTTTATAAAATTTCTGAGTAATTTGGTTTTGCTGCCATGAAAATTTTTTCTTATTCAGATTTACAGGTTCAACATTTCTGCTAATGTTGCATTTCAGACGCCGTCTGCTAGGTGGATGCTTCTGCTATCTTTTTCTTTCAGGAATGGAAGCTAGTGACAATAGACACTTCAGCTATCTGTGGGTTTTTTTGAAAAGGAACCACTATAGAAAAATTTGTCCTGCTCTTCCAACGTAAGGGTGAACATACTTGCATAATGTATGCCTTTCCTATTCTCCCAAAATGTACATGCCTTCCCTGGCCAGAAAAAAATAATGAGACAAGGTCTTATCCTGCACTCAGGAGGGAGGTTGTACATCACTATAGCTTTGCTGAATTCTGTAAGTGTGCAATGTATAGTTTTGGCTCATTTTTTAAAAATTTGAATCACTTTTTCCTTTTTTGCCTATTTTTCTCCCTAAATCCTTCTTATGACAGCTTGCATATTTTATTATTAATATTTATTTCCTTCCCATTTCTTAATGTCCCCCAGAGACAGCAAAACAGCTTGGCTATCAGTTAACATAAATTTTAAAATGGCCTCCAAATATTTAATTGAATTGGTTGTGTCAGTGACTTAATCACCTAATTGCTGGGATTCTAATTCTGTGATACAGATTGTCAGTGAGTTTGGAAGATCAGTTACATTGCTGGAGACTAAAAATAATCTTCTTCCGAATAGTTGAACAATACAGGCAAAATATGCCCTGAATGTACATCCAATGCAAACTTTGGCTTAAACAAGGCAGAACACCGTGTCTGTTTTTCTTTAAATTGATTTTTATAGAATAGTAGGTGTCTATCTGTTATACTTTAAGATGGTGTTATTAATAACCTCCTTTTGCATGTATATGCTCAAAACCACATTCATGATTATTTTTTTCCTAAGTGTGGTCTTATATTACTTGGATTAAAGATACAGGAGCAAACAGCTCATTTTTAAACACATGCAATCAATATCACAATCTTCCACCATCTGCAGTACAGGAAGGAGAGAACCTGCAGGGTTGAGGCTTTTTAATTCCAAAAGGAAATATCACAAGATGAGAGTGAATTAATCTCTGGAAACTGCACCTCCTATCTTTGCCTTAAAGACGGGTTCTAGATAAAATCTCATCAGCCTTTCTATTTTTATTGAAATCAGGCATGTTCTTTAACGGTTAATAACAGTATCACTCAGAATCTATATGTTATTAGATGTTGTATGATCTAAATGGTTTTTATAATTGCTGGTTGGTGAGTATATATCAAACGTGGCAAACTTGGCTAATGCTCACTCAGTTCCTCAGCTCGCCTGGGGATTAAGAGAGAGACAAAACACGTTCTTGAAACCGGAGGAGAAAGCCTGAGGTGTGGCATGGAGCAAGAGCAGGGTGTAGATGTGCTTCATAACAAGGTGCTCTGCCTTCTCTTCTAATACTATTCACCTTTTAACACAGTAACATCTTCGGAAATAGTAATTTTGTGGCAAATCCAAGGATGTAAACTTACAGGGGTTATGTTCCAGTATTAGTAGGAGAAGAAAGCCTTGTGATAACTCCAGGAGGCTTCCTGGAAACATTGGGTGGGGACTTTGGGTAGGTGACTGCTGCAGACGAGGAGGTTTGTGGCTGCGTGGCAGAGGCCCTGCCTCCCCATCACCTGCCGAGGGCTGCGGCTGAGGAAGGACACCTGACCTCGGGGACCGTAACACTATAAATTCCCAACAAGCCCAAGGGGAGGGCATGGCAAATCCAGTCTCTGAACGTGAAACCCGATGACTTTAACAGCTCTGCTGTTTATGGGACCTTTTCCTACATGACTGATAGGAAATCAAAGGCCAGCCGTGGCCACGGGGCCCCCCGAGTGAAAGGCAGCCTGGCTCTCTGCCTGGCCCCCGACTGCAGGGACCGGTGTCTGCAGGGATGCCCATGATCCCACTGCCGCGTGAGAACAAAGGGGAGAGAAGAGCCAGGCCCTGGCAGGGGCCATGAGAGGCAACGCTCACACTCTGGGAACTGAGGGTACAAGTGTAAGTGAAATCACAAGCATCATTCCTCACCATCAGAGCAGGTCTGGGGTTGGGTTCTGAACGCGCGCAAGCTGCCCGGGAGCTGTGCTGAGCTCTGCTCACAGCGGGAGCAGAGGGAGCAGAGGGAGCGCTACCTGGAGAAGTGCAATGCCCGACACTTCTGAAACTTCCCCTTTGCAGTGTGCAAAACTTCATGGAACATTTTAGACTTTGACACACTTAGATTTTATGGTGACCTGAAAAAGGCGAGGCTGGAGCGATGCGTCGGGGAAGCAGATACATTGTGGGCTTCTCTATGTAAGCCCACTCTGTCGCTAAGAACCTAAACAATATTAACTTGGATGCAGCCAAACAGATATTGTATTGTTCTCACTTTCTGTAAAATAAATTCATTGCCAGACTGAGACCTTGCGTGCCAACTTTCAGACTGGAGTGCACTTTATGGCTGAGTTATAAACCCCTGAAGAGGAGGTTTTTTAACGTAAATGCTGACACAGCCAGAGCTATAACAGAGTGAACGGTATTGCAATGATATCTTATTTACCTCTAGCAAGGAGCATATAAAGAAAACTAAATAATGTATTCCTGCTGCTACAGATCATTTCACCAGTAAAACTGATCTCTGATTTTATTTGGTAGGTAAAAACTACAAAGTTCGTGCATTAAGAAGAGGTCTGTAGCAATGGTCTGTATATTCCTATGCATCACAAGGTTTACAAATTTGCATGTGATAAAGCACTCACACATTTACTTAAAATTTATTAAGCGCTATTTTACAGAAAAGGACAATTCAGAAAGAATGGAAAAGTGTAGCACAGAGCAAGCAAAACTGCAGGAGCTTATTGCAAATGATTGCAACCATTACAAAAGGGATGTATAAGTGACTGCTGTGTGAGTACCCAAATATTAGCTGGTGCTGCTTTTTTTCCAGGTATGAATAATTTACAGCAGAAACCCCAGAAATACTCTGCTGTAGCATGACATCTGCTTAATTGAACAGGAAAGCATTGCATTGAGCAAGCAAGTTAAGAACAAGAGGACGGTCATTCATAGGGAATCTGAAGAAAGCAGTCTGGAAATGATGGCCACTGACTGCCAGTCTCTGCCACTAACATACAGCAGGTCCATTGGGGATGTGCATGGTGCGGAATTTGCTTGATCAAGTTCTCGCTAGCTTGGTCTTGTACCAGAACCAGCGTCTATACTTTGGCATTTCTGTACTGTGACCTCCCTGATGTCCATTACTGGGTCTGGAAACCTGGGCTTGGCAAGCTGCACTACAAAATAAACCTACTAATTCTGAGAAGTGTTTTTTCAGGCACCACTGTCACTTCTGCATGAAATACATTCAACCTTGTAGAGTGGACAAATAAGTCTACCCATCCAACGTGTAATGTTTTCTTTTGTCCTTTACAATACTGAAACGACTGAAATAATATTTCAGGAGAAGATTTTGCTATCCTTGCCGCTGTGTGCCTTGGCAGTCCCCACGCTGTGAATAGTTTCTCCAACTTCAGTGGAATGCCTCTTGGATGGAAGATAGGGCTCACGGTGAATGTAGCTGGCCTGCTGCTGCTGCAGGAATTCAGGGGCACGCTGTTACACTTTATACAGGAAAAATTACACAAATGTCCAATGACAAGTGTATATTGTCGACACTGTATCCAAGAAAAACCCACTGTATACATTAAAGAATGTGTCTTTTTGGCACTTGCTGAAATAAGAACAGTCAAGAATTTCTGGTCTGGGCTCTTTCTAAATCTTTACACGATGAGATCGAGTAGCAGTTTCTGAGCATTTTCGCAGCACTTCCCTGGATCGGCCCCCTTCCCTGCTCCTCTCACCAATGATTCTGTACAGCTTGCTGGGTGTTTGCTTGAGCTCAGCCGCTACTGATGAATCTTGCACTTTTCTCCTTCAGCCCCTTTTTGCTTAGGCACAGGACTCAAACTGAAAAACTCAAACTTATTTTCTTTTTTGTAACTTGTTTATTTCTCCGCCTACAAAGCAAATGCAGTCTTTGCTCTGTAATTTAATGTCCGCCTCTTTTTCCGCCAAGGTTGGTTTGGTATTTCCTTTACAAACCTCAATTGTTGGCATTAAAAACTTGGCCATTTCAACTCTACTGAACTAAAACTTGGCAAACAAATTGTCAGCTAGCATTTAAATTGTTCTACTAAAATTTCTTTCTTTTTATGAGTAATCTATGACCAGTCTTTATCCCTGCAATCCTCACTGCGCTTCTAGGTCCCCTGAAGGTGAATCACTGGAAGCGACTGGCTTGAAAATGCTGTTGATTCCCCTTTCAAACACTTAGAGCAGAGACTGCAGAGCCCAAGCTCCGTACCAAAATGCAGTTATTATTCTGTCTGTCTGTCTGTCTGTCTACAGGCAGCCTTTCTTATGCTTCTCCATATCAGGCAAAAGTCTCAGCAGAAGCTACAAGGTAGAGAATCCTTACCAAAGTCGGAAGGGCAGAGAAGCAAGAAGGCATGTAGTGAATCTCTCCTGGTGATTGAGGGCTAACAGCACAGTGGTATTGTGAAGAAGACTGAGTAATTATAATACAGAAATGTATTCTAATGGGATGTGCATTAGTCTCAAGAAGTACAAACAATTTTAATATGATTCTCTTCCCTTATATTCCTTCCTCCTGTGAAATAACTGCAAAAAAATGACAAAATGGTACAGGAGCGTTACAGGAGATGTGACTGGGACACGGCTCTTCTAGGCAAACACCCATCATGATCCAGTGCAGGAAGAACAGTATTTTGCAAATACAGGAACTTGGCTGTAGGCAATTGCTGGGCAAATGCATAAGTGAAGCAGAATATGCTGCTCCTCCACTGCTGCAGGAAAAATTATGAGTCATAAAAGTAGACCCACTTTAGCAAACACAGAGCCTACCTCAAAGCACTCAGCTCAGCACAGCTCAACACTCAGGCGTGACCAGCGGCTTTCCTAAAATCCCGCAGCCATTTGGAGGGTTTCTGAAAGGCTTGAGGGAGTGCTGAGGAATTAAATGAGACCCCTTCCCCAACGTATGCAAGATGTACAGTCAGGCTTAATGTCTCAAATCAGGAAGTTTAAAAACTATTGACAAAAATTACCTGATTCGAGATTATGAAATTAAGTTACACAGAAAAAATGCTTAATTTTGGTGCAAGTGTATTTAACTTTATTACCCATGACCACTGAATCCCTAATACACTGGTTGCTAAAGGCTCACAGCCATTAAATTGCTTTGCCAATTCTATAGTGAAGACCATCTGGTTCTCCATCCAATATGAATGCTGAAAACTCTAAAATATCTGTGGAAACAGAAAAACCTATGCTTAGCTCTGTCTTTAGTCTAGTTTGATAGCGACGATCCTCTGAAATAATAGACATAACATCTTGTGAAGTATTTTACTGATTTCAAGGCCATTGCTGCATTTTTTTGGGATGCAACTGTTTCCTTTTTTAAAGCCACCGAAGAAGGCAACAGAAGAAGAGATTTGTGCTCATTTTTCATGAACCATTCACGCAAAAGTAACTGATATTAGAGAGAATTTTGCCTAAAAAGCATCTTATTATATAAATATTTATTACCAGGCTTTATGTCTTTCTCTGAAGCTTTGGTGACTCGTGCTCCTTGGCTGAAGATGCTAGAGTGAATAGGCCATTAATCAGACTGAAATCATAATTCCTACTTCCCTGTGGAGTGAACTCAAGGGAAAAGGCAATTTGCCTTTGAACCCTACTCTGCTGCAGCAAGTAGTACTGATACACCACCTCAAAGATGCAATTTGTAACTTAATGTGAAGTGTACCTAAGCTCACCTGAATGCTAATAAGAGACAGTCCTGACCTTCCCTGACCACCAGCTGACATGTCACTATGCATAGTGTCTCATAGCATAGGTTGGCCCTCACCCAGCCTGCCACATGAGTGGGCACATCAGCGTGGCATCCCAGCAGCACGGGGAGCTCCCTTAGTGTGGAGCCAACCCCACTGAAAGGGAGGAAACCAAAGGGCATGGCCAAGTGCAGCACATTTGCACAGAGCCATCTGGTAATTGCAACCTGATCTGAGGAAAGAGAAGAAAAAAAAAAAATAGCTGGGAAAAATAAAGTGTTTGTTTGTCCAAGAACCATGGGTGGAATAGGGCGGAGATGCTCAAAGAGGCATTATTAAAGATGCTAGTATTTAGTTCTCTCACTTAGGAAGCCATGGAAAGGCAAGTGCAAGTCCTGTCCTCCCCATCTCTGACCACCACCACCTCACGGAGGCTATGCAGTTGGTGGGAGCTGGATTCACTTTGGAGGAGCAGCAAGAACAGGGGAAAGACTTCCTGACCATGACCTGGTCTTGAGATTCCCAGGAACTGTAGCAGAGACTACCTGATTCCCGGCAAATCACAGGCACAAGTAATTGCAGTTTGTAAAGGAAGGCCTCTTCTATAACTGTACATTTTGGAAGGGAAGAAGATATTCAGAGGACTGTGATTTAAATTCTGGACAGCAGCTCCATTTTTGGTCTTCTAGCAATGAAAGGCTGCTTGGTTTTATGGTGCACCTTAAGTTCTCCCTGATTGACATGGGAAAAACTGTTCAAAGCTTAGTATGCCAGGATGGATGACATTATTTTTCTGAACTCAGTTGCAGGGTATCCTCTTGGGATAGGTGGCATAGCATCTGACTCATCCGCTGGTGGGGAGTGCTGCTAAGTGACCACAAGTTAAATAAACTTGAATTCCTCAGTCATGACTGAGGGATAATGAGGAAAGTTTCCTCCTGCTCTGCAAGTAGCTTCTGCAGGTGTTGGACATCTGGAACTCCCTCAGTTCCCAAGATCTATTAACCACAGAGAATAGATTGAGTAGATTATTGTGGTTTTGGACGATACAAGTAATCAAGAGACCTTTCTGATGAACAAACAGTGTTTGTAAGTGCTAGCTACAATCATTGTTCCCATGTTAAATGGCTTTTCTCTAGTAATTACCACGAAGTCTTTGGTTTTCATGAAACCTACATAAGCTGAACAAGTTACCTGGTCAGGACAGTCCACATAAAACACCCAAATAAATTCTCAGGCATGTGAGTCATTTATTTTATTGTACATCAGGAAAACAGAATATAAAGCCACATCTGTAAAGATAACTTGTGCTGAAATTCAACAAAGTGTGTTATTTTTAGTAGTTGGAGTTCATAAGTGGACATTTTACAGAGAAATCTACAAAAGTTAGTTGTACTTTCTGCTAGTAATTACCTCCCACAAATATGACTCACTTCTGCAGTTTAAATGCAATGGTTTAGTGTCCCAAAATCAACAGTTTTATAAATAAATCTCTGAATCACAGACTGAATGCCTGAAGTGTTTAAATATTTCTTACTGGCCTGGGAAGCAGTTTGCATTTAAGGCTTTTACTTCATAACAAATTCCCAGTGAGCAGTACTGATACTAAAAGGGAGTAAATGCAGACAAAATAGGAAGGCTGCAGTGAGCTCTGTAGCAGGACAGCATAAACTAAGTTCTCCCAGTCTTTAGTATTTCTGCTAAAATTAAGTGGGAGTGCCAAGTTAGATGTGAATAGGACCCAGGATGGAATCGATTTTCCTGTTTCACAGCATCCTCTTTTATGGGAAGTGGACCTGGAGCTGAGATCGCCTTGCATCACGGTTTTCCAAGCAGAACTGGGGGGCACCGTTTCAGGTCTCCTGGGGAGGCAATGCAGATCACCTCTGCAAAGAAATCGCAGCTGTCTCACTGAAGAATGATAATAAAAGAAGAGGCCTCTCCTCCAAAAGCCAACTCATTACAAAGCTAAAGAAGAAAATAATTTCACCTTCAGATCGTCGGGTTTTATATTGTGAAAATTATAGCACTAATTCTTTTAAAATGACACCAGGTGCCCAGAGGTTTTTCGCCTGTTTGAGTGTAGGTGAATGCACTCAGGTTTGCTCCCTGACATTTAGCACAGAGGCGTTCCTGCAGGAGAGCTACACGCTGTCGTGGTGCATGCACCGTCCCACTGGGAATCTGTTCCACGGTCGAGGGAGCAGAGCTACATCAGACATCCTCCGTCCCGACCTCTGCTGCTCAAAATCAGTTTTCAGCTCTTTCTGGGTTCGCTTCCTGCTCTGCAGCTGTTCTCTCAGCCGCTCTGTCTGCTCGGAGCTGGCAGGACGCGGGGAAACACATCGGCTCGGCGGCCGCCAAGGAGCCGGGATCGCTGCCGGAGGTGGCCGAGCCTGCCCAGGCGTGGAGAGCCGGCACCGGCCGCTGCTCCTCTCACCCCCGGCTGACCCACCGCTCCCAGCCCCAGCGGCCGTGGAAGGATCCGGCTCATACCGAAAGTCCAAGCCATGGCAGCGCTACACTAGAGAAAAGTGTTGTCGCTGGCTCAGGCAGGAAGTTTGCTGACAGAGCCACGCTGCCGCAGCCATGCTGGCAGCCTTGCCTCATTTAGAAGCAGCGTACAGGCGGTTGGAAAGGGAAAACAAAACAAAACAAAACAAACCACCAAACAGTAATCTTACCTGTAGAGCTTTACCCAAAGGAATATAGGATCTCCCAGGAAAAGCATGAATTTTTATTATATCCTTGTGGGGATTCTTCTAGTTTCACTGCACGTTAAACTCATATTTTCCCCAGTCAGAAAGGAAAAAAAACCAAACAACCCAATCACTCCCCTAGCTCATATTGGTCTACCAGCACAGCTTCCTTGACTAGAGGTGACCTAAATAATACTAATCTGATCAGATATAAAAGCAGAAATATTTATACACGTACACACGTAAAAAAAATCCTGATTTACACACTGTGAAGTTTGCAAAAACCACCCAGAAGACAAGAAATGAGGACATGTAGTTGAAACCTATAAACCTTCTATCTTTATTTAATTACAAACTGTCAATTAAAACAACTACTGAATCTGGGATTGCTGGTGAGAAGTTATATATCATAAGTGACAGCACAGAACATGCGGTCCTTTTTATTTATATTTAATTAGAGAAAAAAATAAAGAGAAAAAAGAAAAGGCAAGAGAACAGAAAGTTAAAGAAACAGGAGCTGAATAAAAGAAAGAAGGAAAGGAGCAGGGACGTTTCAGATGTCAACCTCTAGCAATTAATCAAAAATTTCTAAAAAGTTCAAGCACTGACTCTGCAGCCTTATCTTGGTTTCTAAGTCTCGGTGTGATCTACAAAGCAGCCCACTTATGAGAAAATGCATTCACCTCCTGGCTGACTCATCCTCAGACATTTGCCTTTCTCCTTTATTTATATTTCAGCTACTATAAAATCTGCACCGCTTCGTCAAACCCACCTTTGCAGCCCACGCGGCTCACTGCTGTTTCTGCTGCATGACCACTGGGAGACCTGCTGTACCGGCCCCCTAAAGCAGCAAATCCTCCACCTGTGAGTTTTTAAAATATTTTAATGGGGACAGGATGGGGAAATGATATTCTCTCAGTTTACCTTCAGCAATCGGAAAGGCTGATAACTTTGTTGGGCTTGGTTATATTCATTTACATTTATTTTATCTTGAAATAGACGTTCCTCTGATATTATGCAGGCAAAGATTAGAACAAAGCACATCATTACATATATTGTCAGGCTCTGTTTTTGATGACTGTGCACAATATCATTTAATCAATTGCAAAAAACCCTACAAAGATTCCCTGTGAGCTACAGACTCTGTGTGTATTACCAGCTCTGCAACACTTGCTTTCCACAAGCTCCCAGCCCCGGTACAGCGGGCAGGCCTATGGTGTCTAAGATTATCTGAACTGATGCCATTAAAAAAAAAAAAAAGGCAAGGTCTCCTGATTCTCCTACTTCGAGTTTTACATTATTATTTTACATAAAATACCAGTGCAGAAAGTGTGAGATCAAGAGCTTCAACTAACAAGAATGAAAGAGAAACAACAGAGGAGGGAGATGAACATGAACGTGCTGGTTGATCACAGGATTACCCTAGCCTACCAGTCAGTGCAGTCCTGAGAAATGACAAACATGATCATAGGATGCAAAACATATAAAGAAGATATAAAGAAGTGCTGGTAAAGCATAAGGAGAATTTAGGCTCTTGTCCAAAGCATTGGTGACACCTCTCCTGAAATCTTTTGAATACCTGGGTTGCTCGCATTCAGAAGAGACAAAGTCAAATTGTGATAGGTGCAGAGGAAGGTTACAAGGTTAAACAGCTTATTTTATGAATAAACTACCTTATGAGACTAAAAAACCTGGTAAATAAAGCCAGAGAGGAGATATGATTGCTGTCTTTAGGTCCCTTCCAACCCAAACTGTTCTATAATTCTATGACTGTCTAGTGTTATTGATGCTGAAGGGAAAAAGGGGCACAGATCTAGAAATACTGTAGCAATGAAACACATTTGCAGAACTAAATGGGTTTGAAACCCCATGCTGGCTTTTCCAAACAATGCTTGAGGGCTGTGCAGGCACAGCAGCATTCCCAGAGCTAACTCAGGGATCTCTGACTGGGCACAGACAGGACCGGTTACCTGGGTCCAGAGATGGAGCGTGTGGCAAAAATTGCTGGCAGATGACCCGTATCGGCTGTGCCCAAACTACCTACCCATTTCTGCCTATTCCTGCCCCTTAGTCAGTCTTACAAAGAGTCTGAGGCCATGGGGGTTCTTTAGCAGTCTACAAATGCTGCCCATTTACTGCGGAGTCCCTCTCTCAGCAGGAAGCAGGTTTCTCTTAAATAGCCTTGGGAAAGACTATTTGTCCTCTCTGGCATCATGAGTCTATGAGGAGGAGGTAAAGAGTGCCTAAAACAAACACCCCAAGGCTTAGCCCTTCAGGGAACAGAGCTCAGATGCGGCCTCCCCTGCCGCTCTCACCGAGCGTGGCTGCTCTGCCATCTCCTCCGAGAACAAATGAGTCGCGGAAGGTCCTGTTTCTCGTCGGGGACAGTGAGTTCCTGCGCAGGTTGCACCCTGAGCATAATCACAGCACAGCACCCTCTGTCCTCACCCGCTCCCACCTCCCTGCGGAGAGGCCAGGCATAATTGGGTTCCTATTTTTGCTCTTGCTGCAGAATGCCTGAAAAGGAAGAAAATTTTCTTCACAGTGAAAAGAGATTTGAAAGAGAAGAAATGCTCCCTGAGTCGGCTGAGCTCAGTCACTCCCATGGTATGCTGCCTATACGTGTTTAGACACTTAATGTAGATGCTCCAAGCCTTCCTCCTGGTATGTCTGCCTCTCTAATGCGCTGTGTAGACATTGGTCATCTGCTTGGGATCACAACCATGAAATGCTTCAGGTGGCAAGTGTGCCATCCCAGCTCTGGCTGTGGTGACAGAGGGGACAGCTATGTAACCGACAGAGGCAGGAGGCTGGCACATCACCCCGAGAACGCAATCCAAAGCAGTGAAGAAAATGGAGTCTGATTAATGCATCTGCAGTGCAAAAAACGGACAGTGATTGTCCTTTGTGTCTCTATTTGTGACTTTGCAATGTGGATTTGATTACTGCGGTCTGAACTCAGCAGATTTCTTCCCTGCAAACGGTGGAAAACATTGATGCTCTATTTACAAAGAATTTCTGGGAAGCCTGTTGCACATACGTACCAACAACTACTTGCTTGGATGGTTTTTATTTAATAGGGTTTTGAAAAGCATATGGAGAAAATTTCTGCTGTGGTGCATTTAACTTAGAAATGTGCTGTGCCTGGAGGAATAAGCTTTTAGGAGTTACAATGCTTTTGTATTTGGGTACAGCGTGCTGCTGAAGGGATGTGTATTTGGGCTGTCATTTTATCATAACCTCTGGGGCCTGTGGCTGGATTGCACCTTGCTGGAGATTTCAGCCTCTATGTAGGCAAGGCTCTGTGTAGAACTTGTGTTTGTCAGAATTTTTCGCTCAAGGCCTTGAGTTTCATAACATTTTTTAGGACGATTGGTCTTTGGAACAATATCTACAATATGTTTGTTTTCTTTTTACTCCAAGCTCCAGCAATCACCCTAAAATGGCATTACGTAACGTAGCACATCTGGCCTGGAAAAGGACAGTTCAAACATTCTATATTTGGGTCACGATCATTATTTTAATGTAGGTCTAGTGAGGGGATTTGAAGATAGATAATGTCTCGAAAATTTGAAAAATTTTACTGTGTCCTTTCATAGTATTTGTTTTACCTGACCTTTCTTTGTTTCTAGATCACAGGAGAGGCCCTTCAGAGCTGACACACGGGAGCAATACGGGGCACAAGCAAGGTCTGTCTAGGGTCTGCAGGGACTCAATATGGTTAAATGAGTGGGAACTGCAGCCCTCGGACCCCACAGCATTTAGTTACACTTGAATTTATGATTATTTGCTCCTTTAGAAATGGTTTCTGAATGTCCTTTTGTGCAGTAGCAAGCCTGTGTGCACAAAAAGCGGGTCACTGTTATTTGGACAATTTTTATTTCAAAATAACCCGGTATCTGATGCAATTCACTTTAAATAGCACATCCTCAAATGATTGTTTTAAAAGCTTCCTTAAAAATTGTCAAGGGACTTTTCTGTTTCCCTACTGAAATTTACAGGGGTCTTTTCAGCAAGGAAGAAACTAATCAGGGTCCCAAATCTAAAAAGTCTTTACACAGACAGTTAACCAAAATAAAGTTAAATATACATGTAAAGTCTTTGCAGGAATCGGACTCAGCTAACCATAAAAGAGAAGGTATAAAATCTGACTATGCCGTCCAAAGCACAGAGCAAACCAAAAAAGTGAGACCATTTAGTAACTTAGCTCAATTTAATCAAGCCGCAAGCACGTGAAGTACTCATTTATCCATCAGCACTGTGATTTTCAGGTGTGGGGGCAAACCTTCAGGATAATTCCAAACAGGTCTCACAAGTTATTTAAAAGTGCATATCCATTATTATATAGCTAAAGTATTTCTCTTGTTTCGCTTTCAGTGAAACTCACGTTTGAAATTTTTATAGGCTTGAGAAGCATCGTTCAGGCCAGGTAAAGAGCTTACTTTCGCAATGCAGACTGAAAAATATAGCACGCTCATGACACAGCAGGCAAATATGAAGGACAAACGCATACACGCTATGTGTGAGGCAACAGGTCTCACATTGGGAAACAAGAGGAGGAACTGAAAGAGAAAAGACTGGGAAGTAGGCAGAAGAGGAAAGAACACAAGAATAAGCACTAACAACCTGAGTCAACATTAACAAGAAAAGACTCCCTGAAGGGAAGAGGTCCCTTTCTCATGACTTCTCTGTTTATTGATTCAAATGGAAGAAGATAGATACCACATTGTGGACCCGTTTTCTAATTAGAAAACAAACTAAAAAAAAACATAATTAAAACATCTGATTTAAAGAACACATGAAAAGCAACCTTACTGTTTTGGCTGTGACCTGTTTAGTCTGCTTTGGGCTTTTTAGAAGCTCAATATCAGAGGTTATGGAACAGATGGAAAATAATAATGCCAGCACATTTTTCCCCCTTAAGCTAAATAATAGGACATGCACTAGTAGACAACACGTAAGTGGTAGACAAACCCTTGATTTAGCTTCTATAACTTGTAAACATCATACAACATTGTGATTTTTACTGAAAATCAGTATTATATCTTTAGTCTAGACAAAAACCCAAACAAAACTTCCTAGATTATTTTAGGATGCAGCAATGTGTTAAACTCACGCATCAAAACAGTCCCTCTTCTATATCTTATATAGGAGGGATGCTTTCAGCATGCTGTAAATCAGTTGCGTACCCAATGTCATTAACGTTAACGTAGTCCTCAACAAGTATTTGCAGCTCTGCAGTGCCCCTGGTCACGCTCACAGCTTGTAGCAATCACGACTAAGTTGCATACGTACTCCCACCGGGTTTTCCTAGGTCCAACGAAGCCACAAGAACATATGTGTTTGCGCTGATCCCACGCTTAAGTTCACCGCAGGAAAAGCTGCTCAGGCTTGCTCTAAGCCTGCAGTTAAATGGAAGAAGACGGATAACCTCTAGGGCCTGACCCAGTATCCACCAGCATCTCAAGGAGTCTTGGCAATGATGGCATTAGGCCGTCGGTCAGGCCCCTTGCTGTTGGGTGTGCTGTACGCCCAGCTCAAAGAGCTGTTTTCAAACCAGGAGCAATATGGCTCATTTAAAACCTGTCCGTGTGTGGACTTCTCTCCAAATACTCCCACGGAAAAACGGTGAAGTGTCAAAACCCAATATCTTAAATTATTGACATATGGAGTAACCTGCGAAGGAAAACAAACACATTTGCTCTCTTACAATGAAAACAAAAGATTGGCACTACTTCTATAAACAATAGTAAGGCTGGTTTTTTACCAGCAGTAAGGCGGGTTCTATGCCTTTCTATTTCTTAGATGATTTTATTGATGACACAGAAAAACCAATATGGGGAGGATACATGGACAATGAAGAGCAGAAGGAATTTTTACTTTGTTAGAGCACTGAGGAAGCTTCAGAACCAGAGCCTCTGACTACGGCATATCAATAATATCCCAGTTTGGTAGCAAGGGGTTGGATATTAAAACCAGATTTAATGGAGAATGGAGCTAAAACATAGAGCTATATACAGACAATGTCGATTGATCTTCACTGACCAAGATCCCAAAATTTTGTCATCTTTAGACATCGTATGTATTTTTATTGATATGGTTAAAAACGTTGGTACCCAAAGAGCATTTGGTAATGCCTTCTAGAAAAACACGTAGGAAGAAGTCAGTGAGTCAGAGGGTCATGTTTTTGGCTTTACAGCAACGCTAAAGACAAACTTCATTTATAAGAAAGAGAATAAAGTCTATGTTTCTGAAGTTTTGTCTATGTTAGGGAACTTTACTTGTAAAACAGGGAAGCAAAATAACTTCATACATTCCACCAACTAAGCCCCACTAAAGTGAAAATTGCTGGGAGGTTAAATATGTACATATTTCTGCTGCCTTTCAGCATTTTTACTGGTGGATCAATCAAGTGTTCCTCAGTGAGCTAATTCTGTCTCTGCTTTGGAGTATGCTCAGGCTAGATGGATTTATTTTCTTTTTTGCACATCCATGTGCTAAATTTGAACAAATTTTTACTGCCTATGTATCAGCTGAGATTTTCCACAGAAAGCAGAAAAGCCATTCCAAAAAGAGGGTGGCATCTTAGCCAAATTTTAAGCAAGATGTTTAGAGCTTGTCTATATGGTCAAAATAGTGTATTTTTACTTAATTGTTTTATGGATACTGATGAACTATTTGCTGAACTTTTCGCTCTTTCTCTACTTCTTTTCATCCCTCTGAAAAAAGTCATATTGCAGGAAATATCCTGAAAAGGAAACTCCTGCCTAATCAGTTAAAATTTAAACCAACCAACAGCTGAAGTTATAGCCAACTTAAACCTGCCTCTCATAATGGAAATGTCAGACATCCTTAATTATAGGTCACCACCAGTTCTGCCTACGACAGAGTGATTTTATTTTCATCCATAGAAATGGAGTTCAGCGGGGAAAAAAATCCTACCTGTTAAATCAAAAATCCAGGCTGCTCCTTCACTACCGTTCTGCTTCGGGGCAGCCGAGCAGCTACAGAATTCCCACCCCACTTGTTTGCTGTGGTTACACAGTCCTGTGTTATTTCCACTATCTCACACACAGAGCCAGAAGAACTTGGAAGATGAAAAGGCTTTTGCTTTCAAATATTTTCCTTTTAAAAGCAGAAAGCTAAGTGTAATTCTATTAATGCATTATTATTTTGGAGGGACTGCTGAAGTCAGGAAATTCCAAGTCAATGCTATATTATATTCATTGTGCAGATGTACCACTTTCTATTCCTCTTTTCTTTGTTAAATATAACCTGTTGTGGCGTATTTTTTTATGACGGAATGTGCAGTGGGACGTTTTCTGCAGCAATACTGGAATCAGCACCCAGGGGAGATCAGTTACATCTGAGAGTGGATGGACAAAAATGAAGTGTAAAAAATGGCTGAAAGCAAGGCAGTGTGTGCCAGAAAATGAAGATCATACTCTATTGGACCTTCACTTCGATAGATTCAAGACATTGCTCATTTTCAGAGAATTTTCTGGGAGGTCTCCCTGATGTCCCACTACAGGTAGCTTTGTTATTTTTTTTTTTTGGTAACACTGTGTATCAAAAATTCGTAGTCAAAACACTGCAGATGATTACTAGTTCAAATATTTGGAAATTCTCTTGTTCTTCACCTGTGCTTCACTATTTTGGAGCACTTCATTCTAAAACGCTTAGGTATATAAAGTAAGGATATTTAAAATGAGTGAGAAAACAAAACAAAATGCACACACAGAAACAAACAAACAAACAAAAACCCCAAACAAACAAAAAAAGCCCCCCCCCCCCCCAAAAAAAGAAAAAATCTAAATCTCCAAATTCAAAAAAACCCAACCCAAACAAATTCCAGCCCAAGAATTCTCAAGGTACTGATACTGACTTAAAGCCCAACCTTTACTTCCCAGACATAGGTCATTATCCTGCCTCAAGGCTTTTCCTAATTGAGGATCCTTAATTGCCGGCTGGTGCTTTAGGAGGTGTTTCAACCTGATCTGGCTGTTTTGTTCTGCTGAAGAGGTGCTGATGGGTGCTGTCCCCAGGCTGCAGGGGGGTGTCCTGGGGCTCTGGGCACCAGGCAGGGCCTGACCTCCACCCCTGGCTGCCAAATGCAAATCAGAAGAGTTTTCAGAAACCTCTGGTTTATGGCTCCTCCAACCAAGCAGGAATTAAACACCAGAAGGCAGTTTCTTGCCTGTTTTTAGCCAGCACTTTGCCAAAAAAAGTTCTTTTGCTGGACTTTCTCCCCAAAGCACATTTTTACTTCTCCTCTTGCCGCTTCTCTCTGCCTTTTTATGAGCAGCTTCGCAGGCTGTATGCCAGTGACACCCACTTCCACCCATCCCTCCTCCATCTGCGCAGCTGACTCCAGATGATATTGCCTACCCTTAAGTTTCGGGTGATGGAGTTATTATTTCAGCTGTGTCACCCCACGAAAGGACCATAACTGCTTTCTGCTTTTTACTGCCCTTAGATGAATGAAGGGCAACTACAGGGTGACTGCTCTCAACAAGTTGCACTGAAGCACTCTCATAATGTTATACATTGTTACAAAATAATAAATATACTAAAAAAATAATCAGATCCCATGTACGTCAATTTAAGCAAGGAAAAGTAGACACTAAGCACCAGCAACTGTGTGTACAAAAGATACAGCACTGATGCTGGCAAATCTTATAGCAATGCCCACTACAGACAGCTCTGTAAGGACTTGCTACTGATCAATCGGTCACCCCCAAAATCCTTCTCCAACGAACAGGATTCCTGCAGATGAAATCAACAGGGGTGCAGCTGGGTATGGCCTGCAATTGCAGTTCTCGACTGCCGTGGGTCATGAGTCCCTTCTTGTATTTCTCCTGGATATTCAAAAGAAGAGGCTATGAAAGCACTTCCAGCCCTCCTGTTTCCTTCCCTAACTTCCTCAGATCCTCAACTGTAATTAGGACTCCCAAGGGAGAATTTGTATTCACTTAATGCTGACTTGACTCAGCAGAATGTGGTGAGGCACCAGCAAAAAACCTCCTTGTGTTCATCTCAAAGAGAGCTGCTTTACAGGGAACAGCCTCCTCTGTCTCTTCTTTAAGTGCCTTTCGTAGACTCCCACTCCAGCAACGGTTGGATAAGCAGCTCTCTCTGAGACGGAGATAGATGCGCTGCCAGCAAGCAGAGCAGATGACAACTGGTCAGGTGGGCTCTGTTTAGGAAACATGGTTGGAGCTCGACAGAGCAGCACCAAAAATTTCATAATGGAAAATGATAACAAGGAGATTACCTTTAGCCTTGTGGAATGTGATCTAATCCCTAATGGGAGAGGTGCAGAGACAAACCTGACACTCTCTTCAACGTATATCTTAACCCTAAGATGTCTTAGCATCTATCATAATTAACATATCTTAACCTTTGTGTGTTTTATTATTATAATTATATTTAACTATATCATTACTATTATTACATGACTGCTCCTTATTATTTTCTGCATAACACTAAGCCAATAATTTCTTAATCTCTTTGAATGTCTTTAGACAGGAAGGTTATACTCACTTAGCATTCAACGAGGAGTTTAGTTTTCATGTGATACTGCTTTGCATCTTGCTTCAATATGTTCCGATTAAATACGGCAAGCTGAAATACTCTTTCTAATACTGGAATGATGTTTTTCTTATGAAAGGATCCCAGATGGTCAGATAACAGAAGAGAGGCCTCTTACACTGAAATGAATAGTAACTTGAAAATTGGAGAATACTAGTCCCTAAAATCAAATGGCATCTTCTAATGGGAAAGAGAGAAAAATGACTGTTACATCGTCATCCTGAAACTTATAACCTCAGGCTCCAGATCAATGTCCTGATATTAATTAACCCCTATGTTTTATTTTTGAGATCACATCTGTAAGTAGGAGGTAGGAAGGGCTCTACGTAGTCTGGTGATGGATTGCAGTCCAAGGAGCACTGGATCCTCTTGAGGAAGCATGAGCCTTCCCATGACTTCAGGAAGTGATGGATCTCTGTAATGAAACAGCATGCTTACCTTTCAGAAACTATCCAGGAAAATACAGGGAAAGCCATATGGCATCTCCTAAAATTAGATAGCACTTAACATAGTACCTAATTGTAAGGCCACAGAGCCTACATCTGTTGGAACTGGGCGTAGCATGAAATGTCAAATGCATATTTAGATCCAAGTAGGACTGCAAAAAGGAAATTAAGTGGTTTTGACATTCTTTTAATTGAGGAACAAAGAGACTCTGATGAGTTTGTTGAGATTCTGATGGGGAAGAGCAAAAGGTTTGGAGAAATCTGAATCTGAATCTTTTCCCAGCAGGAATGGGGAATAAAAAGTACTTGGAGCTTTTCTGTTAGCTACTCCCCCATGCTAGTCCCCCACGGAGATGCAGAGATGTACACCCCTAGCTATTAGTTAGCGTTATAGTAGATGCTATTGGAACAAGAAAGTCCAAATGAATCCTCAAACTTCTTTAAGGATTGGTTAATCCTCTTCTTGGTTAAGGAATTTCCCATGTTGTGATTTTGGCTAGTTTCTCAAAGCATTTGGGAAGCCAACCCTGATGAATGAAATGTGTCTGACATGATGTATGACCTTCCATATATTGCATGTCATATAAGTCAAAATCAAACGTAAGCGTCTGCCTAGAACTGTCTTCCATAGAAATTGCTAGATTGCCTTTAGACTGGGGTTTGCATAACCTTCATGATTAGGATTAGAACTATTTTGAACAAGGAAGAAAGATTTATTAATACATTGCCAAGTGGCACGTCTTCTCAAGGCGCAGGAAGAGATGGGGTAACGTAGCTAACATAATAGGGGATAAAAATTAAAACTCTATGACTGAAAAGGGAAGCATTAATATTTCCATTCTGTAACGAAGCCATCCATATTGGACATAGCTGGAGCAGCTGAAAACAACATTGATCACACAACTGGAAACGGTAACCTCTCCAAATAAATGGGAGAAAGACTGAGTCTGCAGCTGCTGGTCCAGCATAGTACTTTTAATTTGAACTACCGTTGTTTTCAGTTTGCTAATACATGGGGATTTGTATTACACAGGGAACGGCAGCCTTGGCTGTGGTGGTGGTAATCTCTTGGGGAGGGATGGGGCAGGCAGATGTGGGTATAACCAAGGGATCATGAATCTAGGCCAAGCTCATGACTTTGTGACCTTCCTAATCTTTAAAAATAGCTTTATGCATGTGTGTGTATACAAACAGATGCAGTGTAGTAATAGATATACACCATAAATGTTATATAAAAACGTTTTGCATATTTTTTAATATTCTGAAAGGTAAGAAAAGCTAGTGAAGAAAGGCACCCTGAGCTCTCGTGCAGAAGGGCATGAGAGACAGCATCGAGTAGCAAATAAGAAAAAGCACACACAGATGCATTTACATAAAAGGTTTCCATTTCAGTTTAGCCATGGCTATTGCTCTGGTACGTTTGCGGATCCCTGGCTGGCTGGATATTCTGTCTAGTATTTTCTTCTATGCATGAAGAATGGTCTGTTTGCTGAGTTTGGCATTTCAGTCTAGGTAGTCACAGCAATGGACGGGTCTGTCTGTTTGCTTTTTTTTTCTTCAGTCTTGCCCAAGTCAACAGAAAGGGTTATCCATCACTGTATCACAGCAAAAGCAGGCTGGGAAAAGAGCACCAAAACCTTTTGCTTAGGATTCATACCAGTATGCATCACTTTGAGGAGAACAGAGACCCAAGCAATGCAATGTCCTTCAAATGCAGTTTCAGAGGCTGCAAAACTAACGTGGTGCATTACTATTCAAGAGAAAACGTGACTCTGATTTAGTCTGACTCAGATTAAGACTAGACCGTAGTTAAAACGTCTTGAAATAGACTCTGAAAGATAGTTGTGCATAAGCCACCTCTCACAGGGGAAATTAACAGTAGTTGCAAACATAATTTTTCAGACCTTCTGGAATAAACATTTAAGTGAGCAACAATGTTAAGATAAAAACATCACAGATCCTATAAATATTATTTAGGACCAGAGCAGTGTTTATGAAGCAATCACCAACTAAAGATAAAGCAGTCTAAGCTGAAGCATGCAACTAAGCATAGTCTTGGATTCATGGTGAAGATGCTATTGCAGTGAGGAGCTTTTCCATTTTGCAAATTAAGCTTACACCTAAAATTAGCAATGAATCCCATGAAGTTCTTTACATTATTTAGAATAAATGGCACGGCACCAAAGTACTATTATTAATAACAATTAAGCAAAGTTCTTCTGTCCTCTTCTTCAAGATGCTGCAATGATGAATCCAAATACAAGCACACCTGGCTGCAGGAACAAACTTCGAGCTTTTGAATTGTACATCATTGCAGAATAAGGTTTTCACAGTTATCCTCCCTATGCTAAGATGGCCCAAATGTTTTATAAACATTTGGCTGGATTACAACTATTAAAAAACAAAAATAAAATTTCATGCCATTAGAAATGCTTTTGTTGCCCGTGGTGTTGTGTGATACATGGTACCTTATGTGAAAATCCACAGAGCTGATACGGCCTTATCAGGGAACGGTGTCTAAAGATACTTGGCAAAAAAGACACCAGTTGCAAGTGAGGCAACAAATTCTAGGACTTTTCACCCTACAAAACTGGGAGTAAAATTCAGAGCAGAGAGGTGAAGTCATCTCCATAAACCCCAACAACCTCATGACAGGAAAGCATACCTCACTGGCTGGACTGATGTCAAGAGTAAGAGATGGGGTGGGATTCACCTCACTTACCTTTAGATGCCAGTGAGGTAGACCAGGCCCTACTGCCTAGATCCCCACTAGCCACAAAGGCAGCCTGGAAGGATTAGCCCAGACGTAAAACTCTACGTAAGGCAGATGAGTCCCACGCATGATCACCTACTACGGTTACCAAACATGAATTAGTCATCGCCTGCAAGAAATCAACTGCTTCAATGAATGCCTACCAACAGCTACTGAAATAGGTAATGAGTCTTTTAAATAGAAATAAAATTACCTAAAACACATCGAATTTTAATTTTACTACTCCAGATAGCTTTTGTATTTGCAAAACAGATCCTGTAGGCATCTAAACACAAAGCACTCCATTACTGCTTTCAGCTTCTAGGTAATCATAGTTACTCAAGATTTTCAGTTAAATTCTCTGTGTACATGAAGATCTGCTTCCGGTCATCCCTACAGCTGCCAAGCTCTTCATTCTACCTAACCTTCTGCAGCTCTTCGAGCTCAGCTTTTCTCTACCTGGCTGCTCTGCAGAAACTGATCCGGGCCATTCAGAACATGCCCTGTGTGTATGAAACGTTGGGTTGTAATCCATCTTTAATACAAAATCCCAGCAGTCACTGAGTTCCTCCAGGATATTAAAAGCCAAGGTTCGATTCTATCCTCTCCTCAAAGAAATCTGAATTGTCATCATTCACCAATTATGCCAATTCACCTTCCTAAAGACAACAATTTGGGTGGTCTTTATCTGTACTGATGAATGGTTTCTGTTTCTATAAAATACTTAAAATAGTCATTGAACTAAAGATTATAACCTAACAGCCAGAACATTTACCTAAGTGGTGAGAGGAGTAAAGAGTATTTCAAAGTACTTCTCTAAAGATGACACAGGAGCTTTTGTCCTTTTTCCAGTACGTTCACAGTTAGTCAGGATCCATAAGAGAAAATGAGAGTTCTTCAGAATATCTACAGCCCAGTGATTTAGGGTACTGCCCACCATACACATCTCTGTTCAAACCTCCCCAGTAAGAAGAGGGAACCTAATAAAGGAAATTTTCAAATCACTTGGTTCATGGAAACCCCTGGACCACCTGCTCTGCTTGTAACAATTGCTCTAATCCAAGCTTTTAATACTTGTGTAAAAATGATATTTTCTATTTGATCCCGTATAAAGTCTTTCTAGGCTTTTATTTCCACAAGGGAAAAAAGAAACGTTTATTGTTTGGAAGGATCCAAACTACGCTTTCCTTGTTTGATCTTGCAACCAAAAATTCCTGATATGCATAGCCTTACATGAGAATCATAAACCCTTTCCAATTCTTTATCAACACATGATCATTCTTGCACTGAACTGCTTTGCTCCAGTAAACTAAACTCAGATATAATTACACTAGATTTAACACAGCTCTATAGTGCCAACAAATTTGGTCTCTGCATCTGAGTTTCAAACATACTATTGTCCATTTTAACACCATATGTTTGTATCTACCAGAGAGACCTTTACCTTGCCAAATAGGAGAATCCGACCAACTATGCTGAGTACACCAAAGCTTCGGTTCACATCTCAGAAAATAATCATTAGAGTCCCTGTGTTTCTCGTTATGTCATTGGCCAATGATTTGTTGAGGTCTCTTAAGCAAAATTAGACTTTTAATTGTATTCATTTGTTTTGGTAGACTCTCATATTCTTTTTTTCTGGCTTGCTTTATGTTAATTCTGCGTATTCAGAATATACACTGCAAGCTCCAAAACTATAGCAGCTCCAAAACAACAGCTTTCCTTTATGTATTACCAAACATTGCCTGCAGAAGCATTATGCACTTCGCAGTGAGAAAAAAAGACAAATGAGAGATAACAAATGAATAACATCTGACATTAGACTATGTTGCAGCAATTAAAAAACCCAAATATAAATGAGAAGAATATGCAATGAAATAATTAAGAAATCAATTTGAAGTTGAGATTTAGAGAGCTGAGTGAGTCAGCTATACAGATATCATAACAAAGAGAGTAACTCCAAACGAGAGCCAAATGAGCAATCGCACAAAACTGTGAGACAGCAAACAGCAAGAGGGCTGGGGAGCAGAACTAAATCAGAAACAGAGTTTAAGTTACAGAAGGAAACAAACATGAACCATATGGGGAAATATTCACAATACATTAGTGCTTAATTAGATAATATAACGGATAAGGACACTTATGCAGAGTCATCATAAACAAAGATGAATGGAAAATGTGCTACTAATAAACCTGGGAAAACTAACTGCACTAGAACTGTAATTTGATCAGTCACAAGTTCAGATGTAATTTAAAACAAAAAAATAATATTTTGATACAGTATTTTGCTACTGCATCAAGTAGTAGAAAATAAAGTATTGAAGTAGACATTCTCATCTCAAGTTCTAGGTACTTTGAAAACAAACCAGAAAATCACAACTGTTCACAATCCAACGCTTGTACCCAAATTTGCGTTCCAATTCCATTTTGAACACGCAAGATTTGCCTTTTGGATGAAGAATGTGGAATGACCTTTTCAAATTTTTTCCCTTTCTAAAATCATTTTTTGCTTGTGTGAAAGCTCTGAAACAGAGAACACCTCTAAAGTTAAAATTAGCATAAGAATGGAATTGTAGGTCCTGGTTATATTTTAGTACGTTTATTTTACCCAGCATACCAACCTGACATAGGTATCGGCACAGGTTAATTGCTTTCAAGGGAAAAACAATATGCAACAAGTAGGGCAAAAGGAGAGCAAGAGAAACAAAATGATTTTGAAGGCCTTTGTGATCTTCACAAACACTTTTTCTTAACAAGGAAGATTTTTGAAAAGTCAATTGCATGTATGCAAGTCATTATGTCTATATATAGCTATGCACACATTGATGCTTTATGGCAGTTTACATCCTTATGCTTAAATCTTTCAAGCAGGTACAGCCGTCTCAAGTTGTGCAAGACACGACAATTTATTAGGAATCATAGCTTCAAGCTTTAAATGAACAAATAAATCCACGGTAAAGTACAGAAACAGAAAAAAAATTATAAGCTGAGGAAAGTGAAAAAAGGGTAATTTCTCTTGATAAATATTTACAAACTCCGCTCTAAGTGAACATGCAAATTTTAAGTGGCTTTACCATTTTTTGAGACTGCACAACATTCCAGGGTACACCTTCAAAACTTATTAAATTCACTTGGAAGCAAAAATAGAAATTGAAAGACCATCTGGAAGGGCACTAAAACCGTATGTTGATATCTCTAAAATCCACATTTTATTCAAGATTAGTTCCTCAGCTAGCTGCAGTCAAGCTGTGCATTTCTGGGTCATTGTTCTCCTACTAAATCTTTGAACTACAACTTCTACAGAGGAGCAAAAGCATATTTCCAAACAAGAAAAGGAATCATCAATTGAAAAGTAAATTTTAGGAACTGACATTCCAAGAAAACACATGGAATTGAAAATAGTTTCACTAATGGAAATCAGAAAAAAAAAAAAGGATCTCCACAAACCAGAAATGAAACAAGGAACAATCGACGGGGTTATTTTCCACTGTAATTCTGAATTCATTCAACTAAATGAACACCATTAAATCCAGAATACTCAAGACAGGACGTGAAACTTCATTTCATGAACATGAATAAAGAGTAAGCATACAAACAGAGGACCGAATGCTTTTATTTAATAACACATACTCATAAACCGTAACACAATTTATGGTTTTATGATCATAAACCATAACACAACATACAGGACTATTTTTAAAATGGCAAAAAGTGTCTGTAATAATCATTAGCTGGTTTTCGAGCATCCATACTCCAGCGTGACTACTAAAGTATTTTAATTCCTGTCTTCAGACAATGAAAATAAATTTCAAAAAAGGTGAAGTACAGCAGCTATGCAATCTGACATTTCAACTACATTACACCTATTTAGGTTGCCTGAATTGCCACACAAATTATGTCACTAGAGATGAACTAATTGTTATGGATGACCACTGTCTTAGAATTCCTCATTTAAAGAAACATATTCTCAAGCCGGCCACATTTAGGAGGACACAGAAAATATAATGCTTTGCCGAGGTTTTGCAAATTAGTACATCAATTAATTCCTGCATCCTTGACTGAAAAGTCAGATTGAAAGCTGTGCACCATAAAGAAAAAACAGGATTTTTCATTCTTGCAGCACAAACCAGTTTAAATTACAGATACAATGTGCTCATATATTGCAGAACACTGCAAAGATAGCAGGAATTTTAACTAGGGGGTTTGCATCCATGATTAAAAGAATTTATTAGGTCAAAACACTTTGACAGTGGCTGCATCCTTAATTGTGATGCTTTTTAGCACAGTAAATAATGGGAACTTTGTATACAAAGACGTGAAGTGTCCAGTTGCTTGGATCAAATATATCAAAGTTTAAAAAAAAAAAAACCAAAAAACCAGACCATCACATACCTATTTGCAAGTTGTGAATGAGACGCTTTCCACAATGAAAAGCAACTGGGGTAATCAATAACTTGATGCAAAATACCATCCTCTGCTTTTTCAGTTTCTAGACCTCCATTGGTATCAAAACCAACATATACAAAGATTGCTTTGGTCTTCTCCTCTGATTTATCAAAATGATAGCAGTGTAGAGCTAGCAATGCTCCTGCCAGTTTCAGTTCTGCTCTTCAGAAACTAATGGGCAGCAAGAGTTGTCACCAGTTTCTCCTAGCTGCTTGGAAATCTCAAGAGACCAATGCTCAAACAGACACTGTGGCTATTTGAAAAAAGGCAGTAACAAACACCAGGAGGCTGTTTCTCTCCTCATTCTGTTAGGAAATGTAAATTGCTCAAAACGAAGAGACAAGAATTCTTATCCAGAGGTGAAAAGTGACAAAACTCAATGAAAACAAGCTACTTGAAAGTTGCTTAAAGAGGGGCCTGCAATTTTGTGTGGGCAAGCAGGGGAACATTGTTACAAGTCAACAAATACATCTACAGATGCCTTATTATTTTAATTTTTGCAACTACCTTCTACAACATGACAAATTTTACGGAACTGAAAACTTAGCATGAAAACCTGTGCATGATATTTTGGCTAAATTAATCCCCAGAATGATAAAAACATCCAAGAATTCCAAAACAACTTAAGCCCTCGTTTGCAAGCAGTTTCACAGCCACAGATATCTTTTGTACAAAAACTTGACAAGCAAGGATGCTGAACTAGTAAAGCAGGACAAAACCAAGATTCTGCCTTAAACTTTGCAATTCACTCACTCAAAATTTTGCTGACAAGTTTCATCTTTATCTTGTAGTTGGTTTTGTGTTGCGATTCTTAGCTACCCTTGTATTTGGGGTTCGGTACTCCCAGCTAACGCCACATGTAATGCTTTTAAATGACTTCTATTAGTTCATGAAACACATTGTACTGTTTGATTCATTACCATTCTTTAACAGCGCTTGGGTAGATCCTCATTAAATTGCTGAAGTCAGCAGCCAATTCACACTGGTTAAAGATACATACGTAAAAACACTACACCTAAATTTAACAATTTTTGAGAGATATTACACAAATAGATTGTACTTGTAAAGAAGGGCAACAGCTGTTTTCATGTAAGTACCCAAATCCACGATTCATGTACCTTTCTGAGAGTACAATTAATTGTGAAAAAATCCCACTAGATCTTTACCTAACTCTGCATCCATTTTAGCCCTATACCTCTTTTCTAAGCATTTCTGATTGCACTGACTTCTGGGTAAGCTTCAGATACAAGGTACTTGCACAAACTGTCAGTGTTCAATAGTTCATTTTTCTAGAGACATGCTATGCTGCTTCCATGAGACGAGGTGATGTGTTACAGTATGTGAACACATCGCACGTAGAGACAATGTAGAATAAGTAAAGGCCTCAAATTCAGTAGTGTATCAATTATTTATTAAAATTATCACGTTAACAGAAACGCTTTCACTGAAATTTAATTTGTTTGCATAAAAGAATTCCCCAGAAGCACGAAACTATAAGTCCTACAGAACCATCCCAGCATAAGAAAAAAAAAAAAGAAATAAGAAAGCCTAGAAACAAATGGAAAGTTATTGTTATTTTATTACCCGAAGTGAAAAGCAAGAGGAAATAAACAGTATGAGTATTTGGTAGTGATGTTTTCATTTTTAATACGTCAAATATATTTATTAAGCCCAAACAAGGTTGCTTATTAATTATCCGTGAAAAATGACCCCCTTCCTTTTTTTATTTTTTAGGGCACAGAATTTTCTGCCACCTCTCCTCTTCATAAAAGCGGGAAGCGTGACTAAGGAAAGCCCAAGGACGACAGATTCCGCACTCGGTGGGAACAGCATCGCTCTTCTCCAGCCGTTTGTTCCTTGCCCAGACCTGTACGGCAAGATGACCGGCACGACGTGAATCCACCCCTGCCCTCCCTTCCCCGGCCGGCTTACGGTAAGGCAGCCCGCGGGGGGGCCAGGCTACTGAGGCTGGGGGGGGAGCCGCACCGCTGCCCTAAGGCAGGTGCGGGGCAG
>VWZL01003207.1:0-130262 GCA_013396915.1 Stercorarius parasiticus
TGTTTTACCCCAAACCAGGACAGGTTTGCAAGTGCATCAATGGCTCATGAATTTAAAGACTAGAAAACAGGTTGCAAAATGACTTGAGAGAAAGATGGTATGACATCTTTTAATATATGTACAATATTTTGCAAACATAGGTGCGTTGTATTTTTACAGACTTCAAATCAGAAGTGAGTTACCTTTGAATGTTTTGAAGTCCTTCCTCCATTCAAACCTTTCTGAGGGGGATTATGCAGCTGTGTATGCTGTAGGTAGAAATTGTCCTGATATATGCAATCACCATGAACAAAACGTTAAATAGATGTTCAGCTTAGGTGCTTTATGTCGATAAGTAATACTTGTCATAGGGTTCTCAATAAGTAGCAATTTGCCATTGAAAGAAATTGCAGAAAATGTTTCATATGAAGTAGATCAGTGCATATAGACATATGTGTATGCAAGCATGTGTGTATATACACCTATAAATATATGTATACATATGTGTATGAACACATTTATGTATATAGATATACATATTTAGTATATATAGCCTTTTTAATAATTATTCCTGATATTTTGCTACACATGATTTCAGCACAGATGGGATTTCACTTTTGTTCACTCCCTTGTGGCAGCTGTGTCTGGGACCCAGCTCTCCTACAGACTGTGCCACTTCTGTCATTGATAAAGGCATGGGAGTTCCCCTGACTGTGTTGTCTAGTCTTGCAGACCTGGTTACTTTAAAGAAGATGGAATCTGTTCTGGTCTACCTGCCCCATAAAGAAAGGACAAAGGCTTCTGAACTGCAATTTTCAATGAAAAGTGCGCCTTTATGAAGAAATATACCATCAGCTTTAATTTGATACAAATCTTTCTGGATCTTTTGGTTTCAGTTGAAACACTAATCTCTGGACAACTTTCAGATATTTTTTTTCATACTTCTGTTCCAGGCTTCAAATTTTCAGTTTACTTCTTATCTGGAGAGGACATAAATATTTTTGACTTTGTGTAATGGAAATTCTTGCATCTGCTTATTAGCTACAAAGGAATTCACACGTTCATCTAAAGTGATCACAGAAACATTAAGCTTAGATTCATGCTCAGTCTCTTGCCTTTAATTTTAAGCTCATCTGAAAAACATTGTGCAATGTTTAGATAAATCAACTGTTCCAGCTCTGATGTGACAACATTTTTCCTGAAGCTTTTCCTCCACACTTATTTTTATTTTTTGTTTGGTTTTTTTTTGTTTGCATTCTGTGAAAAATATGCCAAGAAAGCTCTAAAAGTAATAGTTACCGATAATCTTCAGTAGCTAGATATGTTTTCCAAAAGCATATACATAAGTCTTTGTCTTCTGTTAAGCAGAATTGCACTTAAATATGTCTGATGTTTTTAGTACACTTCATAGAATACCCACGTGCTGACAGCTTATGATCTCTAATTTGTTTTTCCACACTATGGAAGAAGTCATTTTGAATTCTCAGTCTTGTGCTACTGCCTTTCTCTAAATAAGAACCGGTTAGAAAAGACATGCATTTCCAAGCAATGTCTTCCGACAACAAATACTGCAGAAGATTAGGAAAGGGCTGGGGGTTAGATGTAGCAGCAGTAGCTCATTGAAGATAAAAGTCCTTGCTAGGTGTTTATAGAAAAGCTAATAATTGGCAAACAAAATTTTCCTTTCATTTAACATCTGGCAAAGTTACTTTGCTATAGTTGGGACACTTAGGTACTTGTTGGACTCTTAGATACTGTTCTGTCGCAAAAGGATCAGCATACCATTCTTTTTCCTTCCTCATTTTTTAAAAATCTTTACAGTAATAAACAGCAGTGTCAGTAATGAAAGCAATATCCTGCAAATCTTGTGCAGGCAGAAGTCCTGAACAGGGCTATAAACTTAAGCTTCCAGGCTATTGATTGAACTGAATCTGAATTTATATGATGTAATTGTCAGGAATCTATGTTTTTAAATGTTTTTAGACTCCTACACATTTTAATTATACTCTCTGACCTTGGATGCCGAGCAGTAGAATATCCCTCACAGGTGGTTCTTCTCCTACACCCTGTTTGCAGCCGGTGCCTTGGGGAGTTGTTGCCCCTGTCCTGTGCTGCATGCTGTTTTGGTCTTCCTTAAAATGAAGCCTCAGCTTTGCCACTGTTTAATTTCTAGCTCTTTTCCTTGATTTCTTAGGGGGGTGAGAAGGGGGTAACATCAGCTAGGTGAATTGTAGGTTTGTGCAATAGCATCCCTTTAAGTCTTTGCAAGCTGTAACTAAATTTGCCTAAGTGTTGGACACCTCAGAAGTCCGCTCAATTGAGTAAATGGGGCTTGAGTCAGCTTGATAAATGTGAAGGCTATGACTTGAAGTTTAGAAAATTGTTAAAGGAGGGGTTGTTGTTACTCTTGTGAAGTTCCTCCATTTTAAGAGCAACAACAGCGTGAAGCTATCATGCAGAAAGGACCTGAAGGATAGCTGCTCCATGTGAAGGTAAGTGGAGTTTCAGCTAAACCTTTTTCCCCTGTGATATAGAGGACTGGGGGGACTGAAATGCAGCTGAAGGGAGGCCTGTGAAACCACCTGTACCTACAGATGCAAACTTCGACTACCTGTGTAAAGTTGATATGGTCCTTCGCTTCTGCGATATGAGAATATACTCTTATTGCTCCCAGTATGAGCATATAACAACACAAGAAGCAGAGCTAAAGTGAGTATCCACCATGGCTGTGTTTGCAAGCTTTATTTTGTGACAAGTATAGTGAAGCTACATTTAGTCTTTCTCCTCTGCATGTCTATTTCTGTAAGTAGCATAGCTGTGAATATAAGAATGTTCTGGTAAAGGCAGCAAACATTGTGCCCACAAATAGATTTGTGATGGCTAAAGTGTTTTGCTTGATAAGTCTGATTGTGGCTTTCAAGCTGCTATCAACAACATCGAACTCTAAAGTCTTGGGGTAATTGTTCTGCTGAGGAGACATCATGTGGCATTAGTACTTCTTTGGTGGTTATACCAGTTATTAGCAAATTTCTGCTGCTCATAAAACAGATATAGAGGGAGTAAAAAGGACAGACCCTCACTGGTCTGTGCAAAAAGCAAAGCATATTTCTTTTTCTCTGGTTTGTATACACCTTTCTCTGGTTTGTATACACGTATACAGTGTTATCCTTGTAACCGTGAGAGTGCCCACCCCTTTTTGAGTCTGCTTTAATTCTCAGGTTTGCACAGATTTCCTAGCAATCTCTGAAGAAACTGGCTCAGCTAACAGCAACATTACAGCTATATTATGAAAGTGTTTATGGAGTAATGCACCTGTTTCTCAGCAGTTTTAGACTGCTGTACTGCCTGCCTGTGCTGCTTGTTACAATACTAATTCTCTTCACTCCTACCTGGCACTGTTATATTTTTATACGCCATCATGGGTCTGGGGTACCAATGTCATGACTAAGGTGTAACAGCTAAAATGCATAAGAAGCCCTTGTGACCTGCAGCCTCCAACTCTACAATTTACCGACACCTACAAAAAATCAATGTGGAACAAAATAACTAGTTGAAATAGCTTTAAAGTAACAGGATTATTACCACAGAGGCTTCCAAAGCATAGTTATGCAAAATCTTTGTTTGACCTAGCCCTCCACTCACTTAAATGTTTATTCTCTTGACTATTTATTATTCTAAGAGTGGAGTGTAAATTTGTTCAGGGTGGAATCTGCTATGATTTTTCTGAGCTCTTCCAAGGAGCTAAGGAAGACTCAAACACTGTTGATCTACTTAAAATTTATCAGATTCCATTTTGTTTCCAGTATTTTTCCTCACTTTTTCTTCATCTTGCATAACAATGCAATACAAAGATAACTTTTTTTAAAAAATAAGAAACTCTCCATTTCAAGTGTATGGGGATATTCAAGGAACTAGATTGGTAATGGGCATATTTATCAACAAAATTGCCAGCAAATCTGGAAGAAGTAAGTACCTTATTTATTTCTTTAGTCAACAATTCCTAGCCCATTGTTTTCTAGCAGACTTTCCATCTTGAGTTTTTTTTGTTTTACTTTATCATCAAAAGTATAGATAAAGAGTGAGTTTAATGCTCTTTACAGCATACAAAGGTGGGAAAAAAGAAAAATTACCTACTAAAAATCTGTGAAGACTTTGTTTCCTAAGTTTATTGAAGGGTAGATGGAAACTAGATGAAATGTGATGAAGAAATAAAAGATCTCCTAGACCCCTATAAACTCTTATCCGATAAGTAAATAGGCAGGCAGGCTACATATTTCAAATGGCTTGAATTTTTGCAAGGTGATTATTTGCAAATGACCTGTATTTTTGCTAGATGTGGCAATTTCTATTGACTCCCCAGCGACATGATTAAAGCATCCTGAAATTTATTCCTTCCTCTAGGGATGAGATGTCACTGGTCCTCCTCCATCCCTAGTGAATTTTATTCATAAGCCTTTTGAATTCTCAGAGACAAGATTTCTGTTTTCAATAGCTCTGTTTCTTGAGGGAGAAACCAGATCTGTTTATCCATGCTAGTTAGCAAGGAAAGTGCAAGTGGTAGGCTGTGGTTCTCAGAGTAGAACCACCCTGAGTGTACCTAGTGCTGCGTCAAAAATTCTGCTGCTGTTTGACTGTAATTTTACCATTGTGTGTCCCAGCTGCTCTTCGTTTGAACCTTGCACAGCTGGCACCTCCTTGGATACCTATATAAAGGTTTAGCTTAGTTCATGGCATTAGCACAATTTTGCAGTGAATCCTACACCTGCCTTTACTTACAGTGCAGGATTTGGATCCGAAGAAGTCTTAGTACACATGAATGAGACCATAGATACTGATAAAGGTGATAAGAAGTGAAGGCTTAGCAAAGTGGACGTATGACATCCCAAAGTAAGCAATCATCTTGTTTAAGACAGCCACACACCCCAACTGCTATTTGAGTGGTGCTTATGATGTCCCTCCATCTCATGTCTCTCCTTGTTCCATGGATCCAGTCTTGAAGACCATCTTCAGTCCACCTCTGCTACTGAAGAACACATTGGACAGCCCACTGCTTCTCAAGCACCTCCTTGTGGAGCAATGGCAGACCCCGTGGGCACAAGATGGATGCTCATGGGAAATAGAATATTTAAGTCAGCCCACTTTGGTACTTCTAACCTCCTGCACTTCTGTTGTCTTGTATCTCTAAGTAACTCCAGGCTTTTGTTGCATTTGAAGACTGAGGGAGATCTGTATTTTACACAGTTTTTATCAAATTCTTTTTCATTTGTTCAGTGGAGGAGTTGCAATTATTATTTCGGGAGTTGTTGAAATGAAACGGAAGTATCTGGATTACTTGTGGCTGTAAGCCTACACTCTGAGAGAAAGCAAGGTGCAGCAGACAGTAAGAATGATAGCTAACAGTACTTTATTACTTTCAGTCCAACACAAGCTCTATTTTACGCTACAACAACTGGCCCTTAATGACTATCACAAAGTAATGTGACAGGATTCATAATTTGACTCTCCAGTCTCTTGTGGATGTGTGCACAAGCCGCAGCAATCATAGATAGTAAAAGAGATTTTCTCTGGACTTCCCAACCTCTTACCATCTGTACTGCTGCTCCTGAAAGTGTTGTACAGTGCACTGTGGATAAGCAACATCCTGGAAAACAGCAAACCCAAGTCACCTTACCTTGACAGGGAGGTGAAGCCATGTTTCATGAATAAGACGCAGATGGCCAAACAACAGCTTAAAAGGTTTTTCTTGTCAGTTAAGGTTTCAGTTCAACAGATTCCTAAATCAGGCATGTGAAATCAACGCAGTCAGTGTAGAGGTGACACAGGGACTCAGATTTGACACTGGCTGGAATATCTTGCTTGCATAGCAAAGATGGAGTAAGTCTTGTGCAAGACAAGTCTCATGTCATTACCAGGTTACTCAAGATGATAGAAACAAAATGTCTGCAGCCTGGCATAAAAGTCTGTGACTCAGCTAAGAGATACCCTTGTGTGCTGAGAGGAATCTGTGTCTGGCTAAGACAGAGGCAACAGTGATTAAGGCTTAGGAGGTCCACCAACAGAGTCAACACCAATAAGGAAGGCCATGTTAGAAAAGCCCTCTGTGAGCTCTAAAGGCTCAACACCTGCCAGAGGACAGAGGTTACCTCCAGGATGGATTGCTTTACTGAACTCTTACTTCAGCTTTCCAAACCTGAATTGCTTTCCAGAGGAAAAGAGAAGGGAGAAGCACCTGTAAACACTGCCAACAACTCTTGGCCTAACTCTTGGGTTCAGGAGCTCTCCTGTTCTGCACTTTTCTGTTGATCATCTTCTGAGTCAGTTTTGTGTCGAGCTCACTAGTGAATGCTTTCCTTGCCCCAAAGTTCTTCCTGCATTAGCAGTCCTGCCATGCTAACAGCATGACCCTCTGCTACCATTCAATGGTCTATTCACAATCTCAGATGCTGTGTACAACAGTCGTTCATCTTCATCAGCGTTGAGAATTTCTAAGGATATAGTCATTTTTCATCTGCTGCAACACTTTCTTCTTGTTGACTTTCTTCTTGTGTATGTGAGAGCTCTGTGCAAGGAGCTTTAACAATACTTGAGAGGTGTACCTCCCACACAATGATGGCCAAGCTTGTATCAGTACAGCTGCTGTTGCTGCCCTGGGGAAGGTGAGAGTGGTGTGTTGCCCCTTCATGCTGGGATAAAAGTACAGTAGGATGATACTTCTCAGAAGGCTGTTTCCCAGGTTGGTAGCTGACCCCATTAAGAAAAGATCAGGCATAGGTCTTTCCCCACAAAACACTCCCTACAGCACAACTGTAGGTGAGCAGAGTGCTGCATACAAAACAATTTCATATAGAAGATGACACACCTGGGGTTCACATTACCTAAACAATACAATCTTGCACTAAATTTTCCATTGAAAAGGCAGTAACATACCTTAATCTGCTTCCATTCTACCCTGCCAGGTGGTCTGGGTAGGCATGGCATTAATGACCACAGACTAGGCTTCTGTAGAAGCATAAGGGTCTTTATGAAATAAATTGTCACCCATAAACCTCACAAAATCCCTTGAGGGATTGCCGTCATTGCTTTGTCACTCTGCAGTCCCTGAGCACTCTACTTAAAACAACCTACTCACTAGCAAGTGGCTACCCTCTGTGTCTGGCTGGTTTGGGTAATTGCAATAGGACCTTATATCATTCATGGTGGACTGGCTGGGCTCAATCTGCAGCAAAGGAATATTAGAAGGAAAATAGTCCCTACAGTAGTGCCAAACCCTGCAAGTCTCAATCCCTAAACAGGCATCAGCAAGATTCAGAAATTTGTTCCACTTAATGAAATACTCAACTGTGAAATCAGTTTAAGGGCTACATGTACTTTATTCGCCTGGGAATTGGAACAAGATCGATCCCTAAATTAACAGCAGGACTAATCCTAATGTGAGATTGCATGACTGAAAAGTGGCCAAACATGTCTGAAATATGGAATATGGTCTCTTTCCTCCAACTAGATCTATGCTTCGGAATTTATATCAAAACCAAAGCAGGATTTGGCTTAGTTTTTCTAGCCAACATTTATTTTGGAAAACAAACACATGGATTTGACTGTCAGGCAAAGTTATTTATTTTATCATATTTTTTTAAACCATGGAAAATTATATATTCTTACCTAAATTAATGCACTGTCATCAGGGTAAAACAGATCCAAATAAAAACTTATTTGGATACTGTGCTTCAGGGTTCATCCAGGCTTTGAATGGCTTTTGTGGTTTCTTCAGATCCTGTGGGAATCTTTTAACAATTCATTCTGTCTCTTTCCTAGCTTTTTCCACAAGTCCAATGTAGAAAACAAGAGGCAATATGGATGAATCTTAGTGATTCTTACCTACTGGGATAGGCAGGATGCACTTTTAAAACAATATAGTGCAACCAAGAATAAAATCTGGGTCAGCCCTGAATCCCATCAAGGCTGACAGCTCCTCTAAGAGAACACAAAGGGAGAGTTTTTTCACTCCTAGGCTCTGTACTATACACAAGTGGGTCAGACAAAAGACATTAATTTCTTTCCAGTTCCAGGTGTATCATGGCACCTTGTGCCATAGCATCTTAGTCAATACCTACTGCTTATGACAAATAGATTAAAAATCTGAAATCAGAAACAATTTCTGTAATAACTTTCTGTTCATAGATATGAGTTCTAAGAACTATTCTTTGGAACTAATTAATTTTCTAATTCTGTATGCAATGGATGCAAATCAAAAGAATGATGTACCGAGCCGCATATATTATATATATTACCATACCTTTATTTCTGCTTTAGTGTATTTGAATTTAAAGTATCTTTAGTCACTCTCTAAACAGTTTTTTTGCTATCTGTGAGATTCTGCATATAAAACAAACTTGGTTGCACTCGAAAAAGTGAAGTGCGGGACCGTTATGTAGGGATGACACTTGTTGAAAGAAGCGAAAATTATTGTAAGAATTGTGCAGACACTAACGCAGAGAGTAATTATTTTTTTAAAGTCTTTCTTTTTTGATCCTCGTATTTGAGAGGCCTCTGGGCACAAATGTGGAAGATCTTCACTGAGGAAGGTTAATTTTCTGTCCATTTTGGAAAAAACAATGTAATGATATTAAGAAAAGTAGCTACTAAGGAAAATTGAACACTGAGAATTTTGCCTGTTCCTTCTGTGTACCATTCCACTGCTTTTTAGAGCATTTGGAGGTACCTCCCAGTTGAAAAGAGAATGGAAGCACAGGACACTTAGATTTCTCTCTGAATACAGATGCTCCATAGCCAGCCTTGTCATTTTTTCTTTCACTTTATTTTACAGCAAGGCTTTATGAATATTTGATCATTATTTTAAAATGATAAATTTTAATTTCTGGTTTTGCATTTTACCAACAGCAAAAAAAAAAGTTTTACTCACCTATATTAGGCAAAATTTAAAAAAACCCCACATTTTGCCTTTGAAGAAGCAGTCCTGATGTGGCATTTGGACTACAGAAAACAGTGAAAGGTGTGTCATAAAGCTTATCATAAACTATAATGGGCCACATTGCGTTGCCCATTGCATTATATTTTCATGGAGACACAGAATCATTTAGTTTTGAAAAGACCCTAGAGATCATAAAAAAAGGACCATGGAGTCCAACCATAAACCTAAAGCTGCCAAGTCCACCACTGAATCATGACCCTAAATGCCATGTCTACGTATCTTTTAAATACCACCAGGGATGGTGACTCAACCACTTCCCTGAGAAGCCTGTTCCAATGCTTGATAACCCTTTTGGTGAAGAAAATTTTCCTAATATCCAATCTAAACCTCCCATGGTGCAACTTGAGGCTGTTTCCTCTGGTCCTATTGCCTGTTACTTTGGAAAAGAGACGAATCCCCACCTCTCCACAACCTCCTTTCAGGTAGTTATAGAGAGGGGTAAGGTCTTCCTTCAGCCTCCTTTTCTCCAGGTTAAACAACCATAGTTCCCTCAGATGATCCTAAGAGGACTTGTTCTCTAGACCCTTCACCAGCTTCGTTGCCCTTCTTTGGACGCGCTCCAGCATCTCAATGTCTTTGTTGGAGTGAGGGGTCCAAAACGGAACACAGTATTTGAGGTGTGGCCTCACTAGTGCCAGCTACAGGGGGACGATCACTTCGCTAGTCCTGCTCACCACACTATTTGTGATACAGGCCAGGATGCTGTTGGCTTTCTTGGCCACCTGGGCACACTGCTGGTGTATATTCAGGTGGCTGTCAACTAACACGCCCAGGTCCTTTTCTGCCAGGCAGCTTTCCAGCCACTGTGTAGTATGGGGTTGTTGTGACCGAAGCGCAGGACCTGTCACTTGGCCTTGTTGAACCTCACGCCATTGGCCTTGGCCCATCGATCCAGCCTGTCCAGATCCCTCTGTAGAGCCTTCCTACTGTCAAGGACATTGACACTGTTGTCTACAAACTTACTGAGGGTGCACTTGGTCCCCTCATGCAGACACATTTTGCTCTTTTAGATAATTGCATTGTACAGAGCAAAACAAAAATCAATGGGGAATAGTGGCGAAGTTATTTTTAAAAATATTTTTTCTAAAATCATACCTTTTAACATATTATGGTTAAGAAACTTCACTAACTTAAGTGGATAAAGTCTAATCTTTATTGTTTTCTAGAGAGACTAGCCAGCAGATAGATTGCAAGATAATATGTGTGGTTAGGAAGATGCTGCCATAGCTTTTCTCAGATGAGGTGAGATTTCACAGATGATGGAAATAAAATGTTTTTTTTCTGGACTAAAGCAAAGGAGAGACTGGCATTATGTTAACTCTTGTATTACCTTTTAACAACTGTAGAAGTACTGATTTTGGGAGGGGTAGAAAGTGGTAAAGGGTGATTCTCCCTCCCATTCAAGGTGAAAAAATAATGCAAACACTTCTGCTTTGCTGGAAGTATTTTGGGATGGTTTAGATTATGTATGTTGCACTTCCTTGTATGCTTTTGTGAAGTAGCGGGGCTTATGAAATTGAGAATAGTGTGAGAATAAATCTTCATGGGCCTTTGCAAATGCTTTCATCTAAAAGACAATCAAATAAAAAGAACTATATTGGGACTGGTTCTGTTGCCTTGCCTTTTGTATATACTTCTCCAGAATAACAGTCCCTTATGATCATATTTTAAAAGCAGATGTTATCATGAAAAATTTGACTTAGTAAAACCAGTCACTGATGGATGAAGTTATGAACATGTATATATATGGGTAAAGTTATGAATGTATATAAGTTTTATAAATGCTAATATAAGGATTGTTTATGCTTATGTATCTCCAGGGCTTGCTACTGCACCCCAAAGGAGAAGGCACTTTCTTACTCTTACTGTTAATGAAACAGTAAAAATGGACAACCTCCCCGACTTTGCATAGATTATGACTTCTTGAACTTTTGATAGTGCTACTTGTGCAGTCACACAATGCATATTGTATTAGATTGATTTAACTCCTGAAAGACAGAAGGATAGTCTTCAGGAGTGACGCATCCATATTACAAGTAATTTATATGCAACCTGCATTCTCCCAGTGAATTGCTGGCACGAGCTGTAGCTAAGCAGAATTTGGGTGTCCTCAGCTGAAGCAGATTGGGCTTTGGTTTCCTTTATTTGAGGATTATTGATGTTTTCTTCTATTCTGTGCTGCCATTCGAAATGTGGTCTTTTATGTTAATGATGACATAGTGCATTTCCAGAGGGAAAACTTGCTAATGCCTTGACTTTAGCTCAAAGCTAAATGGTTCCAAGCAGAAGGGTATTTGAGAGGTTTCAATTTTAGACTAAATCAGTGTTTCATTTTTCACATGCTGGAGTTTTCAAGCTGTTTACAGATGAAAAGAACACTCTGTGCACTGAACCATCCAATCCATTTTAGTTAGATCTATGATATTTTCATTTCTGTCAAAAAGACCTGTAAAATCCAAGAGAAGCCTTATATTCTGTTATCTTTAATGCAAATTACTACCATGAATTTGCCACTTAAAAGCAAAACCCATGGATAGAGATTGTGTATTCATTCCTTTCCTACAAAGTGGTTATTTCTTCAGTGTAGATAATGAAAGAAAACCAAATGTCTGTAAATAGGATTTTTAATGGATTAGAAAAAGAAAGTGATTTCCAACAAAAACCATGAAACTGAGAGGACTACTACTGATTCTTGGATTGGTCAGTCAACAGCATACAGTTCCACAGCTTCAATTTTCAATAGACTCTGAATTCCCTGCTGATACCATTAGAAGCTGACAAAGAAAAATGCTGGAGAATATTTTTCCTTTCAAAGTTTCTTAGATGAATGGGAAGCAAAAGAAAGAAGGATAATATTGCATTTGCTCAAGTTGATTAATCAGAACTGTTGATAGTTTTAAAAACTTTTTTTTTTTTTTTAGTAAAATTTTATACTCTCTAGAAAGGTAGTTCTGTTATTAGTTTCTTTTGGAAAAGGAGAGGTCAGCGTGAACTCTGTTTTTACAACAGGAACAAACATTAGGGTAATAAAATGTTTCCATCTCAGTAATAATGGCATTCTTTTCTGTTTCAGGAGACACTATTGTTCGCCTGTATTTTTAATAAGCCTCAAATACATGTATGCTAATGCAGTCTGCCTGGGGAATGAGCAGGAGGAACTGGAGCTCTGTGCCCAGTCAGAAAGTTAAGATATCGCAGGAATAACTGAAATATGGTGGGACAACTCAAATGACTGGAGGATCATGATGGAAGAAGAAGAGGAGGAGTCACACTATGTTAAGGAGGACCTTGAATGTATAGAAGTCAATTACAACGATTGTGGAAGCCCTGTGGAATGCCTCTGGGTCAAGATCACAGGGGTCATCTCCAAGGGGGATCTTACAGTAGGCATCTGCTACTGACCTCCGAACCAAGATGATAAGGCCAACAAAGCATTATGTGTGTCACTTAAGCAAGCTTTGGGTCAACAGAACCTTGTTCTTATGAGTGACTTCAGCTACCCAGACATTTGTTGGAACAACAACACAGCAGCTCACATGTCACCCATCAAGTTCCTGGAACACATAGAGGACTGCTTCCTAATACAAATGTGACGTGCCAACCAGGAATGCTGCTGGACTTGCTATTCACAAACCAAGAGAACCTGCTTTGTAATATCTTAGTTAGTGATAGCCTTGACTGCAGAGATCACAATATTGTGGAGTCTGGGATCCTGCTGAGGATGCTGAAGGATGTACAAAGGCAAAGGTTTTAGATTTTAGAAGAGCAAACTTCAGCTTGCTCAGAGGTCAGCTGGGAGGGATTCCATGGAAAGCTTTCATGGAGGTTAAAGGATCTAGTGAGTTCTAGGAGTTTTTCAAGAACAATCTCCTGGAAGTACAAAAACAGTTCATCTAGTTTAAAGGGAAGGGAAGTAGGTGGAGCAAGAGACACTCACTTGGCTTAACTGCGAGCTTCTGAGTCTGCTTAAAACCAAGAGAGAAGCATACCAGAGATGGAAAAGTGGACCAACACCCATTGAGAACTACAAGGGCATTGCCAGGTCATGAAGAGCCGCAGTTAGAAAAGCAAAAGCTCAGCTCGAATTTAAATTGGCCAGAGATGTCAAATACGACACAAGGAAGAGTTCTTCAGGTACAAAAGCAACAAGGAGAATCAGAAGAAAAATGTTGGCCTGCTGTTAAACAGGAGAGGTGAACTAGTCACCGACAATGCTGAAAAGGCAGAGGTTCTCAACACTTTCTTCACCTCTGTCTTTACAGGCACTGTTGGGCCCCAGGCCTTGGGAACAAAATCTGAGGTTGATGCAAACACAGACCCACCGCCAGTGAAGGAAGAGTTGGTACGTGAACTATTTCAGGAGCTTGACCCCTACAAATCAATGGGCCCTGACAATATCCACCGAAGGGTGTTATGAGAGCTGGCTGATGTTGTGGTGAGGCTGCTCTCCATAGTCTTTGAGAAGTCATGGAGATCAGGGGACGTCCCAGAGGACGGGAAGAAGGCTAATGTCACCCCCATCTACAAGAAGGGCTTAAAGGAGGATCGAGGAAATTATAGGCTTATCAGTCCATATTCACTCCCTGGGAAAGTTATGGAACAAATTCTCCTGGGAGCTATCACAAGTCAAATGAAGCACGTGATTGGGAAAAGCCAGCACAGAATCACCAAGGGCAAACCATAGTTGACAAACCTAATCTCCCTCTATGACGAAGTAACCTGCTTAGTTAATGAAAGGTGATTGGTGGACATTGTCTACGTGGATTTCTCCAAGACTTTTGACACTGTCCCCCACAGCCTCCTCATAGAGAAATTCATGCATTACCATCTAGACAAGTGGTCTGTGCGGTTGGTGGGGAACTGGCTGACTGACCGCACCTAGACGGTGGTGGTAAATAGCTCCTATTCAAACTGTCAGCCTGTCACAAATGGGGTCCCCCAGGGGTTGATACTGGGCCCAACGCTGTTTAATGTCTTCATAAGTGATCTGGATGAGGGGATCAAGTGTACCCTGATGAATTTTGCCAATGATACCAAAGTGAGTGTGGAAGGGGACACAACAGAAGGGAGTGCCAACCTGCAGAAAGACCTGGCTAGGCTGGAAGAGTGGGCGAACAAGAACCTTGTGAAGTTCAGCAAGGACAAGTGTGAGGTCTTGCACCTGGGAAAACATAATCCAGGAGTGCAGCACAGGCTGCGATCTACCCAGCTGGGGAGCAGCTCTGTGGAAAGAGACCTGAGGGTTCCTGTGGACAACAAGCTCAATATGAGTGAACAGTGTGCTGCTGCAGCAGCAAAGAAAGCCAACAGGGTGCTGGGTTACATCCACAGGGGTACCACCAGCAGAGATAAGGAAGTCATTATCCCAGTCTACTTAGCCCTTGTCAGGCCACACCCGGAATACTGTGTTCAATTTTGGTCCCCGCTGTAGAAAAAAGATGTGGACAGGCTGGAGAGGGTCCAGAGAAGGGCAACAAAGATGATCAAAGGAATAGGAAACCTGCCATGTCAGGAAAGGCTGAGAGAAGAGGGTTTGTTCAGCCTTTAGAAAAGAAAGCTTAGGGGAGACCTTATCACCATCTTCCAGTAATTAAAGGGTGGCTACAAAGAAGACGGACACTCTCTTTTTACAAGGAGTCATATAGAAAAGATGAGGAATAATGGGTACAAGTTACTCCTGGGGAGGTTCCGATTGGGCACAAGAGGAAAATTTTTCACAATGAGATCAATTAGCTATTGGAATATTGTCCCCAGGGAAGTGGTGGATTCCAGAACACTGGACCCTTTTCATCACCCCAGTGTGCTGGACCATCTAGTGCTTTTGCCAAGAAAGGTTGGACCAAACCATCCTTGAAGTCACTTTGAACCTGGTATTCTATGAATCTGTGATACTCTCTGGAGTGTTTATGTCATTCTGCTTCTGCAGTTTTCTCCCACATATTTTGATCTCCTTCAGAGTGAACAAAAGAGGAGCTCCTGCATCTTCCTCTAGCCATCTTGATGACACAGAGAAGACATGGGATCAAGTGACTTTTTTATTTCAGTCTGTCTCCTTCTCTAGTCTTTGTTCATTTGTTCAGAGGTTCGTTGTAGTCTGAGGACTGCCTTGCACACAGAGCTTCACACTTGGTCTTGAAAATTTTCTTGTACAGCCTTTTCAGGATTCTGAGCATAAATCAAAACATGGCATTAACATTTATAAAACTTCTTGGTGATTATTCTCCCAATGCAAGTGCTATTGCATCTGACAGGAGGTATCTTAAGTTTCAATCTAATTTCAGAAGATAAAGATTAATGGTTCCAGTCCAGTGATTAATTAATCATGTTGCTTAGGAACCAGCAATGGTGACCTATTACATCTTTGGTAGGCAAATAAAGGACAATCTCAAATGGTGAGAAGCATCAGGTGTACTTAATTTGCCAAAGCTGGGAGAAATTGAGTGAAGTTGATCTGAAGGACAAATTAAAATGGAATAAAGCAAGTGAGAGAGAGGAATTCTTTAGATCATTAGAGGAACAGTTGGCATAAATTGCACACTCTAGATAAAAGACCATGCAAGGTCAGTGTCAAAGAAAAAGAAGAGATTAGGGGAAAAAAAGTAGCGTGTAAGTGGGTAAGGGTAAGTAGTAATTGACTGTAAACCAAAAATCACTAAGAAATTAATAAGAAACTGAAGGCATCTGTTGGACAAACATCCTTAGTTGACATGAACAAGCAAAACTAATGTATGCATATATATACACCTCAGAATTCCCTTTTTTTTCCCCTCAGGTACATCATTTTTCCTATGTTTCTATATAGCCAAGAGATTATGCACTAAGAAAATCTCTAATAGGAAAAGACTGAAGCCAGATGAATACATATGAGCAATATCTAATTCTGAGGATCATTACAATGTGAGGGTGACTAACCACAGAACAAACTGTTAAGAAAAGCAACCAATTCTTCATCCTTTTATTTTTTCAAATCAAGATATGCCTGAGGCATGAACAGAGAGATGATGCTCAAGACACAAATCTGAAGCAAATGCTATCAGAGTACCTGTTCACAAACAACTGGCCTGCATATAAACAAGTGTAAGAAATAAGCAAGGTTCACAAATAGAGAGGGAGAAACTTTTGAAAGCATAGAAAATCGGTGTCTTTCATGAAAGACACAAGAACTTTACCCTTCACCTCTGCTGTTCATTGACTATCCAGGACTTTCACATTTGCCTGTGAAAGTACTCTCTTCTAGCATGTTCCTTCTCTGACTCAGTATTCACATGCCCGGGAAAGCTATGAATTTTCCTTTTGTTAGTGCATGGACACCACATGCCCGGCAGAGCTGGTTGAAGAGAAGAGATAGACTGGCTTGCTGCCTGCAGAAGTAGACCACTTTTAAAAAAACCTTGGAATTACAGACTGGTTTGGCCACCAGCTGGCCAATGGTTCAGGGAACCACAAATAATTTTGTCTTCCTCCATTGGGCCTGATGATAGTCTGCACCTCATTTGCAATGGGCATAAGATGCATCACTTCCACCTGCTGTATATAAACATCTGTGCTTGTGTAACACAGAGGCAAATCTATACAGGTCAGATTCTGTTTTGCGTTAGTATATGCCTCAAATAATTTCACTGCAGTTAAAGGACAAGATCCTCATTTCCCGTTAATGTTTCTCACTCCTTTGATAAGGCAAGTCAGTCCCAGCACAGGCAGGTAGCTGGCATTTAACTGCCACAGCACTGACATGTCCCAGCAGGTACAAATATTCCATGTGGACAGTTTGGATGGTTTTGAAGTTGTGCTTGGTTGGCAGAGCTGAGGAGGGAAACCAGAAATATGGTGGATGACTGTTTTCCCTCTAGTAGCTTTATATATCAAAAAGACTAGGGTTTTACTTCATTTTCTTGAACTCTGGAAAACAATTTTCTTTTTTTTACTTTTCTTTTTATTATCAGGCTTAACAGCATTTTGTATCCACTTTGTTTCAATATTAATGGTTATGGAAGACGGTGGAGAATTGCAGCTAATACACATTTTCAATTACTTCTTTATCTACTTGCAGGTTTTTGTTGTCAGCAGGTGGGGGTTTTTGCTGATAGAATTAGCTGATGTGGGAAATGGCAACATTTACTGCTGTCTGCTCCTTGACAGAAATTCTATTAGTGGCAAAGGCAACTTCCAGAGGAAGAAATCATAGAATCATAGAATCATAGCATTGCCTAGATTGGAAGGGACCTTTCAGATCATCTAGTCCAACCATCAACCTAACGCTGACAAAAACCATCACAAACCCCACCTCTAAGCTCTATGTCTACCCATTTTTTAAATGCCTCCAGGGATGGTGTCTCAACCGCTTCCCTGGGCAGCCTGTTCCAATGCTTAATAACCCTTGCAGTGTAAAAATTTTTCCTAATATCCAGTCTAAACCTCCCACGGTGCAACTTGGGGCTGTTTGCTCTTGTCCCATCACCTGTTACTTGGGAGAAGAGACTGACCCCCACCTCGCTACAGCCTCCTTTCAAGTAGTTGTAGAGAGCGATAAGGTCTCCCCGCAGCCTCCTTTTGTCCAGGCTAAACCACTCCAGCTCCCTCAGCCGCGCCTCATCAGGCTTGTTCTCCAGACCCCTCACTAGTTTCATTGCCCTTCACTGGATAATGTCTTTCTTGGAGTGAGGTGCCCAAAACTGGACACAGTACTCAAGGTGGGGCCTCACCATTGCCAAGTACAGGGGGACTGTCACTACCCCAGTCCTGCTGGCCACACTATTTCTGATACAGGCCAGGATGCTGTTGTCCTTCTTGCCCAGCTGGGCACACTGCTGGCTCTTATTCGGCAGGCAGTCGACCAACACCTCCAGGTCCTTTTCTACCAGGCAACTCTCCAGCCACTCTTTCCCAAGTTTGTAAATCAGATTTAAACAAAGGATTTCTAGTTTGAAACACTTGCAAATTAAAAATTACCTTAAAGCTTAATTTTTCACAGTCCTTCTTTCAGGAAGAAGTTCGTGCTAAGAATGCTAATGTCAACAAATACAATAGATCGGAAAGGTGACTAATGTGTAGGTGAATGAGTATCATGGAGCATCAGGATGTTTTCCTGGTATTCAACCTTCTCTACATCAGGCTCTGTATCACAAGATACAGCGTACCTTCAGCGATCGGTAGGCTGGCAAAAGAGTGTTGCTCAGACTTCTGTGAGATTTCTGTTTCTATGGTCACTACAGTCACCTCTCTGGAGCCAACGACAGATTTTGTTCCCCTTCTCGACCTACCTTACTTTTATACTGGTGCAAGATGGAAGCTTTTTAACAAATGACATTTGATTACCTCTGGGTTTGGCTTCTGATGTGAGGACAAGGGATTGAAGCATAATAGATAAGATAGATATAGATAAATTTAAGTGACTGATACCTGGAGATTTTGACAGCCCCATTTTTCATAAGTCCTGACAGCCTTTTCATAAGCCTGTATTTTGCTAGAAGACCACAGGTTTGTAATAAAGCTTGCCACTGCCACGTTTGTTGTCTACAAAAAGCCCACTGGTGGTGTTCATAAAAATTATTTTCCCAGTAATTTCCTTTTAAAATTTGTGTATTCATTAAATATCTCATTGTGTTTTATCTCTAAGGGTATTAGAGTCCAGTTCTATTTTTATTTTTTTTTTACTTTTTGCTTTGCTTATTTCTTTTTTTTTTCCCTGACAGAGTTTATCAATCTTATCCGACTTTAAAATGAGTGCATTTATTTGGAAAAGAAAAAGAAATTAACCAGGAAGTGTGTATTGCCCTTTGTCCACCTCATCTGCCCCTTTAGGGTCTGATCTTACCAGATAATGAGGTGCCAGTTGCAGAAAAGCTCTCTGGACAAAATTTTAGAGCCGAAGTCACTAACAATGTGGTGGTGTAGTTATTGCATCGCTCCACACCTGGAGTGTTAATTCAGGTGTTTAAAAAGTAATTAGCCAGGAAATGACAATAAGTCTCAGGTCTCTTTTGCTATGCAAGGCCATGTTCCTGTAAGTGAACACACAGATGGATTCCATACAACGAAAAGTGAAAAATAGATCAGAAAATTAAACTTACAGCAATTCCTTTGAGTTTCTCACAGACTTCTAACTCCAGCCCCACAGGATGCCACAGAAACCTTGCATCTTCCTTTGATCTTGTCCTTCACCTTTTATGATACACATAAACACCTGAAATCTCCACCTAATGCATTTTCTTGAAGGGGAGATGAAGAAAGGAAGATGCTTATTTATGTTCAGAGTGATCACCAATTCCTTGGTGATCAGTGCTGCCCCACAAATTATGCTAACGCACCCATTAAATGGAAATTATTTTTGTTGAACAGAAGCTGAAATGCCATATGGGTTAGAAAAGGAAGGTTAATCAGGTACAATGGCATCTCAAGTTTTTCTTAACATTCTTAATGTGTCAGGAAACTAAATGTTCATTTAACATGATTCTGCAACCAGTCATTTTTATAATAGACTGTTATTCCCAGGAACAAAACTCCACAACATGAAAGGCCGCAGGAGAGCAAAACTGTATGCAGGAAATGAGAATTTTTCTTATCGGATTTGATCTGCTACAAGCACTACAGTTCATTTGTCCAAAATTAAATGCACAATTACCCTTAGTATTTTGGTAAAGTTGGTCCAGAAGTTTTGGACTTTTGTTGAGTCCACAGGCACCTATGTTTCCATCGGATGCTTTGTTTGCTGAGCTTTTTATCAAGCAGCTGCTAAAAGTAGTGATGGCTCTCAGGTCATGGGGTGCTCCTCAATTATTGACAAATTCCTGGAAAGTGAGGGTGATGGTCTGCTGCTCACAGGAAAAAGAGTGGGAAGAAGAAAGGAGGGGGAAGAGGGGAGGGAGAGAAAGAAAGAATGGAGGGAGGGAGGGAGGAAGGAAGGAAGGAAGGAACGAACAAACGAACAAAGAAGAGAGAGAGGGAAAGAAGGAAGGAATAGCAAGGATAGAGAATGGCAGCTCTTTGTGGAGGCTGGTATGTTCCTGCAGAAGGGATTGCTATCTTTTTTCTCCCTTCTCTTCTCCCACTTTTCCCAAATAGTCCCAAGGAAACCCAACACTATTTCCTCCAGTTCCAGGTCCTTCCCTGTTCCAGGTTCTCTGACCTCAGTTTCACCTGCAGCTCTGTGTCAGCTTTCTGTGTCCCCCACGACCTTTCCGAGCATGATGACATTGTTTGGGTCAGCCCTGGCTGGTCATGGTGTTTGCATTCCACCTATCACACTTCTCAGTGATGACCGTGTGATCCAAAATCGTACGCAAGTAGAGAGTACGTTATGCTTCCTTCAATTTGTCATGACTGATTCATTCAGTTGAAATGGTAATTGTGAACAAGACTCATCAGGCTGATTTTTGCTATGCCCTAGGCATCTTTGCCTTCGTCTTGTCCAAAATCTGTGGCAACACTTGATGGTTCTGAGGAAGGACAAATGATAACATTTAATAATTTCCTGAATAAATTATTTTAAGCATTTACATTTAAAAACAAATGGACTCAGTGTAATCATGACCTTCAAGAGTGTGCTGAAGGATCGGGAAGAAGTTTGAATTTACCTAAATGCATGTTCCTGTTAGCTCTGCCTCCTCCTCTCTTCTGAAGCTTTTATGAAATTTAAAGTCGGAGTCCTATTGTAAATTCTGTTTCTCTTCCTGGGAATTTATGTTGTAAACCTAAAAACTCAGATCAGTTTTTCTTTACCAAATGCTGAGGGTTTTGTTGCCATTCAAGCAACTGCTTGTGGGTTTTATGTTTAAAATTAATAATTTTTTAGACTCCTTAATGATTCTTCTAAGATGATCTGTAAATTTGATCCTTTGATACTGGATTTTTTTTTCTTGTCTCTAACTTTTACAGGGAACTGATAAAATCTATGTTGTAAATTACAGCATTGAACAGCAGTATCATACAAAATGGTGCAATACACGAAAAACCATTGTAAGTCATCAGTTCAACATTATTTACACTTTAAGGTCACATTGCCCAAGCTGATGAAACTACCTTAGAAAACCAGAGAGTTTTCTGTGCCTGGGAAATAAAATAAATTACTAAAAATCCCATCTGGGTTCTCTTGGAAGTTAGCACAAGCTTTTTTTTTTTTTTTTCTTTTCCTTTTCAAATTCCATTTGAGGAACAAAAATGAAATAATTTACTTCAGGCTGTTTACATCCTTTATTTTTCTGTCTTCCCCTTCTTTCCCTGCTTTTTTTCATTATATTCTGGGTTAAGGTTTCAGATTTATTTGCCAAGGTAATAGATGTAATGAATTAACATCCACTAAAGCTCTAAAAACACCATCTGGATAACAGTAAATGTGAGTCAGTAGGTCCTAGCAGCTGGTACATGTATGCAAACCTCCTGCCTCTCTCCATCTATTTTTTATACTTTTTTGCTTTCAAAATATGCTACTGTTCCCTTAAATTAGTTACTAGTTTTTAACTCTCAGAAATTTCTCAGAAATATTTAACTCTCAGAAATGCTTGGTTTTCTTTAGTTATTTGAAGAGATTCCTTTTTCTTAGTGCCCACTTAGAGCATGTTATAACTTTAATGGAGTGTCACCATATCAGAAATCATAATGATAAGGTTTTTTGGTTTGCTTGCATACTCTAGTGAAATGGGTGGACTGTGATATAGCAGCAAATGAATTGCACCTCACAGCAGTTCATGTGGTCCCTCTTGTCTGTGAGTGATTCTGGCACCTTCCTTGCAGCAAGAGACTGTTTTGTCTTCAACAGTAAAAAAGTAAAGATAGCTGGGCCACTACCCCACCCCCATTGAAAAACTATCAGAAATTATAGACTTCGTATTCACGGGTAGTTTCCCCATTCATCCCTTGCTGGTGTCTGTGGAAATTAATTTTCCAGACTGCTTTTTCTAGCATTCTCTAAATTTAGGATACTAAGGTACCCAGAAGAGGCTGTGGAGCCCATCTGTCCCCACATTCAGATGGCCAGAGGTTGCTGCAAAAGCGTAATTCTGCCATGTGTCTTCTGGGCTGGCCTTCTCACACTGTTCTGGTTTTGAACCTTATGGAAGCTCACACACTTGAGGTTGCAAAGTCCAACTACCATCCAGCTACCAGCAGTGTTTCTGAAGGGCTGGTGCTATTTAACCTCTTCATTATTAGCTTGTGAGTCCTGGTTTCGGCTGGGGTAGAGTTAATTTTGTCATAAAACAAAGTAAGGTCAAGGGACCTGCAGAAGAAATCTAGTTTTTAGGAATAAAATGGCAAGGTGGATGTCGTCAGATCCCAATGGATGTGATCAATAAAATAACAGCCATGTCACCACCAACTAGCAAAAAGGAAACACAAGCTTTCTTGGGTGTTGTGGGTTTTTGGAGAACGCATATTCCAAATTACAGTCTGATTGTAAGCCCTCTCTATCAAATGACCCTGAAGAAGAACTTTAAATGGGGCCCTGAGAACCGATGAGCCTTTGAACAAGTTAAATAGGAGATAGTTCATGCAGTAGCCCTTTGGCCAGTCTGGGTGGGGCAGGATGTTAAAAATATGCTCTACACCGCAGCCAGGTGTAACAGCCCTACCTGAAGCCTCTGGCAGAAAGCACCAGGGGAGACTCAAGGTTGATCCCTAGGGTTTTGGAGTTGGGCATACAGAGGAACTGAAACCCACTATACTCCAACTGAAAAAGAGATATTGGCAGCATATGAAGGGGTTTGAGCTACTTCAGAAGTGGTTGGTGTGGAAGCACAGCTGCTCTTGGCACCATGACTGGCAGTGCTGGGCTGGGTGTGCAAAGCAAGGATCCCCTCTACACATCATGCAACTGGTGCTACATGGGCTAAGTGGATCGCACTGATCACACAATGAGCTCAAGTAGGAAATCCCAGATGTCCAGGAATCTTTGAAATGTTCATGGACTGGTCAGAAAACAAATATTTTGGAATATCGCAAGAGGAGGAGGTGACACGTGCTGAAGAGGCTGTATAATAAACTACCAGAAAATGAGAAGCAATATGCCCTGTTCACTGATGGGTCCTGTCTTATTGTAGTGCTGTGTTTTGGATTTAGTATGAGAATAATATTGATAATACACTAATGATTTAGTCATTCCTAAGCAGTGTTTACACTAAGTAAAGGATTTTTCAGGTTCCCATAGTGTCCTGCCAACGAGGAGGCTGTGCAAGACGTGGGGAGGAGACACAGTCAGGGCAGTTGATCCAACCCAGCCAAAGGGATATTCCATACCGTATGACTTCATACTCAATATATAAACTAGGGGGAAAGCTGGCTGAGGGTGGGCCGCTGCTCAGGGACAGGCTGGGCATCAATGAGTTGGTGGTGAGCAATTGTTTTTCATTTGCATGACTTGTCTTTCTTGGTTTTTTGTCCTCTCTCTTTGTTATTTTCCTTTTCATTACAAATTATTGCTATTTTTTATTACCATTACAAATCATTACAAATTATTATTATTATTATTGTTGTTGTTGTTGTTGTATTTAAATTATTAAACTGTTCTTATCTCAATCCACGAGTTTTCTCACTTTTACTCTTCCAAGACAATCAGGTTTGTTCTGCCTTGAGACAAGAACATAAGGGAAGACTAGAGCTGACTTCATTCCATGCCTGATGTTAGAAAAGACAAGTTCAGACTCTTCTTGGCGGTGTATAGACAAGGTGACAGGAAAAGAGACAAGAGACAAGTTGTATCAAGGGAAATTCCAATTGGATACTAGAAATAATATTGTCAAAAAAGCAGGCGATCACACACTGGAACAGGTTGGCCAGAGAGGTTGTGTAGTCTCCTTCCCTGGAGGCAATCAAAACCAACCTGGGAAACCTTCTTTAATTCTAGCAGGGCTAGGAACAGCCAGTCTCCAGACATCCTTGCCAACCTATTATTTGATGTAATCCAGAACCAGGGCTGAGCTACGGTAATTTTAAATAACTTTAAAATAACCATTAAGTAAACCTATGCCAACTTGGTCTCACATGGGCCATGAGTGTCTTCTGCAAAGCAATTAAGTACATTTATATTCTTACAGTTTTTACAGCTTCATACACTTTCCCATGCCTCATTTTATTTTGTCAGAACTAGTTCATCTTCTCCATCCCCTTCATGAAGGGGACAGCAGATGGCTCAGGACGTCCAAATGGCTTGTGAATCTGCTTATATATATACAGAGCATATTAAATATACTTCCCCCTGCTGTATTTTTAATGAGCTAATAATGTAGAAGCCCATGATGTTATTACCTAGTAAGAATAAAGGTAAGGTTTTTCTTTTACTTATTGCTTCACTTTTTCATGTCTAAATGGTTATGCGTGCAATTACAAATACTCATACAACAATGTAGTTGTCTATGTAAATACTGCCTGAATTTTCAACTCCTTGAAAACCAAAGAGCATTCAGCTGCAGGTTCATATAATTTCAGATCTGTTCAAAAGATACTCCTCACTTCACTCAGTTTTCAGTGATGTTGCCATATTGCTCTTAAGTTCCTTCCCTCAGGATTCTCAATTAGTCTACTACCACAAGATAAGCACTACATGACAGGTAGTGACCAGTAGCTACATGATATATAATTATGCCTTTCTGATCCTTGTGATTTATCTCCAGTCCTATTAGAGAATACCATTTTAAGAACTATGGTGACATGTGACACTCTTTATGACTTCTTCTACTTAAAGCTGTTTTACACAGAGATGGGGAACACCAGAAGCAGATGGAGATGAATTTGTAGAACAAGTTTGAGTAAACATATTTCTGCCTGTTACTTTTCCATTGGATAACTGAGGAATCATAAGTTTGTATTTGGTATGTTAACTAGTACTATTGTGGGGCTTTTAGGGAAAATTAATCCGTAGATCAATGGATAATGTTTGTGCGATGAGTTACTTGTGGCACATCAGAGATCTTATCTTTGAGGGAGCTTTTTACTCCGATGGGTCATACCCACACTTGAAGCTGCCAGTGTCTAATTCTTTTTTAGAAAAAAAAAACAAACAAAAATCTCTTCAGTTCTTGAAGTGCAGAAGGTTATTACTCCCAGTGGAAAGAAGAAAGTCACTGGCATGGAAATATATACATATAATCCTCTATTCTTTATGTACATACATAGTTATTGTACAATATGAAAATGTTATGTTACTATTAAAATGTCCTTACATTTTCTGGCCTGCAAAGACAAATTTTATGTCAACACCTATTAACAAATGATATTATTTTTTTAATAGCTTACTAACTTAGTCTTGCCAACTTGACGGTCCTTTATTCTCTGTTCATGTCATGGATATCTTTTTCATGACATGTTAGCAATAAAGCATCTACAAAGTCATAGTATCTTGGTATTTAGTCTCAAGAAATTAGTGTTTCTGGGGAATGAAGAGAAACTGAACTATTTACAGTTCACATCGTGGTCTCCCCACCATATCTTTTAACTTGAAGCACCTGCTCACTGGACAAGCACATGGAATATTTCACAATAGACTTATAAGCTCCGTGACAGACTCTTCTCTCTTTGATCCAGGTCATTATTCTTTTGCCAGACAGAAGTACAGTGCAGAGCCAACTGCAGGAGTGAACCACTTCGGAGCCCAAAGAGTGCCTCTATTATATTGCAGACAGGCAATATTTAAACGTACTTTGTTTTAGGTAATGAACAGCTGAGGCAGTGAGCAAAGCCAGGTGCAGAAATGGCAAGGCTGCAGAAAGCTATTTGCTCCACCTAGGCTGCCTGAAAATAGTTTTGTGTTTAGACTGAAGCCACGTCAATGATTTATCAAAATGGTTAGAGTTGCATAATATAACTGCAATCCCAGCTTTTTGCTTTTGAAATATTTGCTTGAGTGATATCTCCACAGTCAGGTGCTGCAGGCATGAGGCAGATATGCTGTCAGTGCTGAGCTCTTCTCAGTTTTTAGGAATTCAAGACCATGGGTGATTTCAGAAGGTGATTTCCATGATTTGCAGTTATCTGCTTGCTGTCTTGAGTATTATGATAAAATTCCTGAAGGGGCACTTAAAGCAAACAAAAATTTTCTAAGCAAGCTAGAACTGAAGTGTTTTACAGGGTTCAGGCAATAAAGAGATTATTAATTTTGCACTTGTAAGGAACAAGGCACAAGTGATTCTCTCTGATTTTTCGTAGCAAGCTCCAATATCACCGGGCAGAGCTCTGGCCCCTGCAGTAGCCCCTGTAATACTGATAAATTAAGCATATATTATGGCTGTAAATTAGCAACAAGGGACCAAGGAAGAATTGAGGATCTCAGCGGTATAGACGTGATATGGCTATTAAAGCAATAGGACACCATTCATTGTGAACAAGGGGTTTGCTCAAGGTAGTTTACAGCCTTAATGTGGATTAGGGTACACCCTTTAGAAGAATTTGAGAGATCACCTCAGTTTACTAACTCCTGAGTTGACAAACGTGGAAACTTTTTCCCAGAGAAAATGCATGGAACACATCTGACTTCACCTTGCAGGGGGATTCCAGTCAGATGAGTTATTCCCAGGGGTGCTGTCTTCTCCAGACTCCACTCAATCACCTAACTCCTCAGTTAATTTTCACTGTAGGGTGGGCATGAGTACTTCACCTGTGAGTGCCCTGACTGCAATCATCGCATCTGATTTAGTCCGTTCTTTAGTTTGATTGTTTCTAGGTAAGCTTAGTTGCTTGTATCCATTTACCACTATTTTAAGTGCTTACTAGAGATTCATTTAACTTAAAAAGCATCAAAATAATGAAGTTAACAGGAGTTCTGTGTTTTACAAGTCTTAAAATCCTTTCTTCTGATATTTTTTCTGGTGCTGTTTTCTCGCTCTGTCCACATATACAGCATCATGCTTACAGTTATTGCTGTGTACTAATGGCTAACGATTCACGGAGTGAGCACACCACATAATACATGTTATTTTTACACATAAACCTCAGGGTGTCTTCAAAATAATGCAATATCTTAAAGCAACTGCATGCTTCTCAAATGCCATCTGAGAATGTGGCATGACTCCAAAACATACATTGATAAGGATAGAAAATGATATCGCCTGCAACTACAATTTCTTTCTTCAGGGAAAATGTTTTTCCTTTGTTAATCAAGACCTCTTGATTAACATGCTTCTGTATTCCTTATTACAACCTGGTTTGCTCCCTATGGATTAAAGTGAGCCTTCATTTAGAGTAGTGTGAAGGCATCTAATAACTGCACGGGGAGGTGAAGGCTCCCCCTGAGAGCAGTATTCTTCATTCAAGCTCTTTCACAAATGCTGAATGGCCACCCTCCCGAGAGAGTAGCTTTTCTAAATTCTGATGTATGTGGGGTAACCCCCATAGTTCAATCTTCAGGGGCCTTTTCTGCAGGAGAAAGGAGAAGTGGTCCACCCCAAGGGCAGTGTCCAAATGGTGGTACTCAGTGGAGGGGGGTCATATGAAATTGTGCAGAAAATATCACGGAACTAAGGCTTTGTATATCCCTCCCCTGCGTGCGTACTTGTCTTTGCCTGTGAACTGGTATGAGTAAGGAAAGGTTAATGGGGATACAGGGCAAATCCTTTCCAAGATAACTGTAATTAAGAAAGCAACTCAGTCTTGGACATCCCTGGAACTAATTTACAGTTAAGGTAGTAACGGAGTCAGGCCAACAAGAGAGTAGGTCCTGTAATGGAGACAACCTTCTCATCCCCTGACAAGATCAATTAGGTCTACAGTGACTTCTTACTGCAAAGTTGAAGTGTGAATAATGCGTGGAATAATATGTAATTGTCCTGTCTTGCACTGGGTAAAGTATCAAACAGAAGTATTAACCTACTTCTTACCACAGACCCTCTAAGGGGATAGAAATTCCTAACATTAGAAGCTTAAAAAGAAATCTATACTGCGTAGCAGAGGGAATGGGACTTTCTGCTTCACTGTTGATCGTAAGGTCAAATGTGGCCATGCTGGGGTAAAACAGCAGATAGGTGTATTATTTTGTGAGTCATTTATTTCTTCAAGAAGGAGGATTGCATAAGGATCCCACTTGGGCATTGATTGACTTCAAGATTAGTGCACAATACTTAGAAACAGATCCTAAGAATGGCAAAATGTTAATGTCAAAAGATGTCAGGAGTGACGTGTCAGTAAGGATGTTAATTTAAGATTAATGGAAATGAACACTTTTTTCTGGATAAACAGAGCAGGAAAATCTGCCATTTTCATATCAAACTTTCTTTCACAGAGTTCCGAGTCACTTTGTGTGCTTTGCTATGTTCAGCTTTGAGCTTGTGTGTCATATTTTACTGTTTCAGGGGTACTGATACATCCTTCCTAGTTTAGATGTTATTAGCCACTTCTACTAAGACCTTATAAGATTAGGTTCTTTATAAAAGTTGTGTGTAATGTCTGTGTATGACAAGTTCAGAGAAATATGTTGAAAAGTCTTCTGTTTCTACAATTCTCTGAAAAAACACAGTTTTGGGGAAAAAAAGGTTTTCTAAAGGTAAGAGATGTTCGCTGTCCTGTTTTGTGGCAGTGTTTCACAGTTAGAAACATGCAAATTCCTCACCCTGTTAGCATGGCCCTTTCACATGATTTTAAATATCTGAGGTTTCTCTGTTTCTGTTGGAATTTTTTAATAAAAAGGAGGAGGAATCATGTAAATATAGCAATATTGATAAACAAACATAGAGAGGCAGGTATATCAAACTAGTACAGGCTGTTACTTGGGTTAGTGATCAAGAAACGTTTATACAGTTTGGATCTTTGTGAACTTTGTGCTGCCCTGGCCTTACGATTCCCTTTAGTCTGTTTTTATCCAAGAGATCACCTGTTAAATATCTTACTTAAGATATCCTGGAGGAACGAGATCTCAGCTGTCATTATATCAGTAAGTTAAGAACAGGTACAAGACTTGCATAGTACTGAGATGATTTTAAAGCCACAGCTTGTATTATAAGGCATGAATAATAGTCAGTAGCTACTGGTGCAGAGAGACTGATAAAACAAAATGATTGCTAGACTACCTTCAGATTTTGAACACAGCTGGTTCTGTGATGCCAGTCATTCAGGATGCAAATGACCAGGACTCTGAGAAAGACACTGATGGCTCAGTGACTGTGGCACCTTGGGCTTAGCAGGCCTTGGTACAGTTTATTTCTTTGTCATCTACTTTCAAGAAGACATGCAGGGTATATTTACAGCGCATTTTGTGACTGCGCCTGCTCCAAGCTACTAGGACATGAGCCTTTGCTGTGGCAGAGTCTTCAGGTGGGCCTTGGGGCATGGCAGAAGAGAAAGCACAAATGTGAGTCTTGCCTCTTGTCCTCTGGCAGATACTGGAGTACAAATGAGAGAGCGGGGGGTGCTCCTGCCACCTCCCCCACCCATTTTCTTAATGAGTGAATTCAGGACAGACTGCGCTTCAGTTCCCAATCTGTAAAATGGGAATAAAGTATTCTTAAAAGACATTCGTAATTATAAAGATGTCACTCAAGTTTGTAACTGTTTCATTCAAAAGCAGCCGTGCTCAGACATTTGTTTGTGGCTTTTAGCAGTAAAAGTCATGGAGGTACAAAGAGGGAAAACAATTAGGCTTCAAGTAACCAAGCTGAAATTCTGTTAGCTTTCATAACCTGCATAAAAGAGTTCATACAGTAGAACTTGCTGTCATATTCTTAAGAGTTTAATGGTGAATCTTTTCATAAGATACATATCCTGTATTCATGAAGGAATAAGACTTTGCAGTATATTCATGCATGAGTTTTACATGTTTATAAACTGAACGATAAGGATGTTCACAGCATCATGAAAGGTTGGTAAAGCCAGGCTATGTTTTTAAGATATTTCCAAAGTTGATATTCAGCAATTTTATGGCTGCTAAGATGAAAAAGGATGCCTGACACTAACCTGTGGAAATACCTGTGTGGTGAAGCATCAAATCAACAGATCCGTTTGATGTCTGAGGGTTAATAAGATATATTTAAAGTTGACTTTGAGAAAGGCTTGTTGACATAGGATGAGATGATTGAAAGCTTTTATTCTTCTTGATCTTGCCTTGCTGGAGAAGATGTGAATATGGTAACAGTTGTTAAAGTTTTCCTTTGCTGGCATGATTGCTTGAGGCTCTTCATAGTGTCCAATATATAATTGACCAGTAGAAATAGAACAACCTAATACTTCCATTTATAGGGTTCATGTGGGCATTTAGAAGGAGTGTTTAGAACTTAAGTGATAAGATAAGGTGATGTATCTTTATCTAAGAGTCACCTGTGTGAAAGCTTCTTGGCAGCATTTGTGCAGCACTCAAAATTTAGACTCCATGTAAGCATATATATATAAATATACATATATATGTACATACACGCATACACACATAGATATTCCTAATATGTAGGTACGAGGACAGTATTGAGTGCAAACTTTTTTTTCCTGTTCCTTAAAGCCCAGAACTGTACAGAAGAAATAGAGCAGGGATCATGGCAAAGCTGCAGAAGAGACCATTCTTATAAGAAAGAACTGTAACAATGAGTTTTGTCTAAGATCAGTATAAGTATTATTCTCTGAAAGTATTTTTTAAATAGTTCACTTTTAGTGTCTGTTTTAAATGTCCATCAGGGGTGCAATGTATGCCGAACCAGGCAGGACAGGGTGAACTGGGAAGGTATTTTTCTCTCGAAGAAAGAATCTAAGGCATCAGCTACTGCAGAACCTGCTGTGCATTGTCCCATGAAAACATGCTAGAAAAAACTGAAACCTGAAAAGCCCTTTTCTTGCAGTGCTTCACAAATGTTTGACCAAAGTATAGCTACGCATATGCAGGTCTTGACCTCTAGCCGCTTTTAGCAGTATCTGGGAAGGTAGATAATTTGTAAGCCATTTGACCTACAGTTAGAGGACCTTCATATGGAGGCGGGATGGTTTCTTTATCAGTGATGTTCAGTGGTGAAGAGGTATTTGATTATCTGCATATTTCTGGAGTAAGTTGTAACAGAATCAGAGCAAAAAGTTATTTTGTTTTACTTGCATGTTATGGGAAAACTAAAGAATAGAAGTAACTCTATTTGCTAAAGCTATAAAGCAGTATGATACAATCAAGCTCACAACAGCTAATGAGGATAATTGCTGGAAAATCCAGGAACTGTCTAAATTCTGTAACTGCTGTTTCAGAAGACCAAGAAAGGTACTGAAAAACACCCCAATCAGTATAAGCATTTTGGAGAAAACACTTTCATGTATCAAGGCACATTAGAAACCTCCAATTGAGGGAGAATTAGGTTACATCAACTTGATTTAACAGGGTGAAAGTAAAATACAAACAAAGTACTGAAGGGAAAAAAGTAATTGTAACTAGGCACAAGTAGCCTAGGACAGCAATCAGGTATGAATGCATTAAAATTTGTAGCTGGCTAAGCTGTTGAAGAGCAAAATCTCAACTTTAACTTTGGAGAAATACAAGACAATATTTCCTTGTCTGATTTGAGAAAAAGTACTGGCTTGCAGAAAATGGCTTCAGTGATAATGAGTGACCTGTTTTTTTCGGAAATCCACTTCTCCATTCAGTTTTGATACGATTACAGAGTAAGTCTGCTCTGTGATGACATGCTGCCATTAGCAGTGAGGTAAAGAAACAGAGTTAGGAAGTGGAATGTCTTTGGTAAGGAAATGAACTTTAGTCTGAACAATTGGTCTATGCAAAGCAGAAAAGAGATGCAGCACTTCCCCTCAGGAGAAATGGAGTCTCAGAAGGTAATTCGCTAATAAATGAGATAAGGGAACTGGAGGCCAGCACTGATTAAATTAAAGGTTTGAAATCAGAAATTAACAGTAAAGCAAGCTGTCCAGAGAGAAAACTGCTACCAGTTAGGGTGTGTTGTGTAGGGGATCACTCAAACTGCTTGAAAGGAACAGGCAGAGAGTGACCCTGTAGTAGTATTTGAATCCCGAAAGGAACTGCACTATTATGCAGGGAAATCACTCGAGAAGAAAGATGGCACTATCTAATTTAACAGAAGTGGCCTATATTTACCATTTAACCCCAATGTAGTGCACTGGAATAGCTAATTTAGATTGATAGGAGTATAAAATGCAGTGTTTTTAAAAACTTTCAAGGACGGCAGAAAGCAGATGTGTGGTTTGCAGTCATTGGGTGAAACGAAATCCTGAGACAGTCCCTTTAGAGCTTCTGAAAATAAAAGATTCACTTGACCTTCAAACTAGCAGCAGACTCAAATACTTAAAAAGGATGGATTGAGAATCAGTTTAAACAATAACCAGCATGGTGACATTTTGACTGCTCTTCTTCTGGACAGTCTAGACAAATAGAAGACCTTAAGTATTAGTCAATACTTGACGTAGCTTTATTGCATACATAGAGAGTCCTTGTTTTTTAGCATCAGGACTTACTTTTATACTCTATCTAAAATATATTTCTTTGTGCTGGCCTGAAAAAAGTGGACAATCTTGTCAACCTTGTTAGACACAGTGGGTTAGACTTGTGTGTTGTTGAAGATGAGAAATAGCACCTTCTCTTATAAGCTGACAAGCTTATAAGAGAAGTCCTGTACTTTCTGATCATACTGAACAGACTTCTGAGTCCCATTCACTGAGTCTTCCTGTTAGACAGATGTTTCCAGTGTTATTTCTGCAGATCACAGTGCAGTACTTTAAATGTGTTAATAAATAATATCTCTATTTGCTGCCAATCAAGGCTTCACATTAGGTGATCAACAGCTCTTTCAGAAAGGAGGAATAAAATAGTAGCCCCACTGGATTATGAGTTTGATGTCCTTGAAACACAATGTTGATGTAATTGCAGAAATCCTACCTTTCAGTGAAAAGGCTGAAGGATGGGAACTTTACAAAAGCCCCCATCTGTTTTTCAGGTAGTCCAAAGTCCAAAGCTGAGTCCTGAAAGCTAAAAGGAAACCCAAGGACTCAGACGGGGAAATCTCCAGTATGTCCACTAAGTGCAATACAAGAGACCATATAGAGATCTTTGCATTAAACTAACTGGCTACCCAGAATCATTAGGACTAAATGTTTCTATTTTTCATTTCATGTAGATGTAGTATTGAATCAGAGGGGTTTTAGGTTGGTTTTTTTCCCCCTGGGTTTGCATCATTTTTGTTAATTTAAACCACCGCGTTATTGTAGAATGATACAGCTCCTTTAAAATAAATGGGAATATTCTGTCACTTGGTACAAATGCCACTGGAAATATTGCAGAATAGCATTGTAATTTCATGGTTTATGATGTAGCCTGTAGAATAGATACCTTGAAATTAGCAGTTGTTTTCTCTCTCTTTATAATTATTTACAAGCAGCAGAGCATGTTGTGCTTGCCTTTAAGAGCCTTATAAGGTCCCCCTTTCTTTAGCAGATACAGTCAAGATCCTTTCTCTTTTTGTACACTTGGGATTTTTTAGCAGTAAACTGGCTAAACAGTAAACCAGTTAGTACTGATCTGGGCAAGTCATGCCCAGCGTGATGATAGCTGTAATAACGCCTGCATAATTCTGGTCCTTTGACCAAATTGAGACCCTTTGTCGTAATTCAACCATTCACACAGTTTCTTTCTTTCCCAATGAAAGATGGGTAACAATCTCCAGAAGTCGTTGTGTAATATATTCTAATTTAAAGGATAGTGAGGGAGGATTAAAGATGTGTAATAAGCAGAGGAAAAGGCATTTTAAGCCTTGCCCAATGTATGCTCTGATGTAGTTCTTAACAGCAGTTGCTGCAACAGCTAGACTAGGGTCCCATGGCTTGACCTAGTGGCTCTTCCCAGCCTCTGAGGTCTGGCTAGGAGTTAGGATAGCAGAGTTCAGTACAACAAAAAATATCCAGGAAAATAATTATTGAGAAAGATTTCTTTATACTGGACTATAGCACTGCTTAGAGAACAAGAGTCCCATTTGCTGTCATATCTTAAGCAGTAAAGGAATTAATTTGTTTCTGGAACTCAGTATTGGACTGGAATCATTTGTTGAGCTAACGAGGTATGGCTGAATGATGTCATAGCATACTTAATACTGTGGGCTGCGTTCCTGGAATATAGGATTTGGGTAAAACAAAAAGACTAAGAGCTCATTCTCGGATATTCAGCAAATAGGGAAATCACCACATCAAGGCCATGTTGAAATAACTTACCTCAACAAAATGAACAAATGTGTTGGCAGTCTTGTTCTTCTCTAAAACTTGTTTAGTTTCAGTATTGGTGCCACCAATTTCAGTTCCACCCAGACAGGTAAATAAAACAAAAATAATAAAAGTATCTTCTAGTTTCCTGAGGAAACAGTAAAAAAAAGTATTTTATTAACATTGGGACCTTTCTTCACACTTTCCCAGGGTCTAGTCTCTACATGCCTGGTTTAAAAAAATGGCAACACAAAAAATAGAAAAAAAAGAAAAGCTGAAGTTCTTCCACTGAAAAAAACTTATCAATGGGAAAACCCAACATCATTAGATCTCTGTCTTCTGAAGGTAATCAGTTCAGCTGTGGTTTCTGACTTTCCAAGACTTCTTTCATACTGTGCTCTGGAAAAAGAAGTTAGTGTACTCTCACTCCTTTTTGGCTTCTAAAGTTAAAAAATAAAGTCGAAGCAAGTGCTTTCACAGTTATCAGTTAAAAGGATGCTGTCATGGTTTGCTGGGCTTTTAAAATAATTATTAAATTGAAAAATATTTTTATAACACTACTGTTTTTAATAATTTCCCTTAGGATCATGCCACTGAAAAATAATTCCTATGTGAAGTCCTACTCTTCTGAAATTCATAGAAACAGAACAGCTGTTACAGCTGTTACAGCTGCCCAGTCATGCGCAAAATTCTTCTGGCTTAGGCTTTGTCTTTCATAAAAGGGGGAGGCGGAAAGCGTCTTTCTCGTGCTTTTCACAGTACTGAAACTCTCCATCTAAGCCATCGTGGTATGTCACTGATCACAGCTGATTTGTTTGACTTAGAGAGGAAAAGTGGATTTAATGAAATTTATTTGTGCTCTTAGAGGTTTCCAGATTGAAAATTTCTTATGAAGCTCACTATAAAAATGCCACTGCATCATGAACTCCACAACCCACGCAATCTGAAATCAAACAAGAAGTTCATCACAGGTTTGATAGGTATACATACTACCTCGTCTGAGGTATACATAGATACTTGGAATGTTCTGATTTCCCCTGGAAATTCCTCATTGGTGTTTTGCTTCTCCATTCCTCATCCTTCTTTTCAAATGATTATGTTTTTGAAAATGGGGCATGTGTAAAATCTAATGAAGGTTTCAAAGGAACGCACAACCCATTGTTGCTACTCTAAACACATCCATACCGCACGTTAGGACCTCAGGAAGCTCTGCTAGACTGACCAGATTACTGGGTAGCTTCTGTTACAGTGAATTAGCAACAGAATTACAATCACATTAAAGGTTTAAGAGAGATGAAGAGCCTGTTGTGTAAAGCCCTACATTGGCACTGGTGCCAAGGAACGTTGGTCTCTATTGATGTCAGGATTTTATCTCTGGTAATACAGAAAGAACAGGCCACTTTCTCAAGGTCACACAGCAGTTCAGTAGCCAAAGCTTAGCTATAACCTGGATCTTCTGAATTCTTGTTCTACTGTCTTATCTGTTGTACCATATTGCATTTACTGTTTTAATATGTTAATTCAAGAATTCCCAAGAAGTCAAATAAAATAGGAGGCCATTTCTGCTTCTTTCTGCATAACAGCTCCTTCTTTTTCAGTGTCTGCAGGGCTGTAGCTTAACGCCCCTCTAGTCTTTTCTTCTGAGTTGCAGTCAAATGGCTGCAGGAAGGTCGGAGTTGTCTCCCCTGCATAAGAAAAGCCCAGTTCCCCTTACCTCAACCTGCATTACACACGCGTGACCCAGGAGAGAATGAAGCCAAGAAAGTGCCCAAGAAAAGAACTTGGAAGTTTTCCTAAAAGGTGTTCACATGTCTTACAATCACTCACAAAGTACTGAAATGTTTTCCCGTTGTTTTGTCCATGCCTGTGGTGAGCACAGGGTATGAAATCGCAGATGCACTCCAGAAGGGGATTGCAGTGTTGCTGGGTGATTTTGTGTGAAATGACTGATGCATTTATGTGTCTATTGGTGTATTCTGTAAAGCTGTATCAAGCATCCACAACGTACAGAAATCTGGCTTGAACTTGCAATCTTACCCTGGAACCACCCAATGTAGCAAATATTACTCGACAGTTAAATTCAAAAAGTACCATAAACAACCCTTAGTAGGATTATTATTCTGCGAATTAGCAACCAGTCACTGTAAAAACAGCAGTTCCCTTATTCCAATAGTAAAACAAGTTGACTCATGTGAAGTATACAGGACCAGATTGTAACGTGCAATCTACAGCTGTGAGAGCCAAGTACATAGTGACAACACGGGCCTCTGATGTACAGCCTCGTGTAATCACCCATCACATAATCCATGTAGCAATTTGCCCTCTAATGAAAGGAAGGGAACACAACCTCATAAAAATGAATTAAATTTGAACATCAAACAAGCAGGCAATGACACAAAATGAGAGTAAACATTGCCCAGGATACAATTACTTTAGAACGTGATTTGTCAGGTGTCTGTTATCTACATGGTTTCTCAGTTATCATAGGTAGGGTTTGTTGCATCAGCTATCATTAAGATTGCCTAACATCTCCCATCATAAGACCTATTTTTCAATTGCTTATAACTTTGACAAAATATAACACTAAGCTGAAGTTTTATGCTGGATGTCTACCTTCTCTGATTTTTTAAAATGTATACCAAATACCTTCAGCTGTGTCCAAGGTCAAGAATAGAAGGAAATGTGGTTTTGTGTTAAAAAAAAAGGGCAAAGGGCTGGGGAGAACTAATAGATCTTGACTGCTGCTAGTACTTATGTTTCTTCACTTCAGTTGAGCTCAGGTATTTCTGCAGATGACTGTACTAAGCCTGTAAATATATCTTCAGTGTCCTGAACACAGTCTTATTGTCTTCTGCAAATTGAGGATTGACAGAAAAGCTGAAAGTCTGAAAGAAGACAAAAAAAAATAACAAATTATTTTAATATCTTCGAAGCACTCAAGGCAGTTTAACCTGTTGTAACATTTCAGGTACTAGCTAGCGGTTTGTGCCAGACTTGAAATATAGCAATTACTTAATCTCTGTGGCCTTTTTCACACAGTGATGAATGAGTTAGATGACTGTTCAGGAAATCCACTATACACTTACAATTAAAGCAATCAGACCATGCAAGGCATTGAATCAGATGCTGTGAAAGGCAATGTAATAAGGATGGCCAAATCCTGAGCTCTTCCAAGGGCAGTTATTTGAGATTGTCAGTCTTCTGGACCGATTCTGATTTCAGACAGGCTTTACAGGTTTCATAGAATCATAGAATTGTTAGGGTTGGAAGGGATCTTAAAGATCATCTAGTTCCAACACCCCTGCCATGGGCAGGGACACCTCCCACTAGATCAGGTTGCTCAGACCCCCCTCCAGCCTAGCCTTAAAAACTTCCAGGGATGGGGCATCTGCAACTTCCCTGGGCAACCTGTTCCAGTGTCTCACCACCCTCATGGTGAAGAGCTTCTTCCTAGTGTCCAGTCTGAATTGACCCATCTCTAGTTTTAATCCATTCCCTCTAGTCCTACCATTACCCAACAACCTAAAAAGTCCCTCACCAGCTTTCTTGTAGGCCCCCTTAAGATACTGGTAGGCCGCTATAAGGTCTCCTTGGAGCCTTCTTTTCTCGAGACTGAACAACCCCAACTCTCTCAGTCTGTCCTCATGGGAGAGGTGCTCTAGCCCTCTGATCATCCTTGTGGCCCTTCTCTGGACATGTTCCAACACGTCCATATCTTTCTTGTAGTAGGGGCTCCAGAATTGGACGCAGTGCTCCAGGTGGGGTCTCACGAGAGTGGAGTAGAGGCGGAGAATCACCTCCCTTGACCTGCTGGCCATGCTTCTCCTGATGCAGCCCAGGATATGTTTGACTTTCTGGGCTGCTAGTGCACACTGACGGCTCATGTTGAGCCTCTCATCCACCAGCACCCCCAAGTCCTTTTCTTCAGGGCTGCTCTCAAGCCAGTCACTGCTCAGCCTATATNACTGAATTGTCAGTCCATCAAACCCATATTTTATCAGCTTGGAGACCAGGGGTTTCACAGTGGTGTATGCGAAAGTAGAGTCACTCCCTTACAGCACTGAGATAATTTGGCCTTTTAAATAGATAGAAATGCCTTCTCTTTCAGGTCCCAAGGTCATTGGAAAGAAGTACACTGACCTTCCTGTGAAGTCACAGCAACCTTGAAATCCTTGGTCATTGGTTCTTTATTCATAGCTAAGGGTGAAATTGCTCCTCCTGCTATTCAACTGTTGCTTAGTCAAAGCAAAGGTTTTTTTCCCAACACTTTGCCTCCTGTGAATATTGTTTTTATCATTCCTCAGAAAAAATGTATTCTTTTACCATTTTTTTTCTCTTCCTGATGCTCTTAGCATTATTTTGGATGCATTGTAGTTGTCTTACCATTCTGGAAAGCATATTTTACAGAAAGGAACCAGGAACCTCATTCAGAGACATTTAAAAACTGGCTTTTTCGTAGAAATATGATGTTGGAAAATGTGCTTTTTTTTTTTTTTTAAGGTGCACCAACTTTACTTGGTATTAGCAGAGAAGAAGATGATAAGGAGTGAAGTTTTTGTTTAGATCAGTGATGGGCAGAAGTTCCAGGAACCTAGAAAGGCAGATACGGTCAGTGGCAGACTATGGCAGCAGAGAACAACAGAAAACTTAGAATACTGCTTTTCATCTTCGTTTGGTGTAAACTGAAAACTACCAAACAAGCTTTGAGTTTCCTCATCTCCATAGTTTTGTGTCCCTTCTTCAGTCTCAATTTTTAATGACTCGCAGGCCACTGAATAATTCTCAGTGGCCAGCCTACCCACATGGCCAGTACTCACCATTTGCTTTCAAGCAGTCTACAAATATAGCAGCTGAGCAGATGTGTTTGAAAATCTAAATTTTAGAGATGTATCCCTCTGAAGATCCCTTCCCAAGATTTTTTGTGCTTCATTTTCTGGTTGTACAATGAATTTATAAATACTTCCTTAACCTGCAGAGGTGTCATGAAGGTCAGCATGTTTGAAGTGTCTGAGGGATGATGGGCACAACGCACTTGTAATAAGGAGACAACCTGGGGGCTTAGAGACTTTCGAAAGTTTTACTTTAAGTAAGCATCAGAGAATTTTTGTTGTACCATAAAGCCACAATGTGCTATCATCACATACTTCATTAGAAGCATCTAACTGCACTCTGCCTGATGAGATATGTCCAGTGCTTCCAGCCTGGGCTGCCTGTCCCCAGACTGTTCTACTGGGGCAGCAAAAGCACCCTCCTGTTTGTAAGACAAAGGCCACATTGTGTGGACAAGTATTTGTCCTTTCACTCATTTTTCTCTGCTTTGTGAGCTTAAAACTGACTTTAGATGATTTCAGATTTCAGGCTAGAGAAGTGATAGTCATTTTGGTCAATTGGGTCTTGAAGACCCAAATTCGATTAACTGATGGCATGGGCAACTTACTTTATTTCTGTGTGTTGTCCTTCCTTTCTCCCCACTTCTTCTTGTCACCTCTTCAGAAGGTCATAGCCTATTTTCATTTATGTACCTACCCATTGCCTGTTATGATGGGACCTTGATTTTTAGATTCTATTCTGGTATTGCTAATTCTTTATTTCTGTATTTGTTGAGAAAGAGATCACCAATTCAGAAGGTTATAATTTAACATGAAATAGTTAATAATAAAACTGTAGGGTCTGGCAAGCAGAAAACCCTTTTTTTATTTCCCTTTGAAGTTGAACTGCATGAAGAACAAGGGTAGGGATGAGATGTTACTTTACTATCAGAAGCAGTATTTCACTAATGCTGAAAGCAGCAGACTAGACAGTAGCCTGTCTAATGTTGCAACATTAACCTTACTGTTCTATTCAGAAACAGAATTCACAAACTGACAGAGATAGATCTAAAATTAAAAATCAGGTAAAAGGTTCCTTACTGGGGTGGTCAGGAAAGAGGACAGGGAACCTCTGTGTTATGTTTGTGTTCGTAGTTGCTTTATATAGATTGAAAAAGGGAAGCCAAATGCAGCGTTAAAACTGTTCAACTTAGAAAGTAAAGCCAAGGTGAGGAAGTCAGAGCAGCTATGGTCTGCTTGGGTCAAGCATTATATTATGATTCAGTAGAATAAAAAAGAAAACACCGTTCTTTTTGACTGCAGGAATTGTTACACATAGTAATGAGCTAATCCTGGCTATGGCTATGCAGGGACAATAGGCAAACTAGCTAAAATCATTGTGCTCTAGCCAGTAGCTTTTGCACAACCTTAGAAATTGGACTTTGTTAATGACTGTTGCCTGGATCTCATTGAAGATTGCCAGGGGACTTTTTTATAATAGATTACAAACACTAATAGATTTAGCATTGTTCTGTTAACTGAAGATTATATATTTATACAACAGGGAAAAAATAAAAATTCCTGACAATACAAGGAAGCTTTAACAGTAGAGTAAAGTGAAGACATCTTTTTTTTTAGGGCTAGTGCTCTTTAACGGTTTTATAAATGATCTGGATGCAGGAATCAAATGTACATTAAGTAAGTTTGCTGGTGATACTAAACTAGGAAGAGCTGTGGACTCCCTCAGGGGTAGAGAGGCCCTACAGAGAGATCTGGATAGACTAGAGAGCTGGGCAATCATCAACCATATGAAATTTATCAAGAGCAAGTGCCAGATTCTGCACCTGGGATGGGGTAATCCTGGTTATACATACAAACTGGGGGACAAGAGTCTGGAGAGCAGTCCCACAGAAAGATATTCGGGGATTTGAGTTGTTTGGCAAGTTGAATATGAGTCAACAGTGTACCCTTGCAGCCAAAAGGGACAATCATATCCTGGGGTACATCAAGCACAGCATTGCTAACTGGTTGAAGGAGGTGATTGTCCCACTCTGCACTGCACCGGTGTGGCTCCACCTCAAGCACTGTGTGGAGTTTTGGGTGCCTCAGTATAAGAAGGACACCAAACGATAGAGTGTGTCCAGAGCAGGGCAACCAGGATGGTGAAAGGCTGTGAGGGAAAGATCTATGAGGTGCAGCTGAGATCACTTGGTTTGTTCAGCTTGGAAAAGAGAAGGCTGAGGGGTGATGTCATAACAGTCTACAGCTTCCTCAAGGTGGGCAGCGGAGGGGGAGGTGCTGATCTCCTCTCTCCGGTGACCAGCACTAGGACACATGGAAATGGAATGAAGTTGTGTTAGGAGAAGTTCAGATTGGATATTAGGAAAAGGTTCCTTACTGATAGGGTGGTCGGTCACTGGAACAGGCTCCCCTAGGAAGCAATCATGGCACCAAGCCTATCAGAGTTCAAGGAGCATCTGGACAATGCTCTTAGTCATATGGTTTAGTTTTAGGAAGTCCTGCGAGGAGCCGGGAGTTGGACTCGATGATCCATATGGGTCCCTTCCAACTTGAGACTCTATCATTCTATGACCTTTCATATCATATGGTATGAGCCACAACATTCCTATTAGGATCAAGTCATTTAAAGCACATAATATTCAACAGACAGTAATGCCAAAATTTCCCAAACTGCTGAACAGCTCCATGTTGTTCAACAACTAAAGCTGTAGTGCTGCCTTGAGATATATTGCAATGCAGAAAGCTTATGAAACTCATATCACGAGCCCAGTGGGAATTCTTCCCCTGGAATCATTCTCAGAGCCTGTGGACACACAAGAGATCAATCCAAGCATGGCTTTGTGAAGCTGCGACTCTCCTGAGTTTGTGATGAGGACTGATTCTGTCCCATTTCCAGCCTTTTCTGCTGAGAATGGAGAACCCTTCATCCCATGCCCTTATTTCAGTGACAACCAGTCCCAAATAGCTGTGGTAACACTGTAGGAGAACCTACTTCACATCTATGTGAAATGTGTTGTAACAATCTCAATGTGGAGAGCATCCCAGAGAGAGTTAACTTGATTTAGTAAATGGGTTTTGAGAGAAAATAGGCTGGAGATAATTAAAGAAGCATTGTGTAAGGAACTAATTAGTGTTGGGTGGGGAAATGGAATCCCTTCTGCATCTCCAGACACTTCGTATGCCATGCAGAGCCCTATCCCCTGCTCATGACAGTAACATCTAAGTGCCTTGCAGTACTGTGGTGAGCAACAGTTTGGCCTGTTACACATCATACTATTTTAATTTCTCTCCCCGAGGACAAATGTGTTGTGGAATGGTTCTCATTTTGAGTTTCCTTCTGGTAACATAATACATATATTAAGGAAAGAAGTTCAAAGAAAAGAACTGTTTGTGTGAGCTATTTTCTTCCTCCTCCCTCACCCCCAGAAATCATGTATCTAGATACTACTTTGAACATCAAAATTTGAACTTCACCATGTCAGCTTCCCCAGTTAGCTGTCATCCAATCATTTAGTTACCTATAGCTGTTCAGGCAAGTTTCTAGGTGACACTTTTGGGAGATCTTTCGTTTTCACCAACCAAGACAGCTCATTCTCACCAGGCAGCTGGACATTGATAGTGGTGGAATAATTCCCTACATGTTTCACTATTTATGGGATAAATAACTATTTACTAGGAAAGGAAGATAGAGAGAGAGAGACTGAGGTTCTACCTGTCCAAGTTTTCTCACAAGTCCAAATTGGAGGTAAGAGAAGGAGGTAAGAGACACAAGTCCTCTAACTTGAGATGAGAGGAAATTGCAACCTTTGTCTTGTGTTTCACAGTATTCTAAATAACAGGATATTGTTTGAGAAGTACTGACTCCTGCTTCTAAGATTAGATGAGGTTCACAGCTGCAAATCTTGGCTGGGGGAGGTGTTTCCCTGCAACCACAATAATTGTTCGCATTCCAGGGAGACTGATGAAAAAGACGTTGGATGAGTATCTTTCTTGCTATTAAGGGTGCCTCTGACCCAGAAACAAGGGGAAAGGACCATCTTCAAGTTATCTATTCAGACAGGAAACGAAATGTATGTTTTCTGAGAAGAGCAGAAGGAATTAATAGTAAGACCACAACAAGGTCTTATCAGTAGCTTTCCAGTGTGCCTTCTCTTCATGGTTTGGGAAAGTGTCCTCTCCTTAAATGGCTGGTATTTACAGATTAATGTTTCAGAGCTTTCTGCGTACTTATGGCCTATCCTACTTCAATAAAAGCAAAGAGACACCAACGTTATTGTTAGTAGGACTCAGATGAATTAGTGCTGGCAAGAGCTGACAAATTCTTGCAAAATACTGTACCACCTAGACTCCAGCAGAAATCAAGGAGACACAGCTTTGTTAGAACATCCCCTGACTTTTTAACACTTTCATTGACAGTTGCAGGTTTCTTGGAACTATAAGTTTTAATGTGGTAAGTTTTGTGGGCTTGCTTTTATTTTGTCGAACCTCTGTGCAAACAAATGAGAGCTCAATATAGATCATGGCAGCATTCCCAGGAGACATAAGGCAGTATATAAAATAATATGTAGCAGGATGGCTTTGTTAATCATTTTTCATGCTTAAGTACAGTGATTTGATTTAGTTACAAAAGTGTTACACAGCTGGAGGGAGAATGTAGTCGTCTGTTTGCTGAAATGTTGTCCTTTTGTGGGAGACAACCACATTCAAAAGTCTTTTTTTTTTTTCTTTCACTGACTGCTCTTCTGCAAGGATGTTCAGCCTGTAACCCCCAACTCCACCCACCCCCATGCTTGACACTGCATGTATTTTGCAAAGCTGCAAGGCAGGCAACACTAACACCGAGAGACCATTATGTTTCTTTAGAACAGGTACAGAAAATTCGTTTTTGTATTTTCAAAAAAAATCCTAATGTCACACCTATGTGTTTCATTTAAAAATAAACAACAAAAAATCAGATCAGACTGTTTTTCCCAAGGTTTCCTTATAAACAATTTTCATAGAATCATAAAATCACAGAATGGTTTAGGTTGGAAGGGACCTTAAATATCATCCAGTTCCAGCCCCCCCCGCCACGGGCAAGGACACCTCCTGCTAGACCAGGTTGCTCACCGTTATGTGTGAACCGTGACAAATTTAGTTAGGTAGGGCTTGAAGAAAGACAACTCAGCTGATAGCAAGCAGACAAAGCCAGTTCCCTTGGTTATGAAGAAGTAGGGCAAAGGGAGAGAGAGAAAAAAATTGGAAGAAGAGGATGCATGTTAACTGATGTACAGTAAGAGCTGGATCTCAGGTTCCTCTCTCCCATGACTGCTTTGCAGGAAACATTCCAGGTAGACGTGAATCTTGCCTGAGTCTACCAGAAACCATGCTTCTCCTATGAGAACCAGCCCTTAGCCTCTCCGGTTTTCCAACTTAAAAAGACAACTTCTTTGGAAAAGTGGTTATGGAAGGCTAGAGCACTAGATCAGACAGCTCCTGAGAGATGTTGAACTAAACCCTTTAAAAAGGAATTTTGTCTGCTTAGCTCCTCAGAGTCCAGGCTGAGACATGCACCTGCTGCCGAGCCACACTGGAGCGGATGGTGTTCCTCTCCCAGCCAGCAGTGCTGAGTACCTGGCAGAAATGGGCACCTTTTGGAAGCACGAGTCATTTGTTTCTCCATAGTTATTTAATCTTTCTAACAATGTGACTTTATTGACATCAACAAAATTTCACTGGCATGGAAGCAGTGCAACAGAGTGGGAAATTGAGCATGAGCCTCTGAATGCATTCAAGCAAGCCTGTTGTTCCTCTTCCTAGCTTTCTCTCCCTCTGCCCTTTTTCTTTACATTCAAATGCTGATATGAATTGCCTTTGATATTTATGTCTTTTTCCCCTTGTACTTAACTAAAATCTTTATTAACTTTTTTTTTTTTAATTAGTGTTCACATTTGCTTGAAATATACAAACAATGCTTACAGTTTCCTGTGCTGCTTTTGTGGCAGGTGAAGTGAAAACTCTACTTCAGTTATAGCAGATTAGCTTGAGAAAAAAAACAAAACAGCAATATCAACATGGTTGCATGGAATTTTTTCAGTAGGGGTATTGCTGATTAGGGCTGAAGTTCTGACAATGCTGGGATGCAGGAGCTACACTCACTTCACAACTTAATTGCTGCAGCTTACAACCAGCAAGAAAAATCACTGATTGGATTTAGGCTCCAAATGGTAGTGTCATCACTGTAGACCCAAGGCGTGGGTTTACAAGGAGTGTCAAGTGACCTTAACATCCTCATTGCTACATTGTCCAGTGCTGTACTTTTACAGATCCTGTGGTATGGTAATATGAAAATATGTTTCCTTTCCTCTATTTTAGCATCAGGAGTTCACCTGCCTCTAGCTTGCACCACACTACTATTAGTAATTTGCAAAATTCCACAGACTGTTGCGTTAGCCTACACACAGACATGCTACAAAGAATTTCAGAATGATAAATTGTGGTTTAGCTGCTTATAAGTAATGCACAGAAATGGAAGAACAGTAATAACTTTTTTCATTACATTTACTTCAAATTTGAACATTAGTTATGATAAACTATTACATAAGTCATTCTAGAATATGCACAGGTCATGTCAGAACAAACCTATTCTTTACTTTCAGAGCATTTTGAATTAATAGCCTCTTGTCTTCTCAGCTTGACCAACTCAGTGACTTGGATGCCAGGAATCTAAGTGTACACACTTCAGAGAGAAAGGAGTATTAAAACAGTTATATGAAATCTCCAGGAATAACCTAAAACCATTTCCAACACAGTGAAATACCACTCAGTTGAAGTCCGCTATCTTCTATCCCTAGCAAAATCCAGTGTTGTAACTTTCACCAAAGGGCTAGAATCCTTTCTTTGCTGAAGTTCCCATAAAGGCCCCAGCAGAGCTATGAGAGATCAGATTTTAAGGACCTGACAGTGTTACACATAGGAAAAAACTGCTGGTCTTCTTAAACACAGGCCATCGGTGCTACGGCTGGGGCAGATCATGTTTCAGAAGGATGTTTTGTGTCTGTGGAAGCAAGAGGACACACTCTGGCAGGTGATTTACGTGCTCAATTAGTTACTCTTTGGAACCCTTGAGGGTTTGCAGTGGTACCATGATTGCCCAGGATGCTGACTGCCTGATGTCAGAGCCAGACTCTGGATTACAGCCCTGCCTTCAACCCTGGCGTGTCCCTGTGAAAGAGGCCCAAAGCCTGAGTGCCAGCTGCCCTGCCGTGGGACTGGCCAGGTGTCTAGGATGAGATTTGGCACTGCTGTACGGAGCACCAACTAATGGAGTGCCCCAGGGAACAGAACACCTCCTCCTCCTGCTCCGTGGATGTGAAATCGACCAGATTGTGCCTGCTGCCTTCCCCTTTCCCACAGGTGATTAATTCATTTCAGCGCTGTAAGTAAGGGTTCACAGCCCAGCACTTGCAAACCCTCCCACCCAAGACCAGCACATGTATCAAGAGGATGCGCTAGCAAGCAGCAGTCTCCTACCAGCTGAAAACCTGTCCCAGGATGCCGCAGGGGTTTTTTTTATATGTGTTCTCTGCATACAGAGTATTTTATAGTAAGCTCATCTTTTCTTTACAAGCAATGGCATTTTACTCCCAACAATTTATTGTGCGGTTAGAAGGGGTTAAAGCTACAAGATCATGTGCTGCCAGGACAGGCACAATGTGCAAGCTTTGCCTTGCTTGATCCCAGTTCTCGAGTTCACTCACATAGAAGTGCCTCCTTTTAGGCAGCACAAAGGAAATGAGGGGGACAGCATGGGTAGCTGAGAAGGTACAGCACCAAAGTGGGACACACCAGAGTGCTTCCATTTAGTGAAATGCAACAGACTTGAGCATGTGTCAGTCCCCCCCACCTGTCAAATAGGATAAAACTCTGTCAGGTAGGAGGACTTTGTTAGGAGGACATGTAGCTCTCTTGAAGGTCACATAAAGCCCAGAGCATATGAAGAACACTGGCAGGAAACAAATTATAGATTTGCACAATTGTCAACATCTTCAGTTAATCGTGTTAATCAGTTAATGTACACGTGCTCAATGCACATACCACAAAAACGGCAGTTTATGCTCAGCTTTTGACCTGCAACTGAAGAAACCGTGATGTTTACCAACTGCAACCACAGTGCTTCCTCCAGGATGTTCAGGATGTTTTATTCAGAGAATGAGAGTACTCATGAATGTCAATGTCCTGGTTTGAGGTAAAACAGAACCAATTTTCTGTTCAGTAATTTTGCTTTTCAGCTAAGCCTCTTCTAACTAACTGCACTCTCTGAAATTAACAGCACATTTTTCAGACAGTAGTTTGCTTCTACAGACTGATAAGGCTTGATTGTTTCTAATTTATACCAAGGAATGGTATGCAGAGAGGCTCTTGCTTATACTTATTGCTATAACAACCAAGGTCAGCTAACTTTCTTATTTGCCCCGTTGGAGGGTTGGAAGCGGGAGAGCTTAGAGGGGTCGCACCTGTGGGGAGGGGCAGACAGGACAGGTGACCCAAAACCGACCCACAGGGTGTTCCATCCCATCTGCATCATGCTCAGTATAAAAGCCAAGGGATCAAAGGGGTCCGCCCCTTTCTTCAATGGCCAGCATCCGAGAAAGACTCTATCTGTTTGTCTGCCTTTGATCCCGATCTGTGCATTCCTGAATCCAGATCTGGAATTCAGCTCCTGTCTATTCCTGAGTCCAGTCTGGGACTTTCCCAGTGCCTGCTGGTGATGCAATTGTCATCTTGGGAGCTCAATATATTTTTGTGTATATATATTTCATTATTTCCTTTTTTTGATATTATTATCTTTTCTTTTTATTATTTTATTATTAGTATTTCATTACAGTAATTTAGTTTCTTTTAGACTCACAAGTCTCTCTCTCCCATCCTTCTCCCCCTGATGGGAGAGTGTGGGGAGAGCATCTGTCATTCATTTCAGTGTCCGGTCCATCCCAAACGATGATAGTCTGGCAGAATTTATCAGGTAAAGAACCATTTGCATAAGTTACATTTAGTATTTCATACCTAATTGAGCAGAAAAGAAAATACTTGGCAAGGATCTGCTTTACATGCTGTATCCACTTAAGGAAGAAGAAAAACATGACTCCTTGGAGGAATCTTCAAAATTATGAGCAGTTCAGTAAAGCACCTCGGGAACTGCATTTTCTGTGCATTGCACGGGGAGCTTGGCACATGACTCCTGCACTCCATGAAGTCTTCAGTCTGAAGCTCTATACTGACTGATAAGAAAAAAAATAAACAGTATTAACAAGTTAATGGTGCTCCAGTATTCCCCTTTTACAACTGATTTGGAAGCCACTGAGTTAAAATCAACTTAAAAATGTCACAAGCACCTGACAAACTACAGGGAAATGGTGAGCATTTTCGAATTTGAAGTGTTTTGATCCAGATTTGCAATTAGATGAGATCCACTGCAGATGGGAGATTTAGACTGTGAGAAGGCAGGCTTTTATGCTCATAGCAGGTTGGGGACAAGGGAAGGACACAAAGCGAGCGGCTGAGTTTATATTGCAGAGGAAGGAATTTCCCTACGGAGAAAACATTAATTAATTAATTATGACTTGCAGTCAAAAAGGGCAAGTGTACACTGAACCATCCTTATTTTGCTATGATTTTCCTTGTATTTATGAAGGTGTAGGTCACTGCATGATGAGTGCTCCTTTACACAGGACATTAAATTTCCTTCTTTTCTACCTTCGTGTCCTATCCAGGAGATAGCCATGTATTTGTATTTATCTAATATAGATTTACCTTAAGTCCTTGGTAATGTGCTTCTGCAGCCAACTGAAATTATCAGTCATTGTCTCAGAAGTGGGCATAAATTATGAGCAAACTCTTGTGGTCATGTATTTTTTCATGAGAAAAAAGAATTAGGAGAATATTTTAATTTTCAGAATGGAGCTGTTCTGAAAAAATCTCTAGTATTATTGTTCAAATTCTGGTTTTCAAATCCCAAACTGCTTCAATTCAAGAAAAAGCACAAGTATTTTAAATACTTTTTTCTGCATCTTTTGAACATTTTCATGGTATCAAAGGGAAATTTAAATTATTTTTTAAGATTTGTGTGTTTGGGGAAAAAATTCTCAGGGAAAAATAAGTGCACCAGTTCTATGTGTGAAATTTGAGGACATCCTATTTTAAATCAATTGCTGTGACCTGCATATAATAGATGTTCAGGCAGTGTTACGAGCTGACAGTCTGCATATGGTTGGTAATGGCCCATCAGCTGGTAAGACGAGTTTCAAAGAGGGCTGGGTTTGAGATTTGTGTATTTATGGAGAGATTCCTGTGATAGGGTGTGATGAACAGGGAAGACTGAAGTATCTGGGAGGGAAGGAGGGATGAATGAATGAAAGGGACCTTGTCCTGTTTCAAACATGGGCTCCATGGATGACAGCCAGAGACAGAGATAGGCCTGGATCAAATATCTTTCTGCCTCTGAGGAGATCAGAAATGGCAATAATGCCAAGGTAAATTGAAAAGGGTCTCTTAGTTACTGAATTGCCTAAAAATTTTCTGGTATTACCTTTTAAATGAATAAGAACTATGCAAAGGAAAAATGCTCATTTCAGTTGTGAACTGAAAAATGGAATTACGTGATCATTAGGAGTTGTTTACGGATTAAAATTTGGGTTTTAATTCTTCTTTCCTTTCTCTGATTTGAAAGTAATGAATCCAGTGTGTCAATGTCAAACAAGACAGCCTGAAGAGCTCCTTCTTCTATATGTAATGACATAGGCAGGTATTGTCGGATTGAGTTCACATAAAATCATATGTCATAATTTGCTGTGATACATTCTTCTCGTGGCACTTCTGTTCAGTCCAGGCAGATATCTTACACTGTTTATTCATACTTCTCTTTTCTTTTCTTCTGAACAAAGCACTAAATATTGCATTGCAGTCCAGCAAGAAATCTGCTCAGATTAATTCTATGCCTCTTATAGAAAAAATTATGATATAATCTACCACTGTTGCTATTGCCTTTATTTTTCTTATAGTGCCTATAATTACAACTGAAAATTGTGGCTGTTTACAACCTAATGTTCATCTTGATCACATTCAATTATTTGTTTTTTACCATGTCTAGGGGTTAATTGGAAAGCAGGTCTGTGGCGTATACAGAGTTAACACAGGAGGTGCAAGATGGATGGAAAGGAAGTCATAAATCTTTGCCACAGATTGCTTTATTCTTTGGCATGGGGCCAGCAAGGAGCATTATCTCAGAATGCTAATACGTCCCAGGTCATTTAAGGATGCCATCAATGACCGTGACATGTTGCCCAAGACATGTATTAGATGTCCATGTAAGACTCTTTGATATCCAGATTCACTAAACTAACAGAAGCTCTAATAATAACTGGAATTGTTTTAAAAATACCCTCTGATAATGGAGTTTGGAAGAAGTTTTAGTAGGTCTTCGGGCTGGTTCTGACCTGGGTGACCCAGGCCCAGCCACCAAAGACGTGTGCCTGGTTACTTCCAGCTGTTTGTGCACAATAAGAGAGGTGAAGGAGGGCAAAGGCTCTGCTGTGTGCAAGATGCTGTGAACACGCTGCAAGGCTAAACACTGCTTGTGTTTGTTTGAACTTAGAGAGCTTCAGGAGACACAAAAAGGTGAAGAAAGAACATAGCGTGTGCTACCAAGACTCCTTGTAGGCTTGGCCAGTGTTCAGTGTGTTATGTCCAGATTCTCATACAATCTAAAACACAATCCTGAAAAGGAAAATGGGAGAGTTACTGTTAGCATTGTCATCTCTCTCTCTGTAGTGGTAATATTCAAAATTGATACCAAAGACCTCCCAGCTAGGAATTGCATGTTTTCCAGTTAGGATTGTTTAACTGTGACAACTTGCAGCAATATAGCAGGAGTATTTCTACCTGCACCGAAGGGATTGTACCATAGCAAGTCTTCTTTTGCAGAGAATAACTCCCTTTGTCACTGGGGTTAGTATACATTACATACACTTAAAGTCTTTGCGGTTTTGTGCGTTAAACAATAAAGTAAAAATTGATCCACAGCATTAGATTTTATTATGGAAGACTCACGTATAAAACTACTGACCACTTCCTTGTGTCAAGGGCATCTTTGAGGTACTCCCCTGGCCAAGATTAAAAATCGAGAAAAAAGAGATACAAAATTATTACATTTCCTTCTCAGCCAGGCCTAAGCCATGAAATTAAGAAATTAAATAAAAACTCTTCTGCTAGATAAATAGCTATATTAAAACACTGGGAACCTATTTGCTAGTTTTGTAATAGACATGTTTCCCAATAGAGTCAAAAAGAAGAAGCTCACATCTGCAAGGGTTGAGGTCAGGGGATTTCTTTGCAGGGGTGCTGCTCCCTGGTGTGTAATTAAAGCCCGAGAAGAAATCTACCTAAACAAACCATAGCTCTGTTATGACAATAGCTGCCAGATGGTGCTTGGTCATGCAGGTTTAGAAGTTGGTTTTGTTTTTTAACATATAAGTGAACTTCCTTTGAAGTAAATTTCTGTTGCTGTAAGTGGATTTATCCAGGGGAAATAGCAGGGGAGTTTGATTTCTGCTTTATCAGCCCAGTGTTTATGCAGTTAGGGGGATAAGATAGCTACCTTATATGTCAGTGGAGAGTTCCCAGAATCAAGTGAGGGGCAGGGATTACTCCAATAGTGGTCGACCGCCCCTGTTCCAGGGACACAGCTGCCCAGAGAGCAGTAGGCTCAGTGCTACTGTGTGGTGTGATACCCCATGCCATCCATTTCTCTCTTGTTCCCAGGAAGCACTACAGGTCTTTGACGTCTGGTTCTGCTTGGGAAAGTGACCTGCTGAGAGCAACTCATGACATGTTTTGTTCACAAAGAGGGCCTATTTTTTTTTTTCAAAAAGGAAATGTGATTTGAAAAAAATTGGGAAGATCTTGAATTCCCAGTTGGGACCTACCTGTTTTCTCACTGAAGTATTTGGTGGACTCCTGTGAAGAAAAACACTCCAAGGGGGGGCGCAGGCTGGAGAGGGCTGCCAGCACCAACGGTGTCAGATGCCAGACCAGGGTGGCAGGGTTCCCAGCGAGCGATACCACTGTCCCACCAGCCCTCTGATGGGACAGGGCTCCTGGATCTCCTCCATTCCTGATCCAAGGGGAGATTTTAAATCCAGAAATTTTGTCCCTGTGCCACACCCCCCCCCCCCAAATTCTCTTGTCTCAACAGTTCTCATTTTTCTTCCTCATCTTTTGAAAATATCAACATTAATCAGAACAGAAATTCTGCATTTTGATTAATTCTCCTCAGAAATGGTGATTTGCTTCATGTGTTCGATAAACAGATCAGTCTGTTCCTGCTTTGCAGATGAAGAAGGTAAAACACAGATGAAGAAGGTGAAACACAGATAAAGTGGTTTCTTTGAACTTGCACAGAATATAATGGCAAAACTAAGAAGAGTGGCTCAGGGCCTCAACTTGTCCTCTGTAGCTGCTGCTCCAGGGAAAATACCCTGGGTTTATTGCAGAGATCACATAATCAGAAACTGTGTCAAAGTGTTTCCTGCATCAGGAAGATTAGCTTAGTTCTGCAGTGCTAAATCCTGGTTCATCTCAAACCTTCTGCTTACAGAAAAAGTTAAAAGTGCATGCTGTGTGTTTGGTTTTTTTCAAGGAGTTTGAGGTATCCAGATGTGCAGGGAAGCAAGGGCTGCAGATATGACTGGGCTGCACCACATTAGTTGTTAACCCATTGATAAATAATGTCCTTGAAGCTTGTCATTTATACTGGACCCAGAACTATCACTGATGATAACTGAACTATTGTATAAACACAGCCATGGCAAAATATTCGGGACAAATGTTTGACATGATGGTGAAGTATATGGCGATCACGTGGATCACCTCATTAAACTACTGTTCTGTGATTAGCTCCATCTGCCTGTCACAAAGGTGTTTCCTATCACAAGCAGTTCATTTTTAAGCTGTGTTTTTCTGATGCAGCTGTACAGATTCGACCTTGGAATGAATTTAAAAATTAACCCATATAAGGTCAGTGTGCACTCTTCTGCACTGACTTGTCATCTACTATGTATGCCGAGATGATGGGTAACTTTATGAAACACTAAAAAGGAGTTTGTCCTTTTCACGGGCTTACAGTTTGTTCTTATCTTGTCAAGGCTCCAGAGCAACAAAGGTGTTCAGTTGATCATGAACCTCAAAGATGGAGAATATTTTCTTCCTGTTGCCTCTTGGGTGTGACTAGGTCACCAGATGCTGGCACGCTCAGGGGACAGCCCCGCATGTATCCCTTTTCAAACAGTGGTGTTTCATTACAATGATAAAACAGTTACTAGTATGGCTGTGCAATTAACAATTACAGAAATAGGAATTATCTGTTTCCTTCATAGCAATGGATGACAAACACAGGAGGAAAGAAGAATGCAACAAAAAAATGAAAATAAAACAGAATGTAAAACTGTAAAGTACAGTGAGAGATACAGAAAAGAGGTAATTAGAGGCAGGCTGACAAGCTTCTCCTCGCTTGATAGGGAAACAAACAATTCTGGCCAACATCTCCTAAGTGAATTGTCACTATACATTGCTTGTCAGTGGTTTCGCATAGTTTCTATCTATCTGCGGCGTACCTGATACGCAATGGATAACTGGACAGAGGCATTGTGCAATGTTCAGAAGTTGCAGGGAAATTTTGCAGGTAATTCAAGTTCGGCAAAACAGAGAGATTATCCTGTAAACCAGGTGTGGAGCAGGGGGTCTCCAGAAACCCTGCTGTGCTGTGCATCTGCCTCCCTCTGCGAGGCACTCAGTGAAGTGCAACAAGGTTTCCCAGACCTGGGCAGAGACAGCTTTGCGGGAGCACAGAGATGCATTAGCAGTGGCATGTATCAGAGCAGTGGGAGCTTCACAGCCTCTGGAAGGAAGGTGGCACGGAGATGGCTTTACAGCTTGGGCTCATCTGAGCAATGGGAAAAGCATCAGTGGGACTTGCCCACTAGCTGGGCAAGCTGTGAAGCAGGAGGGGGCTGGCAGAAGAGAGCCAAGGACCCTGCTGGGGCTGCAGGTAGGAGTCTGAGGCGGGGGTGCTTGCTGCGCCTCTCAACACCATCTCAAGTGAATTGCAGTTACTGGTCTTTAGCAACAAGTCCCAAGAGAACAAAACGAGTGAAATTCAATCAGCACAGGGTAATAGCCATGGCTGTAGTGGCTTAGCTGGGAGGAGAGAAAGGCACAGGTGATTCAGTTCTCCCAAGGATCCTGAGGACCTGTGAGTAGAGTGATGCAGGGGTAATTGATGAGAGTTTGGTTATGCATAGCTAGAAATATGAGTCAGTTCCGAGACAGGGCTTGAGCAATTGTCTTATTTGTTTCAGATCAGGACCGTTCAGCTAGCCCTTGTTGTGGCCATTGGCAGCAGCCAGTGCATTACATGGAGCTATGCCAATATAAAAGAAATATTATAGCTTCATTTTTTGATATATTTTGTTCCCAAATTTTCCCTTGCTAAGAGTCAACTCAAGATAGATACCTGGAAGGAATAAAGTGTGCATGGATGTACCTGTCTACTACAGCCACATGTCTGTTTTGGTGATCATGGTACTTAAAATACTGAAAAATATGCTGTGATATTCATTAAATGAGTAGAAGAAAGATTAGGCCATGCCTTGTCTGAACCTGACATATTGCTTCACTGGTTGTTGGTTTTGTTTGTTGGTTTGTTGCTGTCCTGCAATTTGTTTCTTATAGTCTCTAGGGGAACCACACTGATTTATTTGAACTGTCTCCATGCTACTACTTTGATGCTCACCTGCAAGACTTCCGTCCTTTAAATTTGCTCTACCTCTGCCTTTCTCATGATGCCCCTTGACATTTAGACAATAACTGGCAGGCTCCAGGAGAAGTCCCAAGGAGTTCATGTTCTTTTCAAACCCAACTTTATGTTATCCACAAAAAANCATATCCTGCTTTAAAGGCAAGTTGCTGTATTTGCTTCTGCCCCTCTTCTGCCTGTCTGAGTCTCTAAACTCTTCAGTCCAAAGGTCACGCCCAGTTACACTGAACAAGTAGGAGGCATTTTTTCATTCTCTAATGGTTTGAGAGGTGAGCTTGTTCATTGTTTAAGTGACACGGACTTAAAAAAATGACATAAAGGCATCATCCCTTTATGCTCAGCTGTGGCTTTTATCCTCAAATTTTGCTTAAAATGAGTACTTGGTAGGATGCCTCTTTTATTACTATTATTGTTGTTATTACTGTTCTTTCAGCATCTGGGCTTCTTTTAGCTTAGGGCCACAAAGTCAATGAGAATCCATTTCCCCTGGCACAAAATTATTGAATGTCACTGTGTTAAATCTTACTCCAATCAAATAATAAGATGTATAATTAAGAAATTATGGCATTGCTTAAGTGTCCCCAGTTCTTTGATCAAAAGGTCTAATTTAATTTGAAAACATGTGGCTGTGCTGATGTCTGGGACAATCAGTCTAGACTTGAGCAATGTGTGTGGGCCAGATGCAGAGTTTGGCTGCTCTCTTCACTGAAGTCGTAACCCTCCTTTTAAAATTCTTGAAGTGCTGGAAGCGGGGGCAGGGGGTGTTTTGCTTTCAGTTATTTGTTTGAAACTGGAGACAGCAGCCAGCTTACCTCTGATCGCGGGACTTGGTTGGCCGTTGACTGCTTTATCCGGTAGGACAGGATGAGCTTTGAAAAAAAGATTGTCCTCCCCAAAAGCAATGAAATTTCAAAAATGAAACGTGAGGAACTAAATCCTCCCAGAAGCTGAAACTTTGGATGCTTGCCCCTGTGACATGAGTGCTTGGCATTGCTGAGCCTCTGCACAACTTAATGCACCCCAGGATGTGTTGGGATGGCAGCTTGAGGAAGCCCCTGCAAATACTGACCACTGCCCTGCCCTGCCACGGTGCTGGTCCCACAGCCCCATGCCTCCCGTGCCAAGCCACAGGGCAGGGATGGGAGAGGTGAAGCTATCTTATGTCCTGTTTACTTGCTTAGTTTGGCTTACAGCCTCCAAGAGTTAACTGTAGTGTGATGGTTTGTGTATTGGCAGGTGGCACCAGACCTTCTGAGGACTGCTAGTATTCAGTATCTATCTTTACTGTAACAATTACTGATGCAGAGAAAAAGCACTAATTCTCTGAAATGTCCCTATCTAAGCAATTTTAAGGAAGGCAGAGGGTGACTACGTTCACATGCCAATAACTGAGGTTATACATACGCACCAATAACCGTGGCTCTACCCCAACTCCACCACATGCTTTGGCCATCTTGCTCCTGGATGTCCCTTCTCACTTCACATTTCTTTCTCTTCTGGGGAGAGGGAAAGAGGTGTTATAAAGAAATTCACATGGAGGAAAAAATGTAGAGTACTTGTCTCTGGCTTATATTTAATAACAGTAGAATTGAGTGGTGGCTCTGTTGATATGAAATATCAGAATACCAGCTTGAAATCTGCTTTATTAAATAGCTTGCGTGTGGGCAGAGTATATGTAATTTTTAATGTTTTCTAATAATTCTCTTTTTATTAAATTTTTCAAGTACAACAAGATGTGTTACAATGTTATCATTTTCAAATAATGATAGCCTGTTTCCCTTGGGCACTAGCAGTTTATAAAACTTTTGAGCTAAGACTTGCTACATTTTCATAATTAAGGCCCTATCCCATATTTTTTGACATTCCCACCCTGTATTACCTTTAGTGGGAGTTTTAGATGTACAGACAATCTGTTATGGAGCCCATAATAACAGTGAAAAAACTGAGCTAACTCTTTTCTTAGCTACAGCTGTATATACTAGTGAAACAAAGTCTGCAAGATGCAATTAACTTAGTCATAGATCATATAGTTAGTGACTACAGAAGAAGATTGTTCACTTAAAGACAAACCAATAAACAGACAAGAAGAATAAAAATACTTCCTGAGTGGTTCAACAGCCTTGCAACATTGCTACCACAAATGTCAGTTCAGTGGTCACCATTGTTTCAGAAAGTTGCCACCACCTTAACGTCTACCATACTGATTGGAAAGAGAGAAAAAGATTTTTCTTCTGAATAGCACACATTCCAGAATATAAAAATTTCAGCTGAAAATACTTCCTGAGATAATGATGAAGAACAAAAGAAAACTAATACCAGTACAGCCTCATTAAACAGAGCTAGATGGAGGATTTCCCTTCTGAAAATGGGAACCTGTCTCTGAAGGATACAGTTACCTGCACTATGCCAACAAGAGAGGCTGCTCTGGTGGTCTTGGGTTCTTCTAAAGAGTGGTGGTGTTGAACAGTATCCATCGGTGAAAAAGTCCTAAAGACACAGGCTTATCTGGAAAGCAGGAGACACTGATTTTAAACCTTTCTACCAACTGATGTCCAGCTCCCTCCAGTAATGCTGGCATGTTTCCATGTGGCATGGAATACAGTGGAGCACATGGAGGAAAAACTCTTGTCTTCTTTCTAACAGACCCAACCAGGCTGCCTGGGCTGGATGGAGATGGTGTTTCTCTGGATACCAGATTAAAAGGCCTATGAGCTCTGCCTTTACACCAGTTTTTCTCCCTTGCTCATTTTTACTGTTTAATACAGACCTTCCCCTGCAGTCCCTCTCATTATCTCCAGCCTCTTCTAGCCACAGCCATGCAGGTTTTTCCTCACTGACCTGCCCTGAGCAGCAGAGAGATGAAGGAGGATGAAGATGTCGTTCATGTGAGAGCGAAGACTGCCACAGAGATTGGCAGCATGGTGTGGCGCTCGGAGTGGTTGTGCCCAGTGAATATGTCTGTACACCAGCGTTTCAGAGTTGTCAAGACTGACTGAGATATCTTGGTGGTTAAGGCACTCATTGCAGAGCTGAGAAGTGATCCAGAGTGAGTGCCAAACACATAGGAAACACATTGTGCCTGTCCTGAAAACATGGACTTTCCTTTCCAAAGACATTCCCAAAACTGTCCCAAAAGGAAAGCTTTTCATTTCCAGTTAAATGGAACAACTGTTTCAACAGAAAATATATTTCTCCTTTTCCTTTTCATTTGCTGCAAGAAAAAAAAATAATACAGTCCATGTGAACGCTGAATTTTCCTTAGTTTTCTCCTTACCTTTCTGCTTCAGCTTTTGAATAAAATTGGTAGTTTATTCACACACCCCTGGTTAAATGCAGGAGCTTTCCTATGCCATACAGTTCCTTGTGGAGAGGAGAATAATTTTAGGATTTTTAATTCCCCCCTATTGTTTTATTTAACAGTAGTGGCACCCAAGATGCTTTTTTTCATCCAAGGAAGCTCAGCAGAATCCTAAAAGATAACGTGTAATGGTAGAACAAACGTAACCCTGATCAGTCCCAGCATTTTCTTGCTGTTGATCAGAAATAAGCAATTGCTTCTGAGCAACAGGGAAAGATGGAAGTGCAGGCAGAGGACACGACTCTAGGAATAATAATAATAAAAGCTCCAAAAATGAACGAACATCTTCTCTGACTTGGCGTGGCTCACAGGGGTCTGGGATCTTGCTAACAAGGCTGCCAGTATTTCAAAGTTTGAACACCACCCTTTTTAAATAAAAGTAGCTGGGGGTATATCTCCCAAAGTCAGAAGTGTCTCCTAAGTGTGAAAAACATACCTGATAATGCATAGCTATTGGCTTATTACAAAAAGCTGTAATTCAACCCAGAGGCATAACTAGCAAATATCATCAACTGTAAGAGCATGTTTCAGGGAGCTACAAAAATGAAATTGCAAGAACCATTCCTGAGAGTGCATTTTAGTTCTTGCCTTTCAATTGAAAGCAAGGATTATTAGTATTACTGTATTGGCATTTGTGAGGAGCTCATGGGGTAAGGGTAGATTATTGCATGGGGAGATAAAGGAGACAATGGCATGGAAAGTGTATTGGTGACAAAACCAGATTAAAAGCAATGAACAAAAATTTTGGAGAGTGGCAGAAAATGAAGGTACTACGAGTAATTTCTCTGCAATTAAAGTTGTCACTGTTTCAGTTTTTATTTTTAGATCATCGGTCAGATTCTCTTGTCATTTATGAGCAGGTAAATCTGGACAAACTTGAATAAAATCACTTTACGCCAAGCATTTTGGCAGCCTTGTTGTTGAAGTTAGAATTTCATCAGTCGTGAAGAGAAGGGGACAATTCTCCACAGAGAAGGGAATGTGATCCAGGTCCTCTGTGCTAATACAGAGCTTGAATCATGGGTCAATTGATGCAAAAAGCTAAGGAAGCTGCACCATGGTCTGCAAACTGCCAATTCTCCACCCACCGTAAAGTTCAAAAGGAAAAGACCATTGAATACTTTATTGGATAGTGAAATGTTAGGAGATGCTGTGTCTCTGACCCAAAAGATCATCCTTTCTCTAGCTGACCTTAAGCAGCAACTCCAATTGCATATGTCAATGTGACAGAGGGATTTGAAGTAGGTGGATTTGTCTCAGGTTTGTTGAAGTTGTAGTTGTACAGCTAAATACAAGTACTGGTTAAATTTGTCCTTATGTTTGCTAACACTGCAGTTTTCTTTCTATTTTTTTTTCTTTCTGATATTAGGCATACATTCTTCAGGTCCATATGCATGGATCTCTGCACTTAGTCATATATTCATGTTGTACAAGGCAGAGATGCTTGGCATAGTCGGCTTATTGCCTGTTACTATGTAGTGCAAAGTAGAGATACAGCCTTAGCTCCTGGAAGCAGCATAACCAGTCATTAAGACACTCCCTTGAGACCTATTACCTCTGTATTTTGGTATGGCTAGTTATTCCGGGTGCAATGACAACGGCCAAGCTGCTGCTGGCTGGTTACATGACTGGCTTCTAGGGGTGGCTTTGGTGCCCCTTACTGGGACATAAATGTGTTCACTAGGGAACCCACCCAACAACACCATCAACATCAAAATGCAACAGCAAGTCAAAAACACAAAAAAGGCTAAGGATTGTAAAACTGAACACTGTGCAGGTATTTAGCCAGGTAAATTATACTAACCTCAGAAGAGCCATGTGCCAAAATTCCTAGCACCATCTTCAAATTTCACGCCTGGAAAACTTATTTAGAGCAATCGTGAAGCTAGGTAGCTGATGGTGGCAGTTTTCCCTTGCCTGCTCTGCACCAGCGTTCTGTGGTGCACACACATGCACACACACTCCCCCACCCCTGCACACTCCACCATCATATCAATGCACGGGTATATTCTGTAGATCCTTGTTCATTCCTGCAGCGTAGCTGCTGAACTGGAAAATTCAGTATTTATTATACTACAATATGTTCACTCTTCTGAAAAATGTTCTGTACTTCAAAGTTCCTTGGATTTTTGCTGTTGTCAGTCTGAATCTGCTTGACAGAAGTCTCTTGTGTTAATTGATTCACATGAATGAATGAAACAGATACACACCAAGAAATAATTGTGCTCAGTGATTGAGATACAGCCACATCCTGCTACTGAAATTGCAGTAGCCAACAGGAGCAGACTCCTGATCAGGTGCTAAGCTTTGGCATATGTGATTTGTCTATGTTTAAAGGATTTGGTCTATTTGAAAGTGACACATCATTAGCAATGAAAAGAAAATTGTTCATGTTCTTAGTGCCAACTTTTCAATTACGAGACTACATACATTTTCTGACTCATTTATGATAGGATTAAAAGATCATTTGGTTGATGTATGTGCACTATATACAAAACCTTAGATTTTGTTCTGCTCTTATTTGTAAGGAAAGATGAAAGCAAATGCAAAGATGAAACACAGCAAGGCTGTCCCTGACATGTATTTCCAATTTACCATGCCAAGAATTAGCGTACAAATGGCCTTGTGGCAATGTTCTACCATCAGCTTCACGCTGTGCAGCGCTTTCGACGTCAGCCAAGAAACAATTAAGCTACTCTGGGGAGGAGATGTCTGCATGTGACCAGATATGACACTTTTTAAGACTATTGTATGTAAATTTTCTCTACGCGCATCAAAATTATAGTGTCTGTAAATATAATGGATGATTAATTATCCTACATTTATAGAAGAGGTTTTACTTCAAAACATAGCATAAACGTCTTCCCAGTTGTCTAACACAGTAAACTGTCATTTTACTCTGGCCTTTTTACTATAGGGAGTTGATGTATATGTGTCCCACTACTGATTTTAAGAGATTTTTCCAATCTGAGTGCAAACCAAGAAGGGCTGGTTGAGCAAAGAACTGAATCTCTCAACTCCGGATTGCCTTCTCAACCCTAGGCTGGGTGGACAGGAGTGGAAAATTATTGCAAGTTGTACTTCACACAGTTTAATAGGAAAGTCTTTTAATTCTGGCACACTGACCAGTGGGCAGATGGAGCAGTGGGTAGTTTGCACAGTGATGGGAGGAAATGGAGGAGAGAGTTCCACTCCTGCCACTCAGTACTGAGAGTCACAATTGCATTTGCTGTACCTGTACCTTGGCAATCCCAGATGGGAGATGTTTTTTCCTTTGAGAGCTTTTCAAGTAATTCTTACTCTCCCTTCCACCCCTACACAGTTGTATCACATACCTTCTTGTGTAGGCAGGCAGCAACCGGGTCCCTGAATTAAAAATAACCAAAGTGAATCACCTGTGACATGAGATGTAATGGCCAAACAGCATCTCGGTAATTGAAGGGCTTTACCAAACCAGCTGCGGTAAGATTAAGAGCTTCCTACTACAAGGAGAATTAGGCAGGTGCCTTGATGCTGCAGTTATAATTCTACTTTATGCAACTTTAAAATACCCCAACAAGAGAGATTACGATCACAGTGTGTGAGCTGGGACAGTGCTCAGGCAAATAGCTAAATACCAAGGCAATGTAAAACCAACTGCTTTATTGAACTAGTACTTTATAAGTATGTCAACATTTCCACATTCTGCAGAATGATGTTACAGGTTAAGATGACAGGAGGACGCTCTTGGCTAGCTCAAAGACACAGAGGAAGGAGCTGGAGGAAATAGTTCAAAGGAAAACAGAGAAATAAGTTTTAACTGGAATGTTTTGAAGATCAGCCGCCAAACAGCATTCCAGTGCTCTCCTAGCACCAGGCCTTCACTGACTCCTTTCCCTGCATATTAGTATTGCTCAATGCGAAACCATCTTCTGTCTTCTTGGGGACAAATCAAAACCCTTCTGGCATGGGAGGAATGCTGCAGATGGCTTCCCGTAGAACAGATGTGTCACTGAGTATAGCGCCCACCTAGACCAGTAGCTATTCATTCAATTTTTTTGCATCCACAAAAATATTTGGGATTACAGAAGCAAATAATAACTACTTTTTTAAAAATATGGTAGGTTAGGGTGGAATTTCTATCTTTTCACAAGCATTCCAGCTGAAGATCGGACTTTTCACATAAGCCATGCCCTGAGTAGTGCTACCAGACCATCAACATTTTGTCTTGTTAAACTGAAACAATGTTTTTCTGCTGAATTATACCCAGTGGTTTCACCAACCTCACCTAGTACAATTTGACTACCTGAGAGTTCCCTGGGTAGGGGTTCCTCATTTGTTGCATGCTTGATTGGACTTTGGACAGTTGTAGCTACTGACCTCATTCCATAGCATCAGTTCAGCTAGTGCAACCTATTTCAGAACCTGAACCAGAACTGGAGGTGATCAACATTTTAAAGTAGAAATGAAGGTGAAAATGATTTATATTGCTTTTACTGACTTTTTATTACAGAAACAGATGTTGGAGTTTTACTGGCTGAAATAATCAGCCACAGAGCTAGTAGGTCATCAGCCCTGCTTTCCCCACCAAGTGCCACAACTGTAAAACAAAATGTACATTCCAGAAATTTCAAGTTTTATTGGATATGCCAAAAACAGCATCTAGAGAATAAGTGTGTAGATGGGGGGGAATGGAAAAAAATCATAATAGCTTTGCATGATGTTGCTTAGAGCACTACATTTTGTAAATCCACTGTGTTTCCATCCAAAACACTGAAAGTGTTTCTCCTTTGGGAGGGAAAATTGGAAAGGAAATTACGGGTGAAGTTTCATAATAGAATAACTGAGGTGGCACAGTACTTAACAATACTTACTACCTTCAAAACATTACAAATCCTGACTCTCATGAGGTATTAATTGAGTATTCCCCCTAGTATTGCAGAAACTGAAAAACAGACACATGAAAGAGATGCTGAAGATGAGCTAGGGAAACTGAAGTAGAAATTAGGATTTGCTAGCTCTTTTGCCTGTGCTTTGACTATGTACATCTCTACATGGGAAATTCTTGCTTGCGAGGTCCAAACAAAACAAATATAGTCCATTGGTTCAAACTGCATGGGATTTCTTTGTTTCTACATTTTGGAAAAGTTGACAGCAAGGGAGAGTGAAGCCGCCTACTGAGAGTAGTGAATGAAGGACAAACTGTAACTGCGAAATAGAAAGGCTAAGTGAATGCACTTACAGCTGCCTTCTTTGGAGAAGACGATGATAATTAAAAAGCATTTTAGATAAAAGATGCGTGGCTTGTAAATATTTTTGAAGATATGAAATAAGTCAAATAAAAATAAGCTCAGAGGAAATTTTCTAATGTGACTACAGGCCCAACATCTTACTGACAATTAAAGGGATTTCAATTCATAAATGCTTAAAGATCCAGAGTGGGGTTTCTTTAGAGTAAAATAATGGAAACTGAATGTCCTGAATTCCTCTGTAAGTTCAGTTCTAAACCATACTGAAAATTTTACCTGGAGTCTGTATGGGCCTGCAACTGGCAGTTCAGATGAAGTTGCAACATATACATAGCACGTACAATGCAAATTGGAATGAACAGGAGGATGTATGAAACTTATTCCTAATGACTGTCTTTACTTGGAGGAAATGAGCAGTTTTTTGCAAGGGGCACTGAGCCAGAAGAAATAGCTTGGTAATGAAAGGTTATGGGTCCTCTTCAGAAAGGAGAGAGGTCAACCTATTTCCCAGTTATTGTTCTGCTAATTTCCTGGTCATGCAAGAGACTGTGTTTGTTGAGACAAAGCAGTTTGTGTGCAGGTGTACAGTACAGTTCATAACCACGTTTCTCCCCCTGTGGGCATGAGCTGTGAAAGCTTTTATGTCTGTCTTGGGTAAGAAAAATCTGCACATACTCCCTTTGGGATTTCAAAGCCCAGACTGAATAGCATCCTCCAAATCATCCCTTACAAAAGCTCCTCAGACGAAACCTCAAGAGCTTCAGTTACGGTCTTGCTATTAAAACCCTGGCCCTGGTGTGCAGAGAGCATTTGTTGTATGTGTGAGCAGAAACACTTCTGGAGCTGGTGGGCTGCACCTGCCAGAGCTGAGGCTGAATGGCAGTTCCCAGGTAGCCAGCAGATTACAACAACAAACAGCTACAATTATGATGGTCTCAGAAGTCAAATGCTGGCTTACAAGCTCAAGTGGTGGATGAATCTTTTGGACTTAACCAGCAACCATAGTGTGCCTTTGACAGAGCGGAAATAAAGCTTTACATCAGAATGAAGCGCTACTGCTTCTTGGCAGAAAATACCAATTTAGGACACTTCTGGCATCTAGATTTGTTTGGCTGTCCCTGCTGCATTGTCAACAGAAAGGAGATGGAGAAGAAAGAGTGAGCTCCTGTTGAAGTTAACCTGCCTTAAGCGAACACCAAGGGACCTCTAACAAAAGACCCTACAGAGCAGTGTGATCTCTTGTAGGGTTTCCCTCACTGCTGTTCTTCCACTGTGGGACATCACGGCACAAAACAGCTACAGCCTGTGCTAACTTCCTCAAGTTACTTTTCCATGGGAAATACCACATCTATTAGTAGTGACAAATGAAGCATATTTCTGTTGGTCAGGTAGCAACACCAATGCTGATACTACCATCCCATGGGGAGCAAAGCTTAGAAAAATCTAACAAGTGAATTCTCTCCTTTATTTGCTTTTCTGTGTTCTTAAAAAAATGTTTGTTGTGAGTATTCAGCTGCCACCATTTGCAGCTGGAAGCCCAGACATGTTAACATGAAGGCAGACCCATGTGTGATGATTTCCACACACGCTGAAGACATCACCCTGTAAACAAAATGCACAGTGCACCACGGCTTATGTAGCTTACATGGGTACATTGGAAGTGGTGGGAAATGCCACCTGAGGTGATACTACAAAGTCCTATTTTTCTTCCCTAATTGCGTCTTATGAAAGTTGTTGTTATGTGTATCAAACTATAGATGTTGACATCATTAAAATTGCAGCCTACAGAAATGAGAATTTGCCCTTAGTAACACTGTAGAGCTATGAGCGCAACCTGAAAACAATCCAGCTGTAAACAACCTCAGGACCACCCTGGAAACCAGTCTTGCACCTGTCAGGCTACCAGCTTGAATGTGTGGCCTCAGGAGCATCTGGGTCACACCCTTTGAAGAGGGGGAGGCTGGTGCATTCCCCCAGCGTTGCTGGTGTGCCTAATGCTGAAGTGAGGGCAGGCAGGAGGCTGGCGAGGGGGAGGAAGGAGTGGAGGGGACAGAACTCACGGTAACTGCAGTTTTTCTTGCACAGCGTAAGGCCTGATAAACCAGTTATCTTGTATCAGTGGTGGGTCCATTGGTGATGTTGGAATGAAGTTTATGTAATAAATGGAGAAACTGATCTCTAAATATGTTTTTGTAGGTATTGTGGAATAACACTCCTGTATTTACCTTGTAGAATAGTGCACTATGTTATGTTGTAACTAGAGAACATTATTTTAAATTGAGACCTAACTTTCAGTTTTACAGGGATGTTCATCCTTGGACAGAAATGGGGATGCTTACTGTGTTATATACAAGTGGTGATGGGCCCTAAGAGTAGAACTAACCAGTAACTTTTAACAAACTATTTTCATAAGAAAGTCAATATAATGAGTCCATTTCATGAAAATGATTCTTAGATTCAGAATTGTTCTAAAAAGGTTTTCTGGCCTCGGATGGAATCTGTGATCAGTAGGAGCCAAAGATCTGAGATCAGGGCTTCCCAAATCCTGGCTGAGTATTCTACCAACCAGATATTTCACTTGTGTGAGGAACAGTTTCCTGAAAAGTCTTTTTGCCAGTACAATTCACAGCAAAATAAATTCCAAAGCCAATTCCTGCTTTTCATTTTTTTAAGGTGGATTTCTGATAAACTTCACCTAGAATCTGAAAGCACCTGGTAGTTCTCTTGTACTGATGCCAGACATTTATTTTTGTTATGAATATTTGACTGTCACCTTATCACTAAGGAACGTTGCAGTTAATACTGAATATTTATTGAATGTATGCAGAAAAGCCTAATCTGACAAATCCGTAAAAGAAGGCTGACCTTGTGGCTATGATTAATGGCTTGGTCCTTGCACTTTTTTTTAAGGATCCTGCTGTCCTTTGGTTTAGACTTTGATACAGCATGATAATTTTAAGCAAAAGAAAGTGCATGTAGTGGCCTGCGGTTGGAAAGGTAGGAACTTTATGCGGGGAGAGTTTTTTAACTTTTCTCACCTGTTTTCATATGAAGCCGATTTGCAAAGGCTTTGGCAAGCTCCATGGTATGCATGCCCAGCAAAGACAGAACTCCTTTGCCTCTAATAATTTGCAGCCTAAAGAGATCATATTTGGCCCTGCTACAATCTTTAGTCTTTCTAACATTTAATCCAAGAAATCAGAAGGGGAAAATGGCTGTAAAACGACATGGCCATCTACTGATAGAAAACTGTATAGCTTCTAAAATATGTGCAACTGGAAGAAAGGGAGCACAGATTTCAGTATTTGGTTAATATAAGTTCTCTAAAGATGCCATCCTCCACAGGGTGGAATTGTATGAAGAGTTAACTGCATTTAATGAAGAGCAGGTGTAAGTAATGGATCATCAGATTACTAGTTAGAGTTTGTCCACTTGGAAATAAAATACCGGCAGAATTACAGGAGCATAAATTCTCCTGTGGATAATCTGTTGCTGATATGCGTCTGCCTGCATAAGTTTCACTGCTCTAACATTGTGTGAGTAGTTATACCTTCAAGTCCCCAGTGGGAATATGGCCCTAGAGGTAAGTATGTCTCTGCAGGAGCTCAGATGCTCAAGGAACGCCAAGGTCCCTTCTTCCTACATTTCCACCTTTGGAAGTGAACAAAGATTGTAGGAATCTCCTGACTACGAAGGCCCATCATGCAACACACAACTTCGATCAGTCTTCTAAGTGGTGTACCACTGATACTCTGCAAGAAATAAAGACTTCTGTCTAAAACTAGAGCATCTCCAGTTTACATTTTACTAAAAACAGCTGAGAAAGAGGTTTGATATTTAGACACTCCCTTGGTAGAAGCAATATTGGAAACACCTAACTGAACGGATATTTTGAAAAATAAAGCCCTGCCAGTATTTAAGGGGTTACCCATTAGGTTTGTTTGTGACTCATCCTTCCTGGCCCTTCTGAGACCCTTCAGCACTGCTGTGATACAAATGTCAGCAAAGTAATTATCTTGGGGACTTTCAGGCCAATTCACCCCTGACAGCTCTGTGAATGCACTTTTCTCTACAAGGATATGTAGAAACCAATTAATGGTTCTTCTGTGAGCTATTCTGCAGAATAATTCTTGCACATAAGGATCAAGTTTGATACTGGCCACAGCCATTTCAGACGTGGTGAAGTACCATCTCGAGGGAGATCATACCAGTTAGCCGGGGGGTTGAGAGATCAACATTTCTTGCCATTAAGGGGAAGGAGGGGGCCTTTCGGAGGAAAATCACCTCTTTGCTCCATACTCTGCATGAATATAAAAATTATCTGAAGAGAAGGTGAGATCACAGAAGTAGGCAGAATTTAAATACCAAGCAGCAAGTAGAAATAGCAACGTTTGACAGAGGTGAGAATAAGCTGCTACAGATTGAGGCAGAGATGCAACATCTTTCAATAAGCATTAACACGCTGCCCTAAGACTGGAAGAAGAAAGTTTAACTTTCTCCCTGTGGAGTGACACGATGAGCTGGATTTGGTCTTGCGTATGGACTGTGCACTAATAGGTGAGTGCTTAGGCGGATATATTTGTACGTATACTCTGTGTGTATGTATACGTGCTCCTTGAGAATACGATGATGTGGATACCCTCTCATGTACTGTTATATAGCAAGTATACACCTTCTCTGTGTCATCTGCTACTGCTACGTCCAGACAGGTCCCTCAAGCTATTCCAACTCATTTAGACACGTAACTCATTTAACCGAGAGTGTGGAAGTGAATGAGATATGCACATATATACGTGTGTGGAGAAAATGTACTGGCAGTTAAGTCACCCTCTGTGATTAGGTGGATGAGGAATGAACAAGTGGAAAGGTTCACAGCATGGCAGCTTCTTAATGTCTACGCAACGAGGAGCCCAAATCAAGCTACATTAATTCTCAATGCCTGAGAAGAAGATAAGGACAAAGTCAGTCCTTTCCTGTCCTACAAGTGCTGTCTGAGTTATTTCATTTTCTGACATGACTTCTCCGCAGATAGTAATGTACACTGATACATATTGTATCACAGTGGCTACCTGTCAGATGGAAGTTGGAAAACACATTGGCAAAAGAGGATAACAGCATTTGGTATCTAGCTCTAACATCTAGTTATCTGGTATCTACTTATGCCAGTAACATAATTGCACTAGAACGCTACCTTTGATGACTGTTACTTGTTAGGAAATGCATGGGGCAGGATGATTGGCCAAGGAAGGACTGTATGTGGTACAGACAGATAAAATAATGTGACACCAAAGGGATGAAGTTCACCTTGTTCTGGTTTTGGTCCCATATTCTCTTTTCTCTTTTTCTGTAGCTGAAGCCTTCCTGTTAACAAAAATCTTTGGCGTCATTCTTTGAGAAGCACTCAACAGTTGCATAGCCAGAGGCTGTGGTTACCGAGTAGCTTCAACCCAGTATAAATCCATGTCAATTGTAGGAGAAGTGGAGCTGCTTCACCACCACTCATGGCTCATGCTAGCACAGGCACTTGTGAGGCCATGTGTCAGGCAGGGTAAAGGAAGTGATTCATCTGAAAATGGTTGGTGTGTGCCAGCAGAGCCATGCATTCATGCTGGATTAAAGTGAACCCGCAGCTATGGCTTGAGAAGGGGTGGCTTGTGGCCCATGTGTCCATAAAAGGCTGGTTGGAGATGTGGGAGCCAGTGGACAATCAGAACGGGCACATGAAGTTAGCTGTCTAGAGACCCTAGTCAGAAACTTAGGTGTAGGAATCGGTAGATCCAGGGCAAAGGTGTGTGAGGTTTTATGCTTCCTTTTTTTTTTAAACTTTTCCATAAAAGTTGCTCTGAGATATGCTGAAATAAATGTGGAGACCCAGCCTCTAAGTGTGCTGTGCTTTTAGAGAAGCCAGGGCTAATGCTCAGCTCAGACTGGTGTTCATCTAAAACATGCTGGTGGTATACATGTGAGTGCCATTCTGTGCGTAAGGGCGGTAATCATTTAGATTTAGCTGTGGGTGCTAGGTGACAAAAGGGTGTAAAGCAAAGTGCCTCTGCCTACAGATTACATTTTGCCACAGGCAATAGGCATGGCTGTGTGCAAGTCTTGATGCTTTCTCAACAGTCGGGGCTTTGCAGTTGGGAAGGACATCTTAATTTTTACCTTACTGTGTGCAATGGGATTGATTATCACTTGTTTAGAAAATAGAAAACATTTGAAACAGATTCTTTTTTTAAATGGCCATATGAGGATAGCAATAGTTGTTTGAAGGGTTTATTTATTTTTGCCAATATTTTGTGAATCATAAAAATGCTTTAATGCTTTCTGTTTTAAAAATGATTGGCAGGAAAATAATCTTTTTCACCTGTTTTTAGCATTAAATTTGTACTCTCTTCACTCTCCTGAAGGTTTTTTTTCAGTTATAAGAGCTAGAAATATCTGAACTTTTAATAAAACTGCACTGAGTTTCTTATAAAAGATTTTGATTTCTGGCAGCCCAGGCTTGAAAGGAAAAAAGCCAAATATGACAGAACTTGCATTAAAATTAAGAGAGCTGGCAATATAATACAGGTGTGTCAACTTTAAATCTTTCTTTCTGTTTTTCTATACTTTCACCTGCAATTTTTCACAGATCATTGTCTCCCATCTGCAAACTTAACTCTTTTAAAGAAGCATACTATATTATTAAGGTAAAAGAAATAATGACAATTACAAAGAAAAAGGTAGGAAAAAATATGAGATACGGGATCATGATTTAACAAAAGGAGTTAATAAAAAGAACCCCCTGTCCTAGAAAACAATGATTCACAAGTCAGAATATAGCTTTTAATCCTGCCCTAGGTTTTGTTTGTTTGTTTGTTGCTTTATTGTTTTGCTTTGCTTTGTTTTGGTTTTGTGGGGAAAATAAGTTCCACTGTAGTTTTTAAACTCCTGACCTCTGATCATTATCAGGTAAGAACCTTATCGATTACCATAAATGTAATCACATTGCTTTTAATAATATGCAGAAAATCATGCATGGCAAAACTTGTGCTCCTTATCTACTTCTATAAATGCGTTATGCTGAAAGCAGATTGTTTTTCCTTTTTTTTTTGTCTGTAAATCTGAAGAATGCCTAAAGGATATTTTATAGAAAGGCATTAAGAATCCTCAGTATTTCTCTTGATAAAAAAACTTTTATTCCCTTTTCCCATTTTCTACCAGATGAAATGACTGCTGATTTCTTTCCTTGAAGATTAAGACTAACCTTCTTAAATGATTAATGTTCTTTTACTTGAAATAGAAACTTTGGTTATGATTCAATACACAGAATCAAGCCCTGTTGGTGTCATCACATCCTCTAACACAAGAAGATTTCATTGGGCTCCCTGCTGTGTCATGGGAAGGGAATTAAAACACTTAACCAAATTACGCCTCTTAATTTTTCCAGATTTCTTCTTTCAGTCCCACGTGGTGCCCTTGTTGCATCTAGACACTGCCTTCAACCTAAGCAGTTTTTCCATTACCTTGAACTCTATCCAGGTTTGTGACCCAGGATGTGCTTTTTGGTCATTTATTTATAGAAAACAATGATCTGATTGATAAGAATTACATCTGTCCTTTATAAATCATCAAGGCGTTAACTGAATGTTGGATTCAGTTCATGGTTAGCCATTTTCAAGGTTAGCTCACTTTTCCAAGGTTTTCCATTCTGCCTTGCTAGTTTCTGGTGGTAAACTCTGGTCCAGGTAGCTCTGACAGGCCTTATACAGTGTTGCTTTTTGTTTTAAAGTTAATGCACGATTGGTGCCATGTGGCTTGTAGGTAACGATTTAAATCTGTTTTTGAAAATATTGAAAAAAAATCTTAAATCAATTGATTTGACTAAAACGAGGGAGATTTCCTCTGAAATTACAAAAAGAGGGCTTTACCTGAATCTGGCTGGGGCAAAACCACTGCTAGAAACTTCTGCATTGAGCAGTGCCCTGTACCCCTGCTGCCCTTATGTTAAGCCTCCAAAAATTTCAGATCTACAGAGAAAGTATGAATCAGTTGTTTCAAAACAGTTAAGAATAAAATGTTTCCACAAACTAAAGCTGCTAAATCTCTCAGTGCTCACATTGCCTGGGCATTTGGCTGGTTTCCAGAGAGGATAAATTGATGCTCGGCCCATGGGGATGTGAAAGATTTGAGGGCATCATCAACAGGGAATTAAGTGACAGCTTTTTTACTGGCAGTTTGCTTGTATAGAGGCACCTGCCATGACACTTCTCAAAAAATGTCTTTTGCAATATTAAAGTAAGGTTTGTGCGTTTCTTTTTCAGGAGAGAAAAGGCATTAGGGTGACTCTTGTATGAGAATCTTTGTTATCTTTAAAAAGTATCTTTGAATTGAAGGTTTTCTGTCACAATACTATGAAACTAACCTGCTGAATATGAGGTGGTTGGCACAGCTGTTACAGTCCCAACAACTTGCCAGAAGTCTGAACCTGTGGGTACTGCTGAAATTCCCAGGTTGCAAAGGTGGAGAAATTATTGTTTTACCTATCCAACAAACAATAATGATGGACCCCGGAAAATTCTGGGTTAGTCTTACCTAAGGAACCCTACACATTCTCGTAGTAAGACCAATAAAAGTAATAGTGCCGTCTACACCTGGCAGATCATCAGCAATAGGTTAAAACTCTCTACAGCTAAGACTGGCTTCCAAGGGCTGGCTCTTGGTTGTCCCAGTCGAAGTGCCAGATTTGTTGCTCTGAAGCAAGATGCTGTGATGCAGGAGGAATCAAAACCTGTGCTAAAGAATTCCAAGGAATGATGGTAAATACCTGGGATTTCCAAGCCCCTGTTTTAATGAAATAGAAAATGCATTATGGTCAATAGTTAATTCTGGCTATGTGTTAGTGCAGGACTGCGACAGGAAAGTTTGTAGAGTGACAAATTCAGATTCTGGGGAGCAACATAGATGTCCCAATTGCAATGCTTTTAACATTAAACCTAACAGGTGCTATTATAACATTTTATAATGAGTAAGATTATTTTTAAGCATAAAAGAAACTAATCAGTGTTAAGGTTTGAAATCTATTGTAGATCATGCTAGTATTTTTTAAAGAAAACATAGTCCTAACCCATTGGATTTCCTGCATGCCATGGCGTAAAAACTTCAAACTCTTGCAGTACCAAACTTTGGATTTATAATGTTTCTACATCTGAAGCACCTCCATGAATTTCAATACTGTATGTATCCACAAGGGAAGGAGAGGTACGTTGTGATGTATGGTACAATTACAACATGCAGATTGGAATATTTCTTATTATAGAAAGGAAATTATCTGCCAGTTCCATAACTTGCTATTTCTCAGAATTTAAGGTATTAGATTTTTTCACATAAAATGAATATCACCACTTTAACTGAATGCAAAACTATGTTCTGTCCCCTGAAGATTGATGTTGGACTGACTATATTTTTAGTCAGCTTTACTATAAAATAAGGATATCTCTTGCTGATTTTGATTTATATTTTCAATATTGTATTTTAGAAAATGAATATCCTCATTGCTCTTATTATTTTGCCAGATGAGCTTTTCCAGTAAAATTGTGGTTTATACATGTGCAATAAATGTACATCCAGTCTGTGTTGTTATATGTTGGAGCACATAGTGTTCCAGCTTTTAAAGACGATGATTATATCCTACAGAACCAGAGGTACCATTCAGTGGATGAGGATTTTTCCTTTTCCGTAGGGAAAATGAAATTGGGTATGATTTTTTTTATCAAATATGAGAGCTATTTAGGTGTCCTCTGAGGCTAAGTCTATATGCTAAATGCATTTAAAGACTGAGCTGCATGAAATATGTTAGAATTTTAGAACAGAAATAGCAGACCTAGCAACTTGGTCCCTCCAGCACACTAATCTCCAAAATAATGCATGTATCCCCAAATAACTGGGGTTTACACTTCGCATGAAATTTTAGATCAGCTTCATACCTGAGCATTCAAAGCACCCTCCATGTTGGTTTTGTTTTATCTGTCTTTTGAATACAGTTGCATGTATGGGACTGTGTAAGCTGAAAAAGCATTTGTATATTCGAGCGAACTGGTCCAAATCACACAGTGAAAAGACAAAAAAAAACCCTGGAAAAATAAGGAACAGAAGATTAGCATCCAGAGGATTTTGGTATTTTTTTATAGCGCTGCTATAGTCAAGGGTAAGGTCTAAACATAGGTGGTACAAAAGTGAACTGCTAATTTGTACATGATAAGCATCAGGTAATTCCATAAAATAGGGGATTTCTTAGTACTGTATGAATAAGTATCATGTATTAATAGCAGTTTTGTGGCTTCCCACAGCAAGAGTACTGCTAGTATCGCATATCATTTGAACTGAAGAACATTTAACAGAGGTATTTAAAAATTGTTTACAGGATCGAGGCTAATTTTATAAGCAGAAATCTCCTTTTAATTCATGCAGCTAATCCAGAAGTCTATAGAAAGTGAATTTGTGTTTCACTCAGGAATGTGAATTTGTGTAATACGTGTAGAAAAACAACTTATAGTAGAAATAGTTTTATAATCCTTCTGAAAGGAAGCTGCATAAACTGGTAATTTTTGTTCTAAGTGAGCAAACTTTCAACCATGAATTGTGATCAGCTTTGCACCATTGCTGTGTACAGTTATTATATTCTGTACAAAATGCCTGCCTTGGAGAGCTTGCTGCTCAGTGAAGGTATGTTTCTGAGACAAATTGTGATACTTCCGCATTAGGGAAAAAAGCTGCTGTGAGAAGAAGAGGAACAAAAGTAGAAAGAGCCTCCCTTCCTCTCAATTCTCTGCAGCTTTCATAATAATTTCAAAGCATAGTTCTTCTACTTCAAAGAAACACTCCAGATTGCGTCTGTGGAGCGATGCTAAAAAGGGGCTGATCAGCAGAAGAATAATCCCAGACACAGTAAAATGCATCCAAACGGGACTTACTTAGCAAGCATACCTGGAGGTAAATTGAGCCACACTTCAGCTGTTGCATAACAACACAACAGTTTGTAATTTGTAGAGCTCATCTCACAGTTGCTACTTGCTTTTGCAGATTTTGCCAGACTTATTTGCAAGGAAAAGTTAAAAATGTGACTAAGGATTACGTGGTCAAGTCCTAACCAAACACAGGTGACAAACAGCATCTACATCTTGGCACTGGAAAAGGAATTTGCTATAATGAGGTTTCTTGAAGGTTACTTGGTGCCCTCAAGAAGGGGGTTTTCCTTCTGTTTTTTACACTGGAACAAATCAGGCAGTTGGCAAGTCTTTCTGCTGCTTTCTTTTCCAAATCTTCAAACAGAGATAACAGCAGTTCCCTGAAATTCTTTCCTAGCAATAAAATCTCTGATGACTAGTGAGCAGGAGCATGAGGAACAGGTAGGACTAGAAATTAGTCCATATAAAATGTCAATTGTTCAAACAGTGCATCCTTACATTCAAAAAACAGTGCAATGAAATTGCTGTAGGATGAGGATGGAGGAGAGGATAATGCACAGCTAATGGCCATAAAGACCAACTTGTGGCAAAATACACTCAGATAAAGCTGATATAAAAAATGAGAAAAATCACATGAAGGAACAAGAAGACTTTGTTTCAGAGAGCCTTACAGGGCATTCCTACTGCACTTACCATATATTCTGGTTTTCCTTCTAAGCCTGAATTTCTACTGACCTTCACCATGCAATCGATTATTGAGATTTTTTTTTATTATTAATATTATTACCTTCTGCATCAATTGGTGGTACTATAAAAGCTGTTTACTACACTTAAATCTTTGCTTGTTTTCTTCTTAACACGCCACATGTGACCAACAGAGATTGACTTTTATGTTGAAGCTCAGCCTCACCATAATCAGTGTTTGCAGGTCTCCAAAGCTCTGTTCATGTCTGATTTACAGAAGGGAAATATAATAGTAGAGATAAGAATGACGTAATAGTTTCCACACATTTTATCCTTAAATCTTGATTTTGTCAAATTTTTAAAACACTAGTCAGTTTCCCAACATAAGGCTCCTGAAGTGTTTACACACTTTAGTGGGTCTTTCATACCCAGTCCTCCATCAACTTTCAGTCTTTCAACTTTGTTCAGGCTTTTAGAAAATTCAGTGATGCTCTCCTGTAGCTCTTCAAAGCAGCCACCTTGTGCTTCGCTGTGCTTTCAAATTTCTTTAAAAGGAAGGTTCAAGTAAGACGGTGTAAGAGATCACGGTAGACCTGTGTCTCTTTGGCATGCTGTTCTCCATCTCACATGTCACAAAAAGTTTCTGAGGAATTTCTTTTGCATTGGATACAGCAAACTCGGTAACAACTACTGTCATGATTGCTTGCTCAAACAGAATCATCACTTCAGGAGTGTGTTTTCTGTTTGGATGGCAAATTATGTCTACAGTTAGTGTTACAGTCCCTTCCCCTGCGGGGGAAGGGGAGTAAAGACAGCAGAAAATTAAGTCCACAGAGCCCTTTTCTTTTGGCATTGCCTTTAGCTATGCTTGAGACTTTGAATGTACTTAACCAGACTGGAATTTTTTAATTTTTTTTTTTAATTTATCCTTGGTAAGAAACAACATTTCTGTATCTTTAAAATCTATAAACTGGCAGGACCTTTTGGAGGTAAAGAAGTAGCATAAAAATAAACTGAACTGAGAAGTGATTTGGGAAAACAGGATTATATTCAGGTAAGAGAGTGATTCAAGTCAAAACCAGTAAACAGCTTCCTGCTGGCTCAGTATTTGCTCTCCAGGGGATAGGGCAAGTACAGGAGCGAGAGCTAGGAAGAAGGAAGAACTGTGCGGCTAGGAGGAGAGTGAAAGGACTTTTATTCATCCAGGCCAAATTCCAGAATTAACCTATTTTTTTTTCCAGTGTCTTCATGTCACTCCTTCGATCTTGCTGGCACTGTGGAGATGTCAGCCACCCTAAAAGAGGAAAGCCATCCGATGGCCAGAGGTCCCCTGGGAGCAAGGACGGAAACTCGACTTGGGAGTTTTAAACCCATGTTTCGAATTGGAACCTGACAAAGAGTACTCGCCGCATCTTTGCAATAAAATGGTACCAATGCAGATGTTGGACTAGGCTTTGCCAAACCATTTGCAGTACCATTTAAGGAAAGTTTTCAGAAGTGTCATTCCTTGTAATACAACTTCTTTGCCTCAGTTGCAAGGGTAAATAACAAAGTAATTCATCTGGTCAGGTGAAATTTTATACATAAAGATGCAGTCCTGATTTTATGGAGGGCTTTTTATTTTTATTGCAACTCTTTGCCACTTTAGGACTACCAAAAAAAGGGTTGAAAAAAGCACTATCACTGCTTTGTACATGGTATTTTTTAAAACACAGGGTTTTTTTTCAGACAGATTTTTACACCAAGAGCAAGACTTAATAAAAAATTACATTGCTTAGTGTGGCTTTGCAAAGAGTTTATTGCTTCTGCTTTCTCACTTGTGTGACCAGAAGAATGTAAGGCAGATGTTCTTTAACATAAGGGATGACTGGTCACAGTAACTTTGTGTCAAGTTAAATTGCACGCATCTTTCTTAGAGCAAAGATGAGGTAGAAAATCTGCAACCACTAAAAATGTGTGTCTGAGATCACAAAAGAATATCCTCTGTTGCAATACTTAAGCATTGCTGAGTGCTCTTCAAGTGTTCAGAATACAATTCTGAAGCTACTTTAAAGAGCTGCAGACTGTACTTTAATCTTATGGGGGCATCCACTAGGCTACGTAGCTCTGAAAGGAAACTTGCCTTGGCTTCTTCAAGTTACCACGTTTTCAAAAGCACAACAGCTATTGCAGTAAGGCATGCATTGATTTATATTTTTTTTCCTGTAGTGTCTTTGTTTCAAATTAATTCCTCTATTTGAATACTTGAACCCATCACTGTAATGCTGGGAAGTTTATGGGCTTTATTGCTAGGACATTTTTGTTGTTAATTTCAAAAATTATTACTTCTCAAATAGCATATCATAGACAATGAAAATTTTATAGGTGTTTGGAAATGCAATACTACAGCGACTTAAAAGTCATGTAACAAAAGGCACTGTACTGTAGATTTCAAATAAATTATTGGTAAACATATTTCAAGCACCTTCCTGAGCAACTCTTCTTTTTAATGACCACTGATGCTATATAAGTAGATTGAAAATTTAGTATCAAAATGATGGCTGCTATTAAATGACTCGTAGTTTTTTGTCTGTCTACAATATGACAGGAGAAATATGGCCTACCATTTTTCCTAAGGAAGTTAGCAATTCCTAGTCAGGGAATAAATTATAGAAAAATTGAGGAGTGCCCTCACAGATGTCAGAGGTTCAAAGAGCATAAGCATTAACTCTAGGGAAAGGGCTAAAACGGAAGCGTGTCAACACGCTTACTCCTACTCCTTTACCGCTGCTGGAATTTTGCACAAGACTTGACAGAAAAAGTTACCTCTAGAATTCTGGTTTTCTCTTAGCTGGCTATATTTGCAAGTCTTTTCTGACCCTGTAAGGATTAATTTCCTAACACTTGAGACAGCAGCTAGCATGGGAGCCTTGGAGCACACAAGGAAAAAATACACTCAGCTTTTCCCAGGAGAGAAAACTTACTCTAAAAATTTGTGCTATAACATTAAATGCTGGGGAAAGGGACAACTGAAACAGCAACAAAAAAAGGTCAAAAGTGAAAGCATTAAAATCCTTCAGTGAAGGCAGGAATCTTCTTCATTTGTGAATTGAGAAAGACAGATGTGAAAAGATGAGGGGTGAAACAGGGAGTCAGGGAAGAAGCCTGCCCATCATGGTTAGAATGACAGAGGCTACTTGAGCCAAACTGGCTTAAGCATATGAAAAGCAGGAAGCTCCTGATATTAAAATTGCCTTTGCTGCATTTCCAGCAGGTGACTAGAACAGAAAGACTCTTCAGGAAAACAGGAGAGAAACTGCTATTTCTTTCCTCTCTACCCAGCACAGTGAGGGCACATGGGACAGGTTTCTGTTCGCAGTGGGAAAAGCTCAGGTTCAGCTGGAAAAGGAGAGCAAAACTGAAGTCGCTGGCGCAAAGTAAAATTAATAAATTCTGTATGCCAGAGGCTTGTCAAACAGACAGATCATTTGGCTGTATTTCTTGACAGAAATTTTTCGGCATGTTGGAACAGTAAAAATCAGAAGCTCTAACAAAAGTTTTGCTGTACCTTAAACTGCATGTTTTTTATGAGCATGGACGAGGGACACGCAAGGTCATCCTTTCCTGCAAGTGTGTTAATAACAATTACAACATAGCAGCAGCCGGTTGAGCTCTCACTCAGAAAGATGGGTGTGCAGACAGCACACTTGCAGCATATGCTCTTAGGCAGAACAGAGAATAAAGTAGGGAAAGGCTCCCTCCAGAGCGCCTGATGGATGGGTCATTAACACATGCGGCTGTCAGAATAGCAGCAGCCAAAACCACCCTCTTTACCAGAGGAAAATATACTGTAGGGTGCCGTTAATGTGCCCTGACCTAACAGCTCTGAAATTCCCAGTTTTCTGACACACTTGGTGCCCCAGACAGCAGGGTTTTCCTTTTTTTTTTAATTTATATATCATTTAACCAAGTGTGCACTGTCTTCAGTACCACACAAAGAAAACAGTTTTGATAAGTCTTCCTTCCACGCTGCAGCAGCTAACAAGAGCTTGCAAATGGGAATGAAACACGGGAAATGGAAAAATTTTAAAGTGGGGTAAAAATCATTATCCTAGCTACCCTAGCAGGGGTTGCCATCAATAAATGGCAAATGCTTGCTCAGTCAATTGATTGTGTATGGATTTATCATAGAATAATAGAATCATAGAATCGCCTAGGTTGGAAGGGATCTTTCAGATCATCTAGTCCAACCATCAACCTAACTCTAACAAAAACCATCACTAAACCATATCTTTAAGCACTACGTCTACCCATCTTTTAAAAACCTCCAGAGATGGTGCCTCAACCACTTCCCTGGGAAGCCTGTTCCAATGCTTAATAACCCTTTCAGTGTAAAAATTTTTCCTAATATCCAACCTAAACCTCCCCTGGCACAACCTGAGGCTGTTTCCACTTGTCCTATCACCTGTTACTTGGGAGAAGAGACCGACCCCTACCTCTCTACAACCTCCTTTCAGGTAGCTGTAGAGAGTGATAACTTATCCCCTCGGCCTCCTTTTCTCCAGGCTAAACCACCCCAGCTCCCTCAGCTGCTCCTCATAAGGCTTGTTCTCCAGACCCGTCACCAGCTTCGTTGCCCTTCTCTGGACCTGCTCCAGCACCTCAATGTCTTTTCAATATGACTAGGACAAACGCACAGACACTGTCCCTATTGTCACTTGTGGTGACTTCAATGTTGGGTCAAACCAGAGGCCTTTACCTCAGCCAGCAGAAGTAAACCTGAAGAGGGTTTGGCTCACCATGTCTTCTGGCCTCAGGCAATAAAGCTCAAACACAAATTTACCAGCTGGGAAATGGTATTTGCACAGTCCCAATGGGCTGGTTATGTCAAAAAAGACCTTCCCCCAGTGGCTGCCAAATAGTGGGCAAGGCAGCAGAACAGCCCTTTTCCCCAAAATCCTCTGGGCCCCTCTTTCCATCAGTTCAGGTAAAAATACTGCATATTAACACAATTTACTTGTATTGTGTGAAAGGGATACGGCAGTGTAACTATAAATTCACTCAGCATAGTTGACTGCGGGTAAGGTGAATTGATTTTCCATTCTCTGTCTCTCAGAGCTTATTTCCTTGAAAACAGACAAGTCTGGATACAACCTTGGTAAGTAGCAAATAAAAAAGGCTTTTTTTTCCTTGCTGTATAGTTGGATGAGTTTCAGTCACCATTGCTCTTGCTTTTCTTCATATTTTTGATATTTTTTATGAAGGAATGTAGCCTAATGTCTCCCCGGGGATGCTGGGAATAGTCAGCAAGGTTAAGAGTTCTGATATTCATTGAATAAGCTCATATACTACAGCTTAGGCTTCATGCTTGACCAAAAGTACCTTTTTATTGCTTGTAATAGTCTATAAATTCTCCTCTTTCCAAAACCTGGAATCTCTAAGGTTTCTTTTTCACGTATTTTTTTCTGTTTTCTTAAGCTTTGGGATGAAGTGTTTAGACATTGTAGTCAGTGCAATAAAAGTTCAGTTGTGACTTCCTACATGCCATTGTAAATATCCAGTCATATAACATCAATTTCTGACTCAAGCTGTTTATGGTCTAGTTCAGATACAGCAAAGATGCTTTATAGGGAGTAGTAGAATTAAAAGAACCGAGGATGTACCAAGATATACACCAGAACACCTTCAATTCCTTTTTTGAGTGAGAATGAGGTAGTCTGAGTAGAAGAGCTTTGCTTCAAACAAACAGTTTTAGTGGTAATAAAGCTGAGGGTAACAACAGATAAGATTCGGGGTTACACAGGGGGGGCAGTAGATCAACATCTGATTTACAGAAAACCTCTAACAGCTCTGCTGTTCATTCAAGGAGCTCATAAAACTGAATGCAGACAGGGGACCTGATCGAGGAAATGCATGGGGACATCAAGACATGTCTGCTGCCCAGGGATGGTTCCGAGCGAAGCTTAAAGATGTGCAGTTTCTCAGACACCGTGACATCTTGCTCCACTCAGCTGCCAAGTAGTCAAAATGCTGTCAAAATAAGTGGTGCCCGTCTGTGTAAATGAACAGCACCCTCAACTTTCTTAAAGCTTCTTTTGGCTTTATTCCTCTTCAAATTTGCTCCTCCACAGTGAAACCCTGTCAGCCACCTGTCCGTGCAGCCACATGTGATGCTGAGAGTGGCAGGAGAGACCGCTCGCATCTCCTTGCTGTTACGTGCATGGTGCCTTTTCTTTGGAGCCGGGGTACCTCGTTCTCATACATTTTAGAGTATAAAGCTAGAGAGACAAGTTTTGTTTGTTGACTTGATTTCTCATTTTCTTTCTGTCTGTATTTTTCCATCCAAAAAACTGTCTCACTGCCACATGGTAATATTTGTAGCACTTTGTTGAAGCTTGACCTCTTACCGATGCCCCAGCAAAATGTGGTATGTTGTTGTACTACAGCTACAGTTCACCATAATCTCATACCTAGGGTACTTGTGAGCTTGATTCCGTGATGGGTTAGTGACGGAGTCATGGCAAATAAATATTTTTACACAATAGTGTTTGAACAATCTGGCTTATTTGATAAGATGGGGGCATTCCTGCTGATATAGTAATATAAACTAGAGCTTGTAAAACAAAATGTTGCCCTAATACAATGCTATAGGCAAACCAGAATATTTCTTGCAGAAAAATCAGTTTTGACCAGTCCTTGCAGAGGAGAGGGGACTCTTAAGAGCGTGTGCAGCAGGCTGTGCTTGGCGAAATTTCATCAGGTCATGGGAGCCACATGAGGCAGAAAGGAGAACTGAGCACAAACCTCTCATGCCTTCTATGTAAGTACTTAGGATTAAAAAAAAAAAAAACAACAACAAAAAAACCCAACAAAAAACAAACAAGCTGAAACAAACTTTTGCTCTTCCTCAGTTAAAGAGGAAGGGATGAGTCCTGGGTCAGGGTTTTCATCCTGTGGGTGACCCACAGGCATGCTGACATGGTCCTGTTTCCTGAAAATATGAGAGAGGTTTTATTTAGATTGTAGTTCAAGAAGAGGAAAAAGTTGAAATGTCCAAAGCTTTAGCAAAATAAAGCTTCTGTTTTCCAGTTAGTTGACTGAAATCAATACAACACCCTTGTGTTGAGAAAACTTTGACCACTGCTGGGTGGGTGGTTGCATTTTACAAATAAACAGCACATGCCTTCCTGTAGTCAGTTGGGGATTTGCAGGAAGGTTGCTTGGTGCGTGCCTGCTGTGGACCTGTGCATGGCTTGTTGCAAATGCTGACAGGTCCAGTTTAGGTGCAGTTTATGGTGTAGGTGCTACCTGGCTGCTTGAAGCACAAGATACGAGCGGCAGAGAAAGAACACCGAGGCTGGGAAACCTGGGAGCTGTTTTTAGCGCTGTTACCAGTGACCTCTTGTGGCTCAGATACTGCTGTGCCAGGAGAATGTATTTTGCTTGGGACAGAATGGGAGGCTGCGGAGAAGAGTGCACATTGCTGCTGTCCCACTTGTTGCTCCGCATATGTTGCTGCCCACTTCCCCCACCATCGACTTCCCTCCAGCGTCGACGTATGAGTTGTCCACTTGCATGTATGCTGAATCTCTCCTTCTAAGCCTTGTCTAAGGAAAAGGACGAGCTACACCGGAGATGGCTTTATATGCTGCTAAAATCCTGGGGTTTCATTCTCCTGGAGACTGTTCTTACCCTGGGTTTCTGTCTGCTCACTTCTCAGTCATTCCCTCCTGCACATTGGTAGTTTTTGGTCACTTTAAATTCAAACCACAGGTGCCTGCCCCAGTTTCTGTGGAAAGTTTCTGGGAAACTACAGAATTTTGTTGAGGGCAATATCACAAAACCTGTGGTTTCCTGGACACGTGCCTGGAATTTGCATTCATGCAAAGTTACTGCAAGAAGTTGGCAAAGACACTGGTCCATGTTGTAAGATATCCAGGGTAGGGAGTGTATCAAGCGCCTGAAACCCCTGCATGACAAAATTAAGAGCAGTGCTGGCAAATCTGACAAGTTCATCCTGCTTTGAGGAGTCTGGGCCTTGAGGTCATATCCTACTGACCTACCCTCATCGATCACTACCCAGTGAGCAGATAAGAAGTGAGCAGATAAGATATGAGCAGATTGTTGGAGGAGGCAGGGGGTGCTCCAGAAAACAGTTTGAGAGACATCCTGGGAGCTGCTCACAGTGCCAGATGACCATGACCTGGGAGAGGCATGACTGAGTTTATTGACTGCATTTTCTGGTCAATCCAAGGAGTAGTCTGAGCAGAGTGTGAGCAGCCGTTGCTGTATCTAGTATCAGGAAGTGCTCAGGAACTTCTGACAGACTGAGCAAAGCAGTTGTCACAGAGCAGGGGGTCTGGGATCACATGAAGTGAAGCCAGGGTATAAAGACAGAAGCAGCTCTTTTTCCTTGCACATTGTCAGAGGTAAAGGATGAAAAGCACAGGATGGTTTGTTTTAACTTGTCGTTCCTCTTAACTCCTAAGCAGCCAATTATTACAGTATTAGCCCTCACAATACGTGTTGCTGAGACTGCTGCTTTGTCTGCTGGTGGCATGCCTTGAAACCAAGAGTGTCCTGAGTCCCCCCTATTTCCTCTTACCCACAGGAATCAGACAGAACACGGCTTACTGCAGTGACACAGGGAGTATGTGCCATTTACGTTTCTGTGGTCCTGCTTTCCGCCTGGAAAACGTATGATCCACTGGCAACCTTTGGGTGTCCCTAAGCCAGCTTTTTGCAAAAATTGTATGGCTTTTTGCAAAAATTGTATGGCTTTTTACAAAAGTTGTGTGGTTATAATACAGCTAAACAAGCTAGAATGATAGAGGGTAGTGGACAGACAACAAGCAGTAAAGTTCTCCTTGTTCATACAAGGAAGTGTCACATTCTTCTGCAATATGCATCTCTGTATGTGTCCCATACAGTGATTTATGAACTATTATCCATGACCACTTGCCATTGTCAGTGGACAGATATGTGCATTAAACAAACCATAAGTATGTGAGTGTTTCTGCTGGTCTCAGGACATTTACAAAAGCAGCCACCGTAGCCCTCCTATTGCTTTTGGAATATCAGTCATGTCTACAGCATCTGGGGGCAGTTGACTTCCAGATTACAGCTATTTAGTAAAAACTGTCCTCTCAATCTGCAACTTAATGGAAGGGGTGCAAGCTCTTCATACTGCTTTATAGATATAGATTTCCTTTGTTTTCCTGTTCTGCTGCAGAGACCTTGTACCAGCTCCCAAGGCTCTGGGGTGGTGTCAGGAGCCATGAACAAGATCTGAAAAATGTGGGCAAAAGAGCACATTCAAAAAGCTATAAGAGCATCACAAACCTGAAAAACAGGCAAAACAACTGATTGACTCAGAGATTTTATTGCTGTAACTTCCAAGATTTTGATCTGCCTGGAGCTTTGTTCAGGGGGAGGTCCCAGACTAGGGGTCTGAGGACTCTCATGCCTGTTATAGGTATGCAATTGTAATCATCAATGTAATCAAAATACAGGATGCAACTGAAATCATCAATCTGCCAGGAGGGAGCTCAGACGTAAGCATACAGTAGGTATCTCTGATACCTGACCTGCTTCGGGGGGCACTGTCAAAAGAATCACAAAAGAACTGCTTGAACTTTTTAGTACTATTTATATCCCAAAAGGCAGAGTAGCAGATTGCAAACAGATTTCCACATATCTACGTTAAAGGAGTTTTATCAAATTTGAAGATATCGAGGCCATTCAAGTGACCTTCCATATTCCTCAGACATACAGAGTAGTGTAGCAAATGAATCAGTCCCTCAGAGGAATGCTACAAAAGTATTTGCAGACAGATCCCCAGCACAAGAAAAAGTTGTTGCTTTATGTTTTATTAGCATTTTTTAAATCCTCAAAACTTCACTGAGATTTTCTCCACTTCCATATGCACCATAGGTTCATGACACGTTAGTTATGACTAAGAAAACTCAAAAGGACTGAACTTCAGATTCTTCTGTGGACTGATCATAAAGAGGAGTGGAAAGTCTGCAGACGTTTCTCATCTCACCACATATAATCCAGATATGAGGTAAATTAGGTGATTCAGAGAAGAAATGAGCCTGGCAACACATGGAGCAAGGTAGCGTGGTTATTGTCACCTTTTACAAAATGGTAAGTCACATTTAAAGTGGCAGGCAAGTCGGGTCAGTGAGTTGTGATATTGAGCTGTCAGATAAATGTAAAAATATCTTTCATGTAGAGTTGTTAAAAGTACCGTCGAAAGAAAAGATTGGAAGTTAGCATTGACTATATTCCCTAGATCAAACTCAGAAGAGGAAATGTCCACCAAATTAAAACACATGCACAAGGCAGCAGAGTTAAAGAAGGATGCAGTTGGTATCTGAACTTCGCTCAAATATCTTACTTTGGGCTTTTTAGCTAAGTGAGGAAGGGCTGGTATTACCCATCACACTACTGACGTTGAGTAACATGTGCTTTCTGAAAAGTTGCAGAACAGCTGAACCCCAAAGTCAAGCAACAGATAAAACCAAAGTTGATACTGGAAGTCACTGAGTCGTGTAGTACTCTGCAGGGTAGCCACAGGTGTCATTCCAAAATGGAATGGGGAAATTTGGCTTGAGATTCTAGGAAATTCAGGTCACTTCAGAGTCTGCTGGCTAAAGTCCCAAGAATGTGTGTCCCAAACACCTATTAAATGATACAAAATATCATTTTGTATTGCTGGGTTTCAAAAAAGAGCTGTCGGGGACATCTGTGCTGAAATCCAATTGCTTCAGCGATCTGCTGCTCATGTCCAAGACAGGCAGCATGCTTAGGTTGATGGTATTCCTCTGAAGTGTCACTGAAAGAGATGCTTGAGACATTTAGAAGTTTCGACATGTTGAGACATAAAAAACTATCTCAACTACTAAACTCCAGGTGTGTGCTAGCTTGCTTGAGGATGACATCCCTACGGTATCTGGTGAGGGAATGGAAAAGTTGATACAAATTTTTCCAAGAATATAAAAGCTTTCATTCTTTTACAGAGAAAACAGGCAATCAAGAAAGAAAAATAATAAAAAAAGAACAAAGAAAACTTCTAAAGCACAGTTAAAATTGCCTTTTATGCCTTAAAGAAAGTTCTTATCTTGGAACCAGCTTTACCTTTAAAAAAATTACTACAGTGGAAATACACACCAGAGTAGGGTGCAAGCTGTACTAATCTAGAAGAAAGGGGAAAAAATACTATGTTAAAAATTAGCAGAAAACTGGACCTGCTAGAGCACTAATACATCGATATAGAAAAAGACCATCTAGTAGTAAAATGGTCATTGGAAACAGCAGAGTTTTGCCCCTGAGGATTTACTTTTACATTAGTATGAAAAGGTTCCATTGAAATGCTAAAATACAATCAGGTATAAGAATGCCACTTATCAATTATGACTAAGAGATATTTGGTTTTGCAGTCTTACACACCAGGAAGTGGGATATACAAAGTTTTGGTGTGTTTTTGTTTGTTGTTTGTGGTTTTTTTGCCCCCCACCAAAGACACCAGCCCTTTTCTCATTTCATTTCTGATTTCTTTTACAGCAGATCAGCCAAATTCTATCACACAATCTGATTGCTTGGATTGCAACAGATTCTCTAGCATTTGTGGAGAAGCACTGTATAAAGTGAGCTTGTAGTGCTGGCTTTGCAGTAATATTACTAACTTTTTTTCGCTACAAATCAATATATAATTTAGTGAAAACAGAACAAAATCTCATTCACACTTGCACAAAAACCAACCAACAAACAAACAAACAAAAACAACCCCAAAAACCAAAACCCAAACCCACAACAAATTTCAAATTTTCCACCCTTGGTTGCTGTGTGCCAAAAGGTATCTGCGATGACAGATTCATCCATTTGTGTACGGCAAGGACTGGTAAGAACAGGGAAAAGGGCAGAAAATATTTTACAAATTCTCCCTCAGAGGAAATTGATTTTAGAGAGAGATTACAGCCTAAGCAAAATCACAATTCCCTATTCTGTAACTCTGTCCTCTTCTTTCCCCTTTCCTAGGTGTAAAACTTTGCATCTGGCTTTCTTAAAAACCACTTAATTTGACCAGATCTTCATAAATAATAAACAGCATCATTATTTACTATTCCACAAGTTTGTTATTATATCCACAGATCTGGTCAATGATGATTGTACATTTCGGTATACTTGATGTGTTACTTAGTTTTCAGCATTTAACAGATCTGTGCCAAAACAGACCTTTTTCTGAGATGTGAGACAATTAGTAGACATATCTTGCATTTTAACTGTATTTGAATATCACGTAGCATTAAGTTATGCATTGTATGAAAATAGATATGCTGTTTCTGAAAATTGGTAAACTTCACAAATAGCACCACCAGGTTCGATGAGACACTCAGGCTAATGGTCCATTGGTTTTACACTGCTAGCCTTTATTTGTAAACTCCATCGTACCAAATCTCTGCAGGTTTACTGCAGCTGTGCTGCTTTTGCTTCCTCTGTATGGACCCAACATCAGTTTTCTTCTGTCTGCCTCAAACTCTCCAGTGTTCAGGGTTATTTGCCAGCTTTAAATACTCATCCTTAACAATGTTAATAGCCTTTCGTAATACCAAAGTGGAAAATATTTCATTGTGATATATATTAATGGATGACAATATTCATATTACCATTCTTCCTTAATTATCTCTCCTGGTTTTCCTGCATCTTGGGCTGTGCTTTACTCTAAGATGGCCAACCTTGATACGGTTCCTTAGAACAATCCATATTGGCCATGACATACTTTCTTTCTTGAAAGGCCTCTGGATGAGAATACAAATATTGACATGACCTTAAGAAAAGTACAGTACAGGTAGGAATGTGTTTTTCTAGATCTGGGGTGGAGCACAGCTGTGTATTACCTGCTGTGAAGGGGATGTCTGTGTGTGTGGTCCTGATGGTGGGTAAGCAGAAGAGTGTATGTATGACCTGCCCTTATCAGATTTTTGACGCTTGAAAAAGATCAGCCAGACCCTCGTTTTCACTTAGTTGTGTTACAATCTCTATTTATCCACTCTAGTGCAGAACTGAATGTGGTAATTTTCTGCTGCATTAGGACTGTGTCAAATGGTTGCGTTTGCAAAATTTAGGTAACTGAGAATGCAGTGACTTGTCTTGCCCACAAATTATATCTGCTTTGCCTTTCAAAGCAAGAATTAAGTCATCTTTCCAAGTAACTGGTAGAAGGCTAGGAATTTAAATTAGCAGGAAAAATGTTTTTAAGGAGGGGGAGAGATACAGCATATCTTGAAGCGCAGGGGAGCATGAAAAGACTAACCACAAACCTAAACAAGTCTTGGCTCTTCCCTTTCATTTCTCTTTCCTTCTTCATCCCCCAGGCTGGACAGAGAGGTATTGATATGTAACATTATACACTTTAAGAAATAATAAAGAAGCAATCATGAATGAATTTGGTGGCTAAGTCCAACAGCTAAAAACTGGTGCAAATATGCTGTAGGGATGAGAATTTTACAGTAGAATTCACACATTAATATTTAAACAGGGGAATCACCCTGATGCCAGAGTTGTCTGCATGTATATCCATGCATCCCTTCTCTTAAAAAATCACGTTTTACGCTATTTGGCTAACTTTCCTTCGGATGATCCCTCACACTTTCAGACTGGCCTAATCCCAGTTTCTGGATGTAATTCCATGATAGACTATTTCAACAGTCTTCCTCACTGCAAAACAGTTGAAAATAGCTGGTTCAGAACAAGTAGTAGAAACTCGAAGATTGAATTCGTATCACGTCTAGACTTCTGTTTTGAGCCTGTAAGTCTTGTCATTGTTTATACACTTAGTTACACACCCTGCTCTGCATCCACTACAAGTTTAGTTCACAGGAATGCTACTCAGCTAGGCAAAATAAATATTTGCCTGTCTAGTGAAATGAAAGTAAACTGCTGAAGGATTGGTTAACAGATTTTTGCAAAGTGCCGAGATTATTTGATCAAAATCAACAAGTTTTACTGCAATCACAGGGCAAGCATTCACGTAAGCTGAGATGATTATGTTTAATAAACTGCCCGATACAGGAAAATTTTCCATGTGTTTTTGTCAGGGAACCAATCAGAATGTTCTTTTACAAATCAGACTTTGTTTTTACAGAAGAGAGTTATGAAAAATTCAAACAAATTCACTCAGTTTACAGTGAGCAAGTAATATTTTTGTGCTATCTTATGCTGCATCCGTTAACCAGAAAACGAGAGACTGGGCACAGCTCTTCAGCTTCAATTTTCTTGACTGCAAGTGCAGCTGCATTTTGCTAAGTCTGTCTGTGTAGTCACCTTGTGCGGGCAGTAAGTTTGTTTGTACAGCATAATGATTAGGATCTGGTCAACATAGAATACAGAATTGCACACAGAGAATGTAACGAGGTCTGTAGACTTTATATGTCTTATGCGGAAAGCGAATGAATTCAGCTTTGCTCTTTTAAATCCTAACAGGAGAACCACTTAGCTCATTAGCAAAGTCCACTTGATACGGGAATGAAAGTGATGCATCTGGGTCCACCAAGCCTGTGTGACCAATTTTCAGTGCACAGTATGCAGGAAATCACTAGTTCACATAACTTTATTTAAAGTAAAATCAAAATGATTGATTAAATAATAAAGCTCTGATATATAAGAGCAAAAATCAGTAATACATTAACATACCAGACTCTGGGTCAAATTGTCCTTTAACACAAATGGGAAGTACTTTAAAATCAATCAGTGCTTAGTGGCTTTTTATCACTTTGTAAAAAGCAGTATTTTTCAACTTGTGTCTTAATACATGAAGTATTAAGCAGATTTTTTTCAACTCACATCTCAAAGCATTAAGTTACAGGTACATAAAACCACCGAACATGCGAAAATTTAATTTTAAAAGAGCCCAAAATCAGGCCACAGACATATGCACAGTTTAATTATATAATCAGGCAACAGTAATTTCAGGCTACCTGTATGGATTCACATAAAAATAATGCTATTATGTTGGTGTGCAGGTACTTAAACACCCGGCCTATCTATCTATCTATCTATGGCAAAGAGATGCCATACTGCACTAACTCTTACCTTTTCACATCTGAGATGACACATGAGTTTTCACTAACCCATAGGTCAACAAAAATATTAGATTTATAAAGTCCATGTGCTAGGTTTAGTTTTTAATTTATTTTTTTTCCTTTTCTTTAACCTTCAAGATACTTTTAACTGCTAAGGAAATCCAGTCACTGAGGTAAGGAGAGGGCTACAGTGCACTTCAGTTCGTCATCCAGTTTGAACAACAGGAAAACTAAGACTAGCACAAGAATATCAAATTTCATTTAAACTTTTTAAGTACCAGACTGAAATGCAAAGAATAACGGTATGAAGGCTGCAGGCAATTGGTGTCACTAGAAAAAGTGCAAAGCCAGAGCGCAGCTAATTAACAGCCAACAGCCCTTAAAATGGTAAGCTAACACTAAAATGTAGTTTCCCTAAAATGATACGAGTAAAACTGGCGTCTTGAAGTGGTAAGAAAACTGATGAAGCTGTGGCTGGTGTAGCCTGGCTTTGGGTAAAACTCAATAGAAATGACTCCTTGTTAAATATAAGTATTACCAGACCCTTTCAACCTATTTTCTCTAGTGTAATAATGGCTTTTCATGTCACACACATTTGACTTGAACGACCCTGATGTTTTAACATCTTTGTTGGCAACATGGATGTTGGGATTGAGTGCACCCTCAGCAAGTTTGTCGATGACACCAACCTGTGTGGCATGGTCGACACGCTGGAGGGAAGGGATACCATCCAGAGGAAGCTGGATGGGCTTGGGAGGTGGGCCCATGCGAACCTCATGAAGTTCAACAAGGCCAAGTGCAAGGTCCTGCCCCCAGGTCAGGGCAATCTCAAGAACAAATACAGGCTGGGTGGAGAATGGATTAAAACCAGCTCTGTGAAGGACTTGGGGATGTTGGTTTATGAGAAGCTCAACATGAGCCAGCAATGAGTGCGCACAGCCCAGAAAGCCAACCGTATCCTGGGCTGCATCAAAAGAAGCATGGCCAGCAGGGCAAGGGAGGTGATTCTGCCTCTCTACTCTGCTCGTGTGAGACCCCACCTGGAGTACCACATGCAGTTCTGGGGCCCCCAACATAAGAAGGACATGGACCTGTTGGAGTGGGTCCAGAGAAGGGCCATGAAGATAATCAGAGGGCTGGAGCACCTCTTCTGTGAACACAGGCTGAGGGAGTTGGGGCTCTTTAGCCTGGAGAGGAGAAGGCTCCAGGGAGACTCTATTAGCAGCCTTGCAGTACTTAAAGTGGGCTTACAGGAGAGATGGGGAGGGACACTTTATCTGGGAGTGTAGTGATAGGACGAGGGGTAACGGTTTTAAACTGAAAGTGGGTATATGCAGAGAAGACAGTAGGGAGAAATTCTTTCCTGTGAGGGTGGTGAGGCACTGGAACAGGTTGCCCAGAGAAGTTGTGGGTGCCACATCCCTGGCCCTGGAAGGCCAGGTTGGGTGAGGCTTTGAGCAACGTGGTCTAGAGGAAAGTGTCCCTGCCCACGGCAGGGGAGTTGGAACTAGATGGTCTTCAAGATCCCTCTCAACTCTAACCATTCTATAACCTTGTCACACCTACGGAAGTAATTCAAGCATTTTCAGCAGTAGTTGGAAAAAGCATATGTGAACTGTTCATCTTCAGAGACATTCCTACTGATGAGATACTATTTGCAGTGGCTCAGCCTCTGCAATGGTTCATGCTTTTGAATTAATCTTGTTTGACTAGAGAGCACTCTGTAATCTTTCAGCAACACAAATGAAGAGAACAAAAATAGATTTCTGCTGAGATAAAAGAAAGAGGTCCTCCATTACCCATGTATCTTTACTGGTTTCTAGAGACTTGCTTCAGACCTTTAAATCAGAAATATAATAAACCTTTAAATATTCAATTTGCTTGTGGTACTTTATATCTTCACGCCAGTTTTATGTTAAATTTCACTGAAGTCCTTTAAGAGTCAGTCTTCGGAGAGAAGAGGAAGAAATAGTAATTTTCATGCTAAGTAATAGTACATATTCCAAATAATCCATCTTGATAAGAAAAAGCTCCCAGGTGATGGTGAGGAACAGGTATAGATCCTCTGATGTGTGCTTCACATTTCCGTAAAAGCTCTAACTCTCAAGGGAACAGGCTAACTTATGGATTCTTTCCTGGCTGCATAAACTTAATGCATGTGGAACAGGTGAGCACTGGTACCCTGCCAAGATCTGTGCTGTTCCACATGCACTGAAAAACTCCATCTAAATTACCATTATCTTTGTAAAAGGCTCCCTCAGTCTCTGACCTCAGGAGTTGCTCACAGACACAGGAAGTTGCCCCTGCTTCTCTAAGAGGGTGAACACTGGACTACACTAATTTTTCCAGTGATGTTGCTCGCGGGTCAGTTGAAGGCCGTCTCACAGAAATACCTCTTCCAGCAGAGTTCTCTGGTGTGCTACAGACCTGCTCTACAGAACCCAAAGGAAAACCACTAAGCTTTGTAGAAGGATAAAGTAATGATGCAGACTGAACCCATCATCTTAAACATCAATTATCAGCTGGGAAACAGCATGCATGAGGTAAATGGGTACCTGGTAGTTTTTTCCCTGCCACAGGCAAACTCTACCACCAGTCCAAATTCTGCCCCAGAACTTGTGATGTAGAGTTACATTTTTCTGAACTGGTTCTGTACTATTGTCTTATTTTTAGCTTCTTCACTTTCTTTTATTGTGCAGCTTTTAAAGAAATCCAGATGATACCTTTTCATCTGTTTAGCGAATGAGGATACTGGTTTTGTATCAAATTAATTTATTTTGAAGAATCTTGTTTCAAGTTCTTCAAAACCATTTCTGCTTGTTTCGGCCTTCTGATATGATCACTTTTTGTAACACTTTTTGTAACTTCAGCTTACGTCTTGTCTCAAGAAGCAGCAGATGGATGGCCTGTTACTTTTCACTCTGCTCTCTGTTCCATTTCAATGGCTTCATTAGAAGGTGGCAATGTCTGAAAACAAATCTTTCATTCAGTGATGTATACTGCGTACTCAAACACTTGACTTGGTAGCACAGAACTGAAAAGGTCAGGCTAACTTTCAGCAATGTTTGGTCCTTGATATAAAATTCAAACACAAGAAACAAGATGCTCTCTTCAGAAATCAGGATTCTGGTAGGGTTCAAACTGGACAGTGTGTTCAAAAATGGGCCACTGAGTTTAAACATCTAATGTGACTTAACCATTCTAAGCAAATTATATTTCAGGTGATAGGACATGTATGAGCTGAATTAAATAAGGTGGGTTTTGTCTTAGTAAAACAGCATAATAACTTGAAGATTATCCACATGGACTGTTCAAGGACTATACTAAAGACAGTTCAAGAAATGTCCCATGTTCTTTTCTAGAAAACAGAGATTAAGCATTTTATTTTTGATGAAGCAGACAGAAAATTTACTGGTATAGTTTGAAAAAGCCTCAAATAAATCACAACAATTTCTGTTCCCTAACAGCATAGCACTTCTAATTGGAACACAGCTTATTTCCAATAGAAAGGCACACACTTAATTCAACCAGAAGTACACAAGACAGAATATCCTTCAATGTGCAGTTAGGAGACACCATGAGCTTGACAACTTTCATTTTGCTGCTCTTCTTAAAAACCTATTTTTCTTATTGTTACAAACCTGAAGGCAGATGTCCTTGGAAAGAGTCTTGAATTTATCTAAGAGCCTGCAGTGGCACACACATTGTAGAAAAGTAAGGGGAGTAACTAGGTTTGCATAACTAGTAAGATACTGTACCATCTTACTCCAGCTGTAATTCCTTCTAGCTATAGGATTTTTGCTCTGTGGTCATTTTTTTTTTTAAAATCAAAACTTAACTGCTAGAATTAGGCAAAAAGTAATTTATTGCCTGAAAGTTTTCACAGTGATTTGTATTTCACAAGCTGAGTAGACAGTTGCATAAGGAAAAACCAAGTTGTGGGAAAAAAAAGCAGTAATTCTGGTCCTAGAAACAAACTACAGCATTAGCTAGCTGTCTTGCGATGTAAATGTGCCTCCTTCAGGACACACCAGTAAGGACTTCACAGGCAACCTTTGGGCCCATCTTGTGCTTCTGTCACCGTTCTTCCCTTGCAGCACCTAGATCTGCCTGCAGAAGAACACAGGGTCTTCTGGCAGCAGCTAATTCCACAGATATGAGCACAACATTAAATTTTTATATCAGATGCTGCAATTAACTTCTAGGATATTGAACCCATGGCAGCAGAAGGCATCACATTAAGAGTTATTTATGAGTACAAATTCTGCCTCCAAAACTTGATAGAGAAAACGATGACTTGGAAGAGTCATTCTCTCCACATCCTGTGACACTGAAGAATTTTAACCTTGTGAGCTTTGTTTATGCAGGAAAAAGACTCCTGTAACAGATACATGAACATTCTTGCTTCTCCAGCCTCCTACTACAGGTCCTTTTTTGCTTGCACTGGGAAATTGCATCATGTTAAACAGCATGCATGCGCCTTGACTGTCATAGATGTCTGAGCTAGTAAAAATAGCTGTCTGATAAAGTGTGAAGCAGGACAGTTTCTGTCTATTATAAGTCCTATTCAACAATTATTCTAATGAAAGCTAGAGAGAAAAACTTGGTGGCTTTGTTTTTATTTTCTTTCCCTCTAGGATCTTCAAGTTCACACAAAATAAAACATCATTGTTCAGTCCACCACAGTATTTCATAGGGCTAAATCATTTGTTATATGGTTTTAACACTTAAACAGTTGAGAACTATATCTGCAAATGAGTATTTGTGCAATGGCTCCATCTTACAGTTCCGGTCAATCAAGTGCTGCCGCCTTTTGTAAGTGCTCATAGAACAAGCTTTACCTGTATCTAGTTCTTTCCAGATAATAAGAATACAAAAAATTTGGTGCAATATATTTTTAAAGTGGGACGTTAGAGTGCTTTAGACTTCTTTTAATCTCTAAAATACTTAGTGTGATTTTTATTTATCCCCAATCTTTCACAAGAGCTTTTCATTTATCCCCAGTCTTTCACAAGAGCTTTTCATTTATCCCCAGTCTTTCACACAAGCTTTTCATTTATCCCCAACCTTTCACATAAGCTTTTTTTTTGCCTTTTTTTTTCTTTTTTTTTTTCCTTTCTTTTTTTTTTTTAAAGTATCACAGACTGCTATGTGGACTGAACCTGTCAAAGTTGCTAACAGGGAAGTTAGCAACAAAAATTTAAAATGAGATTGTATGTCAAATACTTTTCTTACCATCACAGTAAGGAAGTATCCCTCAGTAGGGTATAATATTTGGCTGCAGCTATTTGAAGTACTTACTTTTTAACTCTGTAGGGAAGCTTGAAAGTGGCTCAATTTATTTTTCAGTTCTCTTTAATTCACAGGAAGAAGCAATACATTTTTAAAATGTTTATTCAGCTTCAGATATCTTCTAAAGATAACTCTGGTATATTTGATATATATCTTCCCTCATTCCATCAAACACACTTAAGCTTTGAGGTAATTTGAGATAAAAACATTTTTAAAAAACAAAAGCAAGAGATCAGTAAAAAAAAATTAGGCAGGATAAATAGAAAAATATTCTGTCTTCCTTTCACTATGAATAGTTTCAGCATAATGCACTTCAAAAAGCAAAATAATCAAGTCGTTAAGTCAAAAGTAAGTGTATTTCTCAAGCAAAACTGACTTAAGCAAGCATTTCACCTGAGTTTACATTTCAGGGATTGGGCCCATAGCAATAGAGAAGACAAAGCATAAAGGGCAGACCATCCCATGTCATTCTACCCCTTATTTACAGGGGTACAGGAAGGAATGGGGGAAAAAAATTTTTGCCAAAAAATATTAAAAAATAAAATCAAACCTTGTCTTGCTGGCTCTATGTGGGCAAAAGATGGTCACCCTCTATAGTAGCATCTCCATTTATGCCTGTCAGCCAGTACTGACTCTGCCAGTATTACCTTATCTGCACAAAGGAACCTATATCCAGGGAGATTTTGAGAAATGTTAGCAAAGGTATCTTGCTGTCCCAGAGGGACCTTTCAGATTGAGGATTGTATTCCAGAGACACAAGGCACTTAGTGGGACGGCATGAGATGAAGCCTGTGAGTTTAGAAGATGGTCCTTTGCCCATTCAATGATAAGGGTATGCCACACTTCCTCTGTGAGATAATTCCAAAGGAACACTGATTTAAAATGTAGCATCTTCTGGCACACAAAGACTATTCCTTTGGAAAGCATGATTTCACCCTCTCATTTATATGCTACATTGTAAGACTGCAATACTCTAAGTAAGATATTTTTACAGTTGTAAAGATATATTTGGGGAATGCCATAGGCAATGCAAGTTATAGTTCTTTAGGCTGAATGAAAAAAGCTAATCAGAGTCTTCATCATCGAGGTATTCTTCTGCATTACTTAATGTTCGGACTGTACCTGGAAAGAAACAAAGCTCTCTCTTAATCCAGATAAAATCAGAAAAAGCCTCACATTCGCAATACTTGCAAACCAGTATTTGAGAAATCCAGTTCCTCTGTCATTTAGAGATGTCAGGGCTACACAGATGGGGCAGTAGATCTGGTTCTCAAAGGCAGGGCTGAGCCAGTAATCACATCTTCTATACACGACATTTAGTCTTTTAGTGACCTTCAAAAGCCATCTTCTGGCTCCTTGAAACCTGTACAGCAGAGCTGGAACTCCTGAATTCTATTTTCGGTATATATCACCTCTAAATTGCAAAGGAAAGGATGGGTGAGTTGGTGGAAGAGCCTCTATAGTTTTATTCTGAGTGCCTAGCTGGCTGCCATTCTCGGTTTAAAAATCAAACACATTCCATCCATTCTCTGCCTTCCCTCTTTTCTCACCTAGCTTTTTTCCTGAATAAGTATTTCTTAGATCCGCTTATGAGCTTTTGCTTTTGAAGGATACTATGCAGAAAACAGGAGTATTAAAGTATATTCACCAGATGCGCAACAGTGCCTGGAGAACTACATCTACCTTTGGGACTGTACAAAGATAAAGAGCATGGGCTCTTTGTGATAGATTATTATTTGCCTACAGATTTTCAAATATATGGGAATAGGAATATGCGTTATAGATAATGGAATTACACTGTACTACTAAGAGCCAGGAAGCACAAGATCCTAGTCAGTCATAGCTTTGCAATAACATATTAAAACAAAATATTAAAAATAATATCAGGTTCAAACATAACAAGACTGATATAATTCACAGAAGTAATAACCATACTATCCTAGACTTCTGGAAGACAAAAAATGAGCAGGTCAGTTTTAAATTTACTCAAGTACTTTGATACAAGAAATCGAAGGAAAAAAAATTATTTTTTTTCCTTTTGAGTAGGAGAAGCAGCAAAGGAAGAAAGAAAGAAAAGAAATTGTAGAGCCCTGTGCTCAAGGGACCATACTCAAGAAAGGACAAATCCCATTTGTTCTATATAACAATTGTTCCCTTTTTCAGGAGCACAAATGCACAATCTTTTTGCATTTCTATGACAAGACCTCAATATATTCTTAGAATATACTTCAGCAATCATGACATTTGAATGTGTGTGTATACACATAAACACAAACCCAAAAGTTTAGGTGGAAGCAAAGTAAGCTTCCTTGGATAAAACAAAATGTTTTACAGACGGATTATGACAGAATCCACATCTAAATAGGAACAGATTTGAAACTGGGGACAGGAAGACTACTGATATAGGACTGAATCTCTGAAAAAGAGCCATCGTTTCACTTACTCACGTTGGAAATATTGAAATGTAGAATCAATAGATACAGAAGAATGAAATGAATAAAAATAACCAAAAAAATACAAAATACAAGGAAACTATACAGATCAGTGGTGTCAAGTGAGATTATAAAAGGCCAAATTAAGATAGAAAAACAAACAAGAAAGCTAATATTGAAACTGCAGTTAGGCTGAGAGCATCAGCTCTTATATCAAGGCAAACAAGAAAAGATAGTGTGCAAGAGTACCAGAGACTGGGATAGATGAAGTGACTAAGGATGAAAAATCAGTCAGCCATGAAACAAAATTAATTTACAGGCAGTGAAGAAAATGCACCAGAAGTAGAAGATAAATTACCTAGTTTCAGAAAACGAAACATTAATACAATTATTAGGGACATTAGAACAGAGAATACTCTTGTACCAGGTACCTAAAATTGACGGGCAAAGATTAAATAAGTGCTCCTAACAGGGATTAACTAACATTAGGAAAAAAATATGGAAACAGAAAAAAATTCTGCCCTTTGTTACAATTGCTTTCTTCAGAGTCAAAACTGACGGAAATAATTTGTCACTTTTTCCGGAAAATCCTGATATTACCTCTATCAAAAAGCTAGACAGTATTTTTGCCACAACTGCTCTTTTTGGCCTTCTAAAGCTGCAGTCAGCTATTCCACGATTTAATTACCGTAACGGCTAATCACCCACGGGTTAGCATTTCCTCTTGCTAGCCCTGTGACAATACAGTTGCTAAACTGCATATCTCACTGATACAAGCTGTAACTCTGCCTGTGTTTTTAAGTAATTTCTCATTCGTGTGTAACTCACCTAAGGTTTCCACTCTAACTTCAGCCTCCTGAAAGCTACAAGTAACATTAATTATGAGATACTGAACCACTCACTGTTCAGCTTTTTATAACAGCCTTATATCTCTTTAACTCTTTTGTACATGGACCCTGTACTATTAGGAGAGATGAACATAAGTGGGAGGCAGTGAGATGATTTTGATAAACACCTGAAAGCATTCTTTATTTCCCTATTAGAGAGTAACTCAAAACAGACACAGGAATAAGAAATTTTAAAAATTTAGCAATAAAAGAGGAGCATGTGTGGGTGGTGTTTGGCTTAGTTTGGAGGAACAGACAGGATTAAGGGGGACATACCACAACATTTTACTCTCATACCCTGTCCGTTATGCTATACTGCTTTTAAAGTAGTTCCCTTCATTGCTTTCTGTCTCTGCACTCTGAAGGGCCTGCCGTACATTTCCTTCCCTTTCCTTACTACTTCCACATCCTCTGAACTCTTTTGCCTCTTGCTGACACAAGATGGCATTTTGTGTGGAGTCAGCAACACTGAATGTGACAAACCACAGGTCTCCACCATAGTTCTGCTGAACTCTTGAGCAAACCCTTCCAAACGCAGCTCTTAGCCCATGTAGCTCCCAAGTGGCTTTTATGGCTATCAATGTATTGATATTTGGTCAAAATACTAAGTGTCCACTAAAAAGGAAAAAGGTATCAGAACAAAACCAAATATACCTGCACTCTGTTTCTTCTTAAGCAGGGAAGCACAAGCTGCATTGGTTGCCATGTCTAAAGCCAGCTTCTTCTCATTGTTCTTCAGATCTGTTCTTGCCCCTTTATAATAGAAAATGTTCATCATCAATCACTGTCCCAGCTATTTCTTCACCAATGGTATTACAATATGAATTTCAGTAGCATGGGTAGAACAGTAATGGACAACGGAATCTCATTTGTGGACTGCTCTGAAGCAGATTAAAAGCTATGGATGCTCTTCCATATGCTACAGTTGTCTAGGGAATTTGCTGGCTGCTCTCTCTTTCCAGGCAGCAGATGTCACTGCTGTTCTGGGGTTAAGTGCCTAATTTTGTCTGCAAAGCAGGATGAAATTTATCTTGAGCAGGTGAGAGGTCTGCTTTCCAAACAGCTGCCAGAATTTTCTGCAAGGCTTATAAAGTCAGGCAGGTAAGCTGGCTAAGGACTGTACCTGGGTTATAGGACAACAGTTAAAAAAATACAGATTAATAAACATTCAGGAATCTAGTCTGCCACACAGATTGTTGAAATCTTGGTGAAGATCTTTACCCTTTGCCAGCAGCATCTCTACAATATCTGCATAACCTTTCCATGCAGCAGCATGCAAAGCTGTGTCTCCCAATTTGTTCTGTGGAGTTAGAGGGAAAAGCAACAGGATTAAAATTCAGCAAAAAAACTTTCAGCTTGTACCAAGGATGAATAACATCACACCTCTACTGTAAGGGTCTGCTGGTTTAACTCACCTGTTGGTTTAACTCTAGGTTTGCCTGGGTAAACAGAACATCCACTATATCTGCAGAAAATGGCAGGGGGAAATGAAGAGAAAAAGTTACTGGGAACAAAACAGGCTTTTTTGTGTTCATAGTATAAATTGTGGTTAAGATTTAATGAAAGAGCAATCCAATCAGCTAATGAAAATCTGTAACAGTCAAAGTGCATTGAGCAAACAAACATTAGTCTCAAAGAAATGCTACTGCATAAAGTACCCAAAACAATACAACACTTATTTTTGGTCTGTCCTTCTTCCCACTCTGCTTCTAACGGTTACGCTGATTGGAATGCCTGCTTCAACAGCAACAACAAAACACACAGGATTTGATGGAGCTGAACCTCCCTCCTAGATTTAACTTTTCTTTTAAAAAAACTAGAACAATATTAAAAAAATCCTAGCTTTATTATTTAGTACTGCAATTTTAGCAATCAGTCTAACAAGCAGATCAAGAAAACCACAGAGCAGTCATTTCAAATTAATTCTCCAATACCTTTGTGGCCTCCATGGCATGCCCAGTACAGAGCTGTGTTTCCAGCTTTGTCTAAGCCATTGACCCCAACTCGATTATCCAAACACTCTCTCAACCAGCTTAGGTTGCCTGAAAGACAAATTCAGTTCTGATGATTTGAAAAGTTAACAGAACCATTAAAGGCTTGTAGTTCTTTCTGAAGGGTATCAGTCCTCCTATGAACTTATGAGAAGAAAAAGTAATTAGCAGCAACACTTACAATTCAAAAAACAACTAGTCCAAGTCATACCAAACACCTATACAATCACATAGTGGCAATTCGACCAGGCTGTAAACTATCTCAGCTTCTGAAAGCTGCAAAACTTACCAGTAACTTGTTCAAGATGCCAGACAACCAAAACAGACAGGACATCTTCATTCTAAATATATTATTATTGTGGCTGAAAACAAACAAATCAATCATCCTTTAGCATTACACAACTAAAACCCAAATCACACTTACCACGTTTGGCAGCTTCATGCAGTGGGTTATCAATAGACTCAGCTTGCTCTGCCACTAAAATGAAAGAGAGAGTAAATTCTAACTACTTCTGAAAGATATTTGACACCTGTGTGGAAATAGAACTCTCATTTATTCCAGAAGAACCAATAATATAGATTTGATTCTAATGTGAAATGGGATTTGAGAGTGATGGACTAGTCAGATACACTTCAATATCCTGTGTATGGGAAAGCAATTCAGAGAAGAGCTTGTGAAAACTTCAAACAGCAGCATCAAATTGATCAGTGGTTGCAAGACACCAGCAATCTGGCAGTATTTCATCTCTGTTTTTACTTCCTTTTCTACATTTGTAAGATGGGTTTGAACAGTTGCATGTGGCTAAGCCTTCAACCTACAGCTTGCCATCTGTAGTTATGAGTGAATTATTTCCAAGGGGTTTGGGAAGCGCAACTAAAAAAATTTGTCAATAGGATTCCTATTTGTTTTACGGGGGTTTTATATTTTCCCTGGTAAACTTGCAGGAGATCTGCAAATCCAAACTGCTTAAAAATGTATGTAGTGATGGGCAGATTGGAGTTCAGGCTTCTGTAGACTACTTTTTCATCTCACAAGCTTTAGTTTTATTAGAGAGGAGCAGCAAACACTTCCTGGTCACTGTGCTGTCTCAACAGCAAAAAGAAACTGAACAGCACTGTGAAACAGCTGGATGTGGGACCATAATCTGGAAACTCCTTTTTAAAAACTTCTTTTTTAGGTGGAAAACCATGTGACTACTAAGGGTACAGGCAAACAGGACAGTCTACAATCTGAGATGAATAGGTTATCGAAGCCCTTGCACTACAACTTGTTACAGGAGGCAGGGAGAACGTGAAAGGGTGTTCCTCAGATCAAACTGTTATTCTAATCAGATGCAATGCAGGCAAATATAATGTATGTCAGTTACCAGAAATAAAAGTCTCAAGACTGTTGTGGCCTATCCAGATCTTTTCTTACTTTGATGTGTATTTCTCCCACAATGCTTGTAATTGCGAGATTTCACATGCTTATCTGTAGCTGTGAGTAAAATAAAACACAAATGCTGGATTCTAACATTTCAGTTTAAAAAAAAAATTTGTGCAAACAGTAACCAGAATCCAAAAGCAGACTGGGACAGGCCAGTCCCAGAGCAGACAGCCATTACACAAGCAGAACATGCTAGTCATATTGAGCAGTGCTTGTTGTGCACAGCAGAAAGCATTGCAAGAACATAAAAGCCTAAAAATAACTTGGTCTTTAGAAAATTCTTGTCAGATGTTTAGTAGTTAAGTATTTTCCATGCAGCTAACACTGATTCTATCTTCACCAGCTTTTCCATTCACAGTCTTTTCAAATGCGTTCCTTCAAGGCCAGCAGATTGAGCACAAGACCCCATCGGAGGCTCAGCAGTTTCAAGTCCGTCTCCAACTTTTGCAAAAAGGCTGGAGATGAGCACAAGAGATCACAGTGTTTCAGTGGTTAAGACTGAACCTAGGCAGTCTTAATGGTGGCAACTAGCCCCTTGGGGATTTTGTGGTTTGTCTAAATCATAAGACATGTTCCTTGTAACAGGACAAGGGGTAACGGGCACAAGCTGGAACATAAGAAGTTCTGAACAAATATGAGACAAAACTTCTTTATGGTGAGGGTGACAGAGCACTGGAACAGGCTGCCCAGGGAGGTTGTGGAGTTCCCTTCTCTGGAGACTTTCAAGACCCGCCTGGATGCAGTCCTGAGTAATATGCTCTAGGCAGTCCTGCTTTAGCAGGGGAGTTGGACTAGATGATCTCTAGAGGTCCCTTCCAACTCTGAAAAATTCCGTGATTCCTGGTATACTCTTCGTTCTTAGGGTCTGCAGAGGCTTCCGTCCTGCTTACACATGAAATTTTTGCAAATGTGCAGAGCCTACCCTCCCTGCCTGGCCTAAAACGGAAGTTAAACTTCTTCAGATAACTTTTCAGTAAAGCACTCTCGAAGCAACTTTTCCAAATTATCTCAATGGGAACACAAACTTAGTGAGTTGATGGTTTCATTTCAAATATAACACACTTCAGTGTTCAAAAGAAATTTGAGTGTAGGTAAGCATGTGTGATCTATTCTTGTATATAACAGCGACCACATCTGTCAGATGGCAAGAGTAGAATCAGTCTGGAAGTCACAAACTAAAGTGAATTTTGATGTCATGGTATCAATAACTGCACCACAGTCTTCTATTCATGTATTTCTACTAAGTGTAAGTCAGAACAGGGAATCATAGCATTGCTACCATGTCTCCCAGTGAAGAAGGGACAATATGACAACACCACAGTTACTAACATATTAGCAGCTTTGATGCAATCTGCCATGTGATGCTGCTACTCTGCCTACACTTCCTGGGAGGACTGGGAAGAATTGTGCTGCGTTGTCTGTACTCATGGCTTTTCAAAGTGACTTTAGTTCAATCTAAAAAAGCAATTTCTATTCAGTCCAAACAGGTATGGGACATCTAATGTGGTGCAATCCCCAAGAAAACAATGTTTTCTGTGGCTGAATATATCCATTAAAAAGCAGCAAATGACAAAAACAGCACTGTACCTTAAGTGGAAAAAAAAAAATAATCAAAGGAGGTCTATAAAATTGCTCATCATCTGTGTTAGCTCCCTGTCCATATGCAGGTTTACCTAAAAATTCCAGTATTGATTATTTATCTCTGTAAGAAGCCACCCCACACTGTGTCAGACTTCTTGGTCTCAAAGCTACTAAAGGCTGTGTCTGTCCATCCTTAGGTCTACTTAAGAAAAAGGTAATGTACACAGCGAAGGGATATAGCCAAGAGACTGCTAATGGGACAATCTTAAAAACTGCAATACATTCATTGAGGGTATGAAGAATACAAGCCTATCAGTTTCATGCGCTGTTTGTAAAACCATACTTTAGACCCAAAGTTCTCAAAACTGAGAACATCTATTGCTGTTACCTCCAAAACCAGAAACCTGAACACTTGGCAAACTCAAGCTGTCTTTAGGTTATAAAAACATAAGACAGCCTGTCCACTGCTGATGTATTCTGAAATAGTCTGGTAGAGGACTGTTAAATGCCAATCCTGTGATCAGTTTTTGAAAATAAGTGTATCGGTTATTTTTATTTAGTGATTTCCTTTGATTGTGAATGATCTTAGCAAATGAAAATATTCTAGACATTACCATAGTTGCTTGGAATTAGTCCAGTTCTCCCTTTGCAAGTTCCTTTCCACCAATTGGTATCACTCTGCAGAGAAAAGAGAAAATATTTTACAAGGGATATACTGCATCTCAGAAGTATTCAATCTGTATGGGATGTCTTAGACTCACCATGTCTGAGATGTAAATGATATCTCCTTCTTCAAAGTACAGTTCATCTGGCTTTAAAAAAAAAAAAAAATTAAAAAAAGGAAGAGTAAGCAAGAAGCTGAAAGTGTGCACTTACGTAAAACATATACCTGGACATAGAAGAGTACTTTCAGCTCTTTGTTCAAAAGAATAGTCACTCAAATTCTCTAGCAAGTAGGCAACGGTCTTTCATACTATAGTTTGACTTGCCTACAGCCAACTTTGTGGATCGGTGACCTTCCTGACAATAAAGAAAAAGCCTGTGGCCTTTCCAATAGACCACTACGCAACAAAAGCAGTGAAATGTAACTTGTGTTTGCTAACTTCATCCCCATTTTGGCTGGTCCCAGTTCATCAAATCTTTTAGTTCTCAATTATCTTTGTTGCCTTTGGAAGACAAGAAAAAAAAAAAATCACTCAGATTGCTGATCTGAGTCTGCACGTAACTAATACAAGAGAAGAAAGCATGCTGCTTTTAAAAAGAGTGGGGCTTAAAAAAGGAGAGTGATGATTAATCAGGCAGTTTTAGTGACATTAAGAATGATAATCAATGGCCTTTTTCATTGAAAACAGTATAGTAAGTCTAATAGGCCAGCCCTAGCACAACTGAAGAAATGTTATTATAGACAAGATTAAAATTAAGCTTCTCAAAACCCTCAAAATCTAGATGTACTTACCGTTCTGGGCTCAAATGTGTACAGGGCCCTGAACACTTTAACCTGCCCTAAAAAAGAAAAAAATAAACAGCATCAGTATCGTGCCTTCTAAACACAGCATACACATACGGCCCTCAGATCCAAATAAATTCCTTTCCTCAATCCTTAAAGCTCTTGGTGAATGAATTTCTGCTATGCCTCTGTCAATGAAAATCGTGACGAAGACTCAACCCAGCAGCATGGGTTTCGAAGGACATGGGCCAACTGATCAGCTAAATGTAAACTGCCTCTTGTGCACACCTAATACTGTCTTCATAGCTCACCACGCATGTCAACTAAAGCATTGCCATCAATTTCTGAGGCAAAACGTAGTTGCAGTCATATATACCCACACACACTCATACATGTTGTATATATTTTTTTTAATAATATCAGATTTGTCAAAGGATACAGAATTAAGGAAAGAATAAAGAAACAAAACAATGACCAATATCTCCAACATGTTCTCATACTTACTTGTAGCCTTTACTAATTAGGAAAATAATGCAGTAGCACAGAAATAACTGCACTTAAGAGAAATGACAAAATGATCACTGAGTCCTACTTATGGAATGCACAGCTGACCTGGTGGTCTGTTCAGATGCTTAAAATAAGGTATAGTGTTTACAATTCCACTAAGTGGGCAATACTTAGTTTAAAGAGACTGTCAGCAGCATCCAAGCCAAGAAAAAAATAACCTTAATGCAGAGAGGTACACTTTTAATCGTATAAACTGCAAAAGAAGCACCCCTATAAACATTTTTTAAAAATTCAATAAAGGTACATTTCAAGAGCACCAAGCAGAAAGTATAAGGTGAGTGCAGGAGAAGAAACATGTATCTTACATAATTTTATTAGCTGAATTGATGAAGTCCACTGAACTCAATGGACAAATATATTATGCAGACTGTTCTGTATTGTTTACTTTTAAATATTTGAAGTCTTAAGTATGTAGGTTTGTTTACTTTTAAATAACTTAAGTATGTAGCTGTATTTCAGGTTCTTACACTATACTTCACATATTTATATAGATTAACTTGTGATTGAAGCAGTATTTGGTCCATCAGGATAATGCATTGCTTAGACCACACTTAGCCCAGGCTATTTTGTATCCTCAGAGAAACTGATGAACTTACTGCCAAAGGTTAGTACTGTACAATAAAATGTGCGTACACAAAAATCTTGTGTAGTATATTATATGGAGAGACCAGAGTAACGAGAGAGGAGGTTTCCTTATGTCTCAAGAGTAAGCCTTTACCTTTTTGTAAAAAAAAAATAAAAAATCATTGCTAGAAATTTTTTGCCTGATTTTTTGCTAGATGTATTCTTTGTTACCCAAGTACCTAAAAGCCTACCCACAGCAGTGATCACTTTAGAAAGTTAACTTAAGGGCTTTAGAAACGTCAGCCTAAATGTATATACGCTGACAGGCTTGAGAAAGGAGTATGGTACTCAACCGTATAAGCTGCCATTTTGCAGCATATCCCACAGTCTTGGGGTGTCTCTTAATACATGTTTTCAAATACCTCTGGATATTGCCTAGCAAGGGCCATGCCACAGCACATATTTATGAAGTGGTATTTACCAAGGCATAACTACTAAGAAACCATTTCTGTACTCCTCTGTCTCGGGCTTTTTTGGAGCTAAGTGTATGTAAAAGTATAACCATAAAATTAATTCGTATAAACTTTCTAGATTGCCAAATACATGTAGACCCTGTGTATGTGATTTTTCTTCCAATGTGTAACTGTATCCCATGCTCCTAACAGATCTTATTTTTTAATAACACCATAGAATTTCAATTCAGCTTTACTGGTTCTCTCTCACACACAGCAGACATTTCTGAGACACAAAAGGTCCAACACTTCTCAGACCTTTGCCTCAGAAACTTAGTACTTGCACTGTGGCAACAGCTAAAAAGGATGAAGCCTCTGTTCTGCTTGTTACCCATACAGAAATGATGAACAAGAACAGCAGACAATAACGTGTTCTAGATCTAAGAATTTCAGAATGAAATGTCTGAACTGTAGCTGGGGAGAAGCCAAACAAACAAAAAATAAACAAAAAAATAAAAAAGAACAACAGATGACAAAACAGGATGGGTGAAAGAGTGCTGTCCCTTCTCCTTGGTGTTCTTACATAGATGGCAGAAAAATGCAAGACGGAACTGCACACTGATGACTCTGGCGACTTGAGCCATCACACACCAAATTTCAAGGTTTTATGTAAGTAAAAGGAGGAAATGGACAACAAAATGGAAGAATAAGAAATATTAAAAGAGGAAATGCGAAAATGGCAGAAGACAGGGAAAAGCAAGAAATATAGTTCTCTGTGTGTGGTATGTGTTTCCTGTATTAATGTACTGCATCTGTGTCAACAGGTTTTCTAAAGCTATCACATCCTAAGGGGAGGAAAAGAAGAATGGAAACACTGATGCTGATAAAAGTATTCCTGAAATGTTCTTTAAACAAAAGGCAATTCATGGTTGGGATTTTTTCTGGGTTTTGGTTTGTTTTTTTTTTTTTTTTTAATTCTATACAACTGAAACAGAGAGTTACTTCCCCAAATGTCAAGCTGTGGTGTCACACATAGCACAACACATTCTAAAACATTTTCCTGTGATGAAATACAAATATAGATTTGCATCTATAGAACTGCAGGCCTGGTTAATGTTAATTTTACAGCACCTTACGTGGGAGTTAAACACTACTCATTACTGGCATCAATCTTTTAAATATGTAATATATATTTATTACATATTATAATTAGACCTTAAGCCTGGTTATGCTGCTGCACTTAAGAGCAAAGAACAACAGGACTTCAGCACTTGGCATAGCAATTATTTGTGCCAAATTTTAATGCAAAAAATCAGTCTAGATGATGTAAAATAACAGAATGTAAGGATGCAAAGGGCACATTAAACTTGAATCTCTGTTCTGCAAATACCAACAAATTGTATTCTACTAGGCACATGCGTACCTGTAAACACATGCTAGGTAAAAAGTACTTTTACCTAGCAATGCCCATCCCTAGACATGCAGACAGACTTACAGCTTGCACTGGCAGGTGTCCTTTGGGAAAAGCAAGAAGTTAGAAAGCGCCTAAGGACCTCCTGTGCTCTCCCTTCCTACCATTTCTCCACTACGAACCACATTGTAGGATTCATAGAGGATGAAGAACTAGTGCATTAGCACTGATTTGAACTTATCAAAGTTGACTGACTGCAGCTCCCCACCACGTATTTCTAGAGAACAAAATAACTACAACACAGAAGATGCATGTCCCTTTTTAAGATTTCAAGGCACCAGGCAAACATTAATGACTTCATTCTCAGCATGACTAACAAGGGGATTATCCCTTTTAAAAACAAAGGAAATGAAGGCACAGTGCAGTGATGTGTCCCACAATAAATCTTCGTCTAAGCACAAGGACAAATTTAAATGGTTCTTCTTTTCAATACCATACTTTAGCCACAAGGCTGTCTTTTCCCTTCTCACAGAATCTGCATTAAACATCTGCAAAACGACTACTTGACAAATAAAAAAGATAACTTATTACACACGCTAAACTGATACAAATATTATTAGCATACAAACTCCTCAAGCCACAATTTGCAAACCTTCCCCCAGCAACTCAACAGGGTAAAGGAGTCAAACTAACGATTCTCTCTAACCAGCAACATAAAACAAATGCCTTTATCAGGTTAAGCTGACACAATACCTTTTGAATTATTTTGGATAACTTTTCATATAAACTTCTCCTGCTTTTATCAGGAAAGGAAACAGGCAACTAAGATTTCTAATATGAACCTTTCCCAGCTAAATGCATAAAAGTAAAGAAACTAAGGTACTAAACAGTAAAGGCTTAAAAATTAAGCTTCTGATACGTACTGAACTGAAACAAGATCACTGCTGTGCTTTGCAATACAAAGTAATAAAAAAGACCATTTTCTCAAAAGACTAGATGTTCTTTGTTTCCTCCTAGCAATTTTGAGGTTTATTTTTAATTAATTGCAGTATCATTAACAGAGGATTGTTTCCAAAGAAGTGTTAAGTGTTTTCGAAACAAGGAGTTACTGTTTCTCTGACTGATGCTTTTTCCTCCCCACTTCCTTTCTGTTCTTTTACCCCAGCTTCTCCATACCACCACAGACACTAGCATTAAAATCCCCTCTTTTACTAAACTTCCCACCAAAGCATTCTCTGCTTTCACCTGATCAGGGGAGAAAAGGAGGGGGGGGTGGGGAAAAGGACACAGCCCTGCATGGCATTGCTTATTTAGATACTTGAGTTAGGCTGAACTTCCAGCACTGTGTGGAGTTGACCCTGGCTGGAGGCCAGGTGCCCAGCAAAGCCACTCTACCACTGCCCTCCTCAGCTGGACAGGGCAGAGAAGAAAATATAACAAAAGGGTTGTGGGTCAAGATAAGAACAGAGGGATCACTCACGAATTACCATGACGGCCAAACCAGACTCGACTTGGGGAAAATTAATTTAATTTATTACCAGTCAAACTCAGAGCAGGGTAATGAGGAATAAAACCAAATCTTCAAACACTTTCCCCCCACCCCTCCCTTCTTCTCGGACTCAGCTGCACTCCCAATGTTCTCTACCTCCTCTCCACTAGCATCACAGGGGGACAGGGAATGAGGGCTGTGGTCAGTTCATCATATGTTGTCTCTGCTGCTCCTTCCTCCTCAGGGGGAGGACTCCTCACACCCTTCCCCGGCTACAGTGTGGGGTCCCTTCCATGGGAGACAGTCCTCCATGAACTTCTCCAACATAGGTCCTTCCCACAGGCTGCAGATCCTCACAAACTGCTCCAGTGTGTGTCCTTTCCATGGGGTGCAGTCCTTCAGGAACAGACTGCTCCAGTGTGGGTCCCTCATGGGGTAACAAGTCCTGCCAGCAAACCTGCTCCAGTGTGGGCTCCTCTCTACACGGGCCCACAGGTCCTGCCAGGATCCTGCTCCACTGCAGGCTTCCCAAAGGGTCACGGCCTCCTTCAGGCATCTGCCTGCTCCAGTGTGGGTTCCTCCACGGCTGCAGGTGGGTATCTGCTCAACTGTTAACCTCCATGGGCTGCAGGGGCACAGCGTGCCTCACCATGGTCTTTACCATGGGCTGCATAGGAATCTCTGCTCTGGTATTTGAAGCACCTCCTCCCCCTCCTTCACTGACTTTGGTGTCCACAGAGTGGTTCCTCTCACATATTGTCACTCCTCTCTCCAGCTGCAGTTCCTGTTGTACAGTAACTTATTTTCTGTTCTTAAATATGTTATCACAGAGGCGCTACCACCGTTGCTGATGGGCTTGGTCTTGGCCACCAGTGGGTCCGTGTTGGAGCCGGCCGGCATTGGCTCTATCAGACACAGGGGAAGCTTCTGTCAGCTTCTCACAGAAGCCACCCGTGTAGCCCCTTGGCTACCAAAACCTTGCCACGCAAACCCAATACAAGCAGTAAAGGGGACGGAAAGAAATTAGCTGTCAATTTATATTACCTTCTCAAGCGAAAAAAAAGCACTTGGTACAGGAGCAATTTATTTTAGTTAAGAAAATAATCATGGCAGCAAGCCAATGTTCACAGGAGCTGCTAAGGGTTGTCCCCAGTGGACTTACATGAGTCTTTTCTTAGCATTTGACACCCTGCTTCACCTGCCATGGACAGACACAATCAGATCTCATTCATGCAAACAAGGTTCTACAAATCAGATATTGATCCTGATGCCGCATCTTTTCATTAGCTATATTTAGACCCATAATAATTAATTTACTTTATCGAAACAGACTCACTGGGTGTCACTAAGCACTATCAGTACCTATAATACAGAGAAACGGATAATCTCTGTGGTCTAGAGAATCAGAACTGGCCATGGTCATCTACAGAAAAATTAGAAAATTTCAAGTCTATCGGCTCCTACAAGGGTTCAAGCTAATCCTGGTCTAATTGTCATCAGACATCCTCCTCCTTGAAGCAGTTGAGAATCAGGTACTCTCCAACTTGATTGAAAACAAATAATTTGAATCACCATCTGTAACAAATGGACCAAAAAGAGAAAACATGCATAAGATTTGGCATGTGGGGAAGAAAAAGGACAGTTTGCAAGTTCCAGGGCCTATGCTAGTTTGAGAGTCTCAAATATGTACAATGGGGAATATGAATTTTTATACATGTTCAGATGAATGTCTCTGAAGGAAGTGAGAGTCATCTTCTGCTTGACCTTACAGAAAGAACGGTGGCAAAAGGACAGCGTGTTTGTTTTCTTAATGTTGGCCTAAGAACCTGCAAAGGAACTATGCAACCTGGCAACACCAGCAATTCAAAGTCACAATCTTTTGGTCAAGTGACACTATCAAAGCCGCAGATCAGAATAATCTGTGACATGCCTGCAGTTTGCTTTAGTAAACAAATAAATGTTCATGTTATCATCTGCATATCTCTTAGGAGATGTGCAATTTTATTAGAACAACCTTATGGCCAAACTGAAACATTGTTTTCTGACTTCTCAGGAACTGGAAAATAAGGTGCTTTACACCCACACCTTCAGGCAGGAATAAAAGTAGTGGAAATACGTTTTACAGGAGTGCAGCTTGTATTTTGGCATTCTGCTCACAGGATCTTGCACAGAGACACAACAGAGTATAACACAGCATTTGAGTATTGTCACAACTGAGACAGAAAAAAGTGGAGACCCCACTGGTTAGAGAACCATCTTCCACTTCTAAGTAGTGCTTGTTAGAAAGGAGAAGTGAACATACGGCATACAAATCAGAGGGGAGGGAGAGGGGAGGGTGTATTAAACAAACAAAAAGGTCTAGGAATCTGTTTTAAATGTAAAGGTTAGACTGGTACCAGTGTAGATGACAAACTGTGGTAGCCCAGGAACAATCATGGACTGCACTAGTTGGTATCTGGAGTGGAAGGAACAAATAGAATTTGCTTACAAAAAACCAGAATTAAGAATATTCTCACAGAAGATGTATGTGAACACAACTTCACACATGAATTTTAACTGGCACAGCTTCATGCTGAAATCTACTTCTTACCAGTTTTATTTCTGCAAATACACAGAATGCCTTCACTTGTGGGAAGCTTTTTTGTGGCCCCAGCAGCTCACAGTAAGAAGAGGGTTTAGGGTCAGGAATGAAAGTTTAAAATTCATGTTGAAATCAGACTTGGAACTGTTTAATTGTTCCTCTTATATTTTTCTCCCCTTAGAGCTGATGGCCGCAGCATTGCTCCCCACAACTCCCCACATTCACATGCTCATATCTCTCTAGCTAACAGAAACTTTCCTTTGACTACAGAAGGAACCCAAAACACCACCACCTAAGACAAATTTAAGCATACTGCTAAGATCTTAGGCATGTGACTCAATGCAGATCTCCTGCTCCTGTGAATGCTGTCACAGCTCCTACTTTACCTAAGAATTAGAGTGACGGACTTCATAACTGACTTTTGTACATAGGATTAACATCCAACACAGAACGTTTAAGAGGTTTATGAAACCTGCAAAGAATAATGTAGTTTGAGACACCAATAGAATTTTGAAAGGTGGAAGGGAAACCCCTCCCTTGCATAACACTGGCAGAGAAGAAAGTTTCTGCTATTTTCAACGCCCATGCCACTTCTTTGTCTTTTCAACAGCAAGTCTAAATAGAAAATACAGCTAGAAAACAATAATAACACACAGGCCCAAGAGAAAAGCAAAGCTAGGCACATGTTTTAAAAAAAAAGTCTCAAAACACTAGAAATTAACAGCCTCTAAAACCAGTCATGACTGAAGGGATAACCACAGATGATTGACAAACATATCAGATGATTGTCTAAAATATACTGATGTCAAAACCATCTCTCTGTAACTGAAATCCTAACATGCTGTGCATGCCACAGCATTAATAGAAAAGCATTCTGTCTGACAAAATGCTCTTAAGTACTGAAGAAAACCACACTTAATGCTATGACTAGTTAAGTTTTTCTCCCTTCACACCTCCCTTTTTTCCCTCCACATTTTTAAAGCACTGTCTAGCCATCCAACTCTAATGCCCAACACCCCTGTGATGAACAGTGAACACTCACTATTTTATAAAGGATGAATCTTTATTTCACTAAATATTCTCATTTCCCTGCCACCTGTTACATCTCCTTCCATTTCTATCTAGCCTGCACCTTTTTTTTTCCTGAACACAAAGTAAAGGACTACAGCAACCAATGTCTTGTTTTCTCTGCTATCTGTCTTGAATTGTAATGATTCAGCAGCAAGGCAAGCAGGTTTCCTGTTCCCTGACACAGCTTATAGCCCAGTTTATAGACCGGATACCTGACAATAGTCAGTGAAGAAAAATTAACACAGCTTGACTAAATAACACTAAGACATCCCAACAAATGCAGTCTAAAAGCCACCAAAAGAGATAGTTTTACGCTGCTGTAGCAACTGTTTTACCACATGCAGTTCCTGTATTTACCTGTCTTTAATTAGCACACTTTAACCTCTATAGCCCTGAGAGATTCAATGACAGTACCATCGACATAACTGATACTACAGAGAGAACAAAGATAGACCTACAACTACAGATATATTTTGGAGCATGCTAGAAGACAGTCCGTTCCTGAAAATACCTTGGGAAAAAAATATTTTTTTCCTCCATAAGACTTGCTCTCTTAAAAAATTAGGGATTCAGCAAAATTAATCTCATTACCCTGAATCAGTTCTGAAAGCCACTACCACGAGAGTCTTATTCTCTTCCTCTTCCTTCTTCAGCCATTTATTTATATCCATTTCCTTTTGCTACGTCAAGCACCCATGCGGTAAACCAGCTCAGCAAGTTAAACATAAAAATAACCTAACATAAAAAGTCAGAACACCAATCCAACTTGTCATGTCACTAAATGCAATGGAAGAGGGACGGCAGGGGAGTGGAGGGGGTAGGAACCTGTCCTTTTGGTGGCAGTCTGCATTCTATCACATGAACCATACCACAAAACTGCACCACAGCAAGCTAGTGAGAGACACGTATTATTAGACATAACACATTTGAGTTAGTCTGATAGCTGCTGCAGGTTAGATAGGGCTAGGGTCTTTAACTTCACAAGAATCTTAGGTTAAATTTAACTCATCTTTTTTCAAATCTGAAAACTTGAGTTATCAACTTCATTGGAAAAATCTACTCTTCTTACATATTTGGCTTTTAAAAGCAACACCACACCCTTTCAGAAGCCCACAGATTTCCTCAGTACAAGTTTTCAGTGAGAGTCCGCAACAACAATGCGTCTATTACCGTCTTTTTCATTTCACACTAGCTGTTTTCAGAGAGGCTTAGCTTCATCCAAAGATGAAACTCCACATCCAGAGAGCTTTAGCAGATTTTCCTTTTGTGGGCAGGTCGAGACTGATGGTTTAAATGGTCTAAACCAGACTTGCACTTACTTGACTTCAAATTAAAAACTTGTTTTATAAGCTGTCTAGTTAAAATACTAAATTAGGTTATGTATTTAATTATTTCTAAAAAAGTCAGTATTTCAAATTCTATTCTAAGTGTGAAAAATACTAAAATTCAGTTGTATTTAGGGATCAGATAATCATATTCTGGGAGACACCAACTAGTCTTACCTATTTAATTACCTTCACAATGAATTTTTACCTTTAAAGTATGAATGTAACCTTTCATACTGGGAGATGATATGCAAACATGATAAACAGCAATTGCATTTTCCAGATCAATTGCTTATTTAAAAAACCAAATCCCTAAACCTACTGGCTTAAATTTTGACAGAAGAACGCATCTCTATCTGGAAGATGCCATTGCTCTTTTGAGGTTTAAAACTGTGCAACTTCCAATGGGGTTCAACATACTTTTAGGAAAATCTGTGATTTTTATTAAATTTTTTTAAACTTACTTTGCACTAAATGTATCTGAAAAGGGTGCAGGAGCAAAAATTTATGCATTGATGGCTGAATGCACTAGAAAGGGTGACTGCGCACATATGCGCCAGAGTGTCGAAGGACACGGGGGGCTGGGAGTCCTCGAAGAGAAACCGGTGGATGCCATGGAAGAACGTAGCATGGGACCATACTATCAAACCACTTTTACGCATCAATATATTGCTAATCCACGCAATCACAGGGTGAACCTCAGAGAGTTTCCAATGCCCGTTTCTTAACAAGTTGAAAGCTTTCCCGTGCACTTCAGCCCACACAAGCTTCTCCCTCGACAGCGGCCACTGGCTGGGCGTGCCACCACGCCAAGCACCATGGCCCCTGTGGTCACCTCGGCCACAACGGCTCCCGGGCCCCGGCTTCCAGGAGGAAGGCCGGGGTGAGGGGGCTCTGCGTGACACTTCGACATGTGGGGCCCGCCCCGTGGCGACGGCTCTGCTCCGGGGGCACTCCCCAACCTTCTGCCCAGCCGCAGCGGGCGCGGCATCCCGCCCAGACACGACGCCTGCCTGCCGAGGACAGATCCACCACGGCTTCCAGCGGGGCCGCCGGCGCTAGGGACACGCATGGGGCCGCCTCCCCCGCCGACACCGAACAAGCGGCGCGGAGGTTAATGGCGGCAGGGTAGGAAGGGGGAGGCGGCCCTGTCCCAGCCTCCCCTCACGCCGCCCTCGGCCGGGATCCCTGTTTTGACAGCCCAGACCCGACTCCTNGCGGGCCGGGGGGTCGGCGTGGCAATGCCCTCGCCGGGCTCCCAGGAGCGGCGGGCGGCGGCAGACAGGAGGAGGAAGGAAGATCGGGGCGGGCGCTAGAGGCAGCGCCCCCCAGTGGCGGACGCAGGNCTCCCTTACCTGGCTTGGCCGGTTTAGGTGGCGGCTTGGACATGGCAGGGGCCGGCTCGAGCACGGACAGGGGGGAAGCGGCAGAGCGGCGATCGGCTGCCTGCGAGCGGGCCCGCGGATGCCAGGGCGGGGCGGGCCGGGNCCGCCCCGCCGCCTCGGGCAGCTCCGTAACCGGGCTTAAGAGACCGGGGGGGGGTCGGGGGTGTCCCGCCTTCGACCGAGCCGGTTTCTGCTGCGTACCCACCCAGACGGTGTGTTTAAGCAGCGGTTAAAGTGAAGTGCCAGGCTGAGGGGCGCCGAAGCGTGGTGAGCTGCTGGGGGGGGCGTGGGGCTCTGCGCTCGGCCTCCGCGCCAGCCGCGGGCCTCACGGTTCGGTGCCCGGCAGAGACATTTCCTCTGCGGGTGTGGTGACGCCCAGAGGAAGCATGCCTCGGCCGTTGCCGTGTGCTGGAGCTTTGTGGGGCTGTGCCGTTAAAAACAGGGTGGTGGCAATTAGGGTTATCATGGGGTTACGTTCTGTTTAAAGATGCTAAACCCTGTAGAGTAGTTTAGGATTTCTGTGTTGCAACGTTGGTGACAGATATGTCTGCAATTCGTGTTACGCATTACTCTGGGGGGAGGAAGAGCTGGTGGGTTTTTTTCATCATGGTGTTTTTTTGCCTTAAACTGGGATTAACTTCATACAGACAATGACGTAAATTAGAGTCCAAAGCTCAGTATGTGTGTCCAGATGTTATTTAGTTTGTTACATAGCATTTTTTGTGGGACAAAGGCTAATCCCCTGGAACGCAGACCTTACTGATGATTTTTAGAAAACCTTTTGTTGTTCTTGTTTTAAATGGACTGGGTATCATCGCTTCCTGAGAACAGATCATCTCTTTGAGCTCTTTGAATAGATAGCCCATACAATAAACATGCACCACATCATTGAACTTGAGAATTACAATGTTCTTAGAAAAACGTTGTATGCTACCTTATAAAACTTGCCAGTGCCAACTACTGTAGGTATGCAGAACCATTGCAGAGCAATGGCTATCATACTGGTGATGACTTGGCCTAGTCAGTATGTCTGGGTTTTTTTAAACAGAAAAAACATGAAGCAACCATTCAAAGATCACATCACAGACCTGTGAAACAGTTGAACTTCTAGTCATTGCACGAAATGCAACAGGATGTTATTACTTCAGACTCTGTGTATGTCTAAAACTAACAGAAATAGTGTGGTTTTACCTTCATACTGATGCCCTGTAACAGTCTTTTTTCTGGTATAGTACAGATACCTGTTTGTCGAGGAGTGGAGACAGTGTTACCTGCTTAGTCCTTTCAGGTCTCAGGTGTCATAGGCCTTACCTCCTTATGTGTGACTGAGGAGGACAGAGCAGGTGAAAAACAGGGTGTTTGCCTGTGGTTAAATAGTTATTAATTGGTGTGTGCTCTTGGAAAGCAATGTTTGACAAATGTTAAACTGGTGTTAACCTGGTCTGACAAAGTCTATTGACTAGTGCTGCTGCCAAGAGAAGCAGCCCCATTGTCCTTCTGCTACACCATACTTTTGCAGGCACGGGTAACTGGATGGTAAACTGGAGGAAATTTGTTCGGCTGAAAACTAATATTTTTCCCCTCCCTGCTCCTTTGCAGAACTGGTTTTCAGCTTTTCTGATGTAGTTCACTATGGACTCTGCAAACACCTGCTCCAGAAGAAAATTCAGGGAAAAGAGTCGGGGAAAGAAAGGATTGTGTCTTTTGGCAGCTCTGACCGCTGAAGGTTCAGCCAGGCAGAGCCTCAGGGCTGGTTTCTGGGCAGCAGCAGGGGATATAAGTGGACAAATGTAACCTTTTTCAGAGTTTCGGTCTTTGGTCTTTTCTGGAGAAGATCAACTGCTACCCAATCCTTCGAAGTGCTAAATTAGCTAGGATGGCTTAAACTGCCTTTACAGTATTTTAATGACTTCACATTATTCTGTGGTGGAGCAGAGGAGGAGCAAGTGTATGCAGGTTTTTGGTTAGCATTAAAACAAGCAGTTGAGGTTCTGACAGTAGCTTTGCAAAAAGAAGAAGAAAAAAAAGGACACAAGGACAGAAAATAAGTCTTTTCTGTATTTGATATTTCTTAATACAGTAGTTGTTTTCCTTATTGCTGAATTAAGAGTTTTCACTGGCTACTGTTTTTGACAGTGAAAAGGAAGAACTGAGGAGAAAACAAACTATGAAAGTGTTGGTTATTGGCCTTGGAGGGTAAGTATTAACAAATTAAATTTCCTCTACAGCTCAAGACTGGTCTTCCTTTCAGAATGAAGTGATGTCATTTCTATTTCTGAATGGATATTTTTTTTAAATAGATTACAAATACAACATATAATTGTCTCATTTTATGGCATGTAACTCTTATAAAATTTTCTGTCTGCATTGGAGATCTGAGGTACCACCTCTGTCTAACCTCTTACTTGGCACTGCTAGATTTACTGTCTGAAAGCTGATGGAACTTGCCAGAAAATTTCTAGAGATAGGGAGTATTTTATGTGAATAAACTTTTGGGGTAGTTTGGATTGCGTCTTTTGTCTAACTATATAGAGATGTGTGTGTGAGCTTGTACATATGTTTAAAAGATTGATTTTTTGGTTTAAAAGATTGATTTTTGTCTTGATGTAGTTTTTACTGTTTTCTATTGCAGTGTAACAAATGGGGGGAAAACAACGCTGGCAGAAAAGCTTAAGAAAATGCTTCCCAACTGTGATATAATCTCTCAAGATGACTTCTTTAAGGTAACAGTATTGATGGAAAGACGTGATAGGTAAAAGTAAAGCTCGAGTAGATTTTAGTATTGTTTCTTCTCTTTTCAGTTCTCCTATTGATAAACTCTTAAAAGTGATGCTGCCAAAAGTAATGTTGACTTCATGAGAAAGAGAAATAAAATCAGCACTGGGGTAATTGAACTTTCAGTGGTCAAAACCACCGAGTATGCTCGAGAAAAAGAAGCTTACTGTCTTCTTTCATACCCTTTTAAAATAAGGAATGGGTGTGTTGGATGCATTTTTCAAGATACTTTGTGCTAATGAAGTTAATGATACTGTGTTAATCCTACACCCATATAGCAACAGATTGTTCTTTTTCTCCCAAATCAAAACAAAAAAACAACTTTTGCATGACGTCGGAGTTGTTTGTTAAGGAGGGTGAAGGAGCTCTTATTTCTTACGTAAAGCTCTAATGAATTTAAGAGGTATGATTTGGAGAATTTGTTTTTCTATATTAAATAAAGTGTTTGCATTGTATTTTAACAGTTGTATACATCAGTTTAATTTTGAAGATAAATTTAATCAATTGAGATACAAAAGTGTATAACCCTTATGTTTGTAACTGAAGAGTGACAGTGCTCATAAAAGCACCCTTGAAAATACTCAATTTTTTCCCCTTCAGCCGGAGTCTGAAGTAGAAACTGATGAACGTGGATTTAAGCTATACGATGGTCAGTAACTTTGATGCATTGCTTTTGACCATTTTGAACATTGTACTGAAATTCTGTCATGCTGAGTTTCAACACTTCTTCCCCTCCACTTCCTGCCCCCTTATCTTCTAAGCAAGGCAGTAAACAAATGGTTGTTTCAGAGCAATCCTTTTCTCAGTTTGTTTCAGCTCACTGCAATGAATAAGAAAACTTGTGGAACTAGTAAATAGCTCAAGCTAGTGCTCGACCGTTCATTTTCTCTTTTAAATCTTTTCTTCTGTTTCTGCAGTGGGGTCTAGTGCAGTAGCAGATGGTACTGTTCAGGTAGAAGTCTTGGCTTGCAGCACTGGCATAAGCTTAACCTCATCACTGAGGTTAAGCTTATATGATGGGGGATTTTTTTTCACTTGGATACTGAACTCATGGGATATCACTGTTGAGTCTCTTTCATCGTCATATTCCAAATCAGTCAAAACTTGGGTCTGATCCTGACACCTTTGTTTCATGTCTGATCTCACATAGAGACCAAATGTTTTGAAGTTCATGGTTAATACTGGCTCAACATGCCAATTTAGTCTTATGAACTAGATCCAGATCGACTTTAGGCCAGTGCTTTGGTTCAGGTCACATGTAGTTGTGAACAGTTGCTTATTAGCCAATCCCTGTTGATACTTGGTAATCACAAAATGCATTACTCAGAACATTGGCCAGAACCTTAAATTCTATCTGAAAACTGACTCTTATCAGCTAGGCAGTCTTTGGCTCAACTTCTAGACTTCATGAAGCTGGAATGTGGAACTGGAGGGATAAGCGGGACATTCTGGTTCAAGTGTCTGGGTTTAATGCTGCTCTTAAAAGCTCCTCTACAATGTGTTTGCTCTTATGTTATCCAAAGGCTGCCTTCTCTCTACCATTCAGTACTTAACATGTTCTTACACATCTACAGACAAAAACAGGTGCTGCATTGTGCTGTTTTGCTTTGTATGCCATCCTCCTTTCAATCCATCCACCCGCACCCTCCAAATACATGAACCCAATAAAAATCCAATGCAGAAAATCTTGAGTGCTGGCTCCCTTCACCTGCGTCAGTGACAATTGACAGAAGGGTGGAGGTCTCGGAGTAAGTTTTTACAAGTTTTGTGGAACAGGGGAATGGTCCCTGCAGTTTCTGTCATCAAGGGAAAGGCTGTGCAGTGATTTCACACACTTTTTGGTGGCACAGAGTTGAGAGATGACACCTACCAGAAATACCCCAGTCCTGGGGAAAGCTTTGGTTTCAGGGTATCATCAGTTGGAAATATGGAACTACTTATATACGTGCAACAGAATTTTTGGGGTATTCCTGTTCCGTTTCATTTAGATTTGTACATAGATTATTTGATTCTTAGTGATTAACCTAGAGGTACTTAAGGGTTCTTTTTTTTTCTTTCTAATTCTCTGTTTTTAAGGAGTGCCTGACTTTCTGTTTTCGTCTAGTACTTGATGCCCTCTATATGGATGAAATGGTCAAAAGTATTCGCAATTGGATGAAAAACCCAGGAAGCTCAGGTGTTGTAACAGAAAAGCCGCAGAATACGTGTGACAATCTGAAAAATACGGATCATGTTTATATTTTGATTGTTGAAGGCTTTCTGCTATACAATTATGAGTAAGCAGCAATATGTAACCTGGTATATTAAAGACTGCCCTAAAAAGGAAGAGGGAACTAAATATATTATTATTTTAGGCCGCTTAACGAACTATGGAATAGAAGATATTTTTTGACCCTTCCTTACGAAGAGTGCAAAAGGAGAAGGAGGTAAGATTATTCAGTTATTGCTCACAAAGGGTCACTGCACAACCTAACCTGGAGTGGTTCTTTTGTATTAGCTTTTCTTCAGACCTTGCTAAATGTAAGCTATTAACACCATCTGTCCTCTGTGATTCCCAGGGAAGACTGTGTGGGTATTTAACCAACATTAACAAAAGCATGCAGAGATGTGTGGTGTTTTTTGTTTTGTTTTTAATTTTAGAGAAGTGTTAAATGTTTTACAGACACTGAAAAGAGAATTTGTTGTCCAGATAAATTATGTAGGTTACTGACTGCATGTTGGAATACAATGAAAAACAGTTAAAAACTACTAAGCAGTCTTATCCTTGGTTGAATACAGTTACATTATTATTATTGTCAAAGTAACAATATTGTTGTGTGGTTTTAGTGTATGCTTTGTTTAGACTGTGCATTAGTTGTACTGATTTAGATCATTGAGCCAGTGTCTGACTCGCCTCCAAATCTGGAGCAATACTATGTGCTTGGAGCAATACATATGCACAAAGTCAGAATCTGCTGGCTGAGTGAAGAAATCCTCTATTCAACTGGCTTTTGCTGATTCCATTTTCTTGGTTTCTCGCTAGACTCACCCTTAAAGGACTTCAGTGTCCGGGCTGGAGGTGACTAGACAAAACTACTAGTCATTTAAAACTTGAGAAGTCTCTGTACCCAATTAGAAAAAAGAAAAAGTAATTTTTTTTTTTAGTGCTTTCAATACAGCTTAATTTATACGTAATACCTTTTTCAGTTATCTTAAGTGTAACTTAATTGGCAGAAATAGGTAAGTTAGCAAGAGTTCATATCGCACATTAAATTAAAACAAAGGAACATCCTTTGCTCCATCAGTTATGCAGCCTGCCAGTCTTTTTTTTTATTTTGGGTAGATGCTCTTATTAAACCAGCTGACAATGGGGGAAAATGTAAAACTTGTATGGGAAAGCAAATATATTTTTGTGTAGCACCAGAGTCTATCAGCCAGCAGATACACCGGGGTACTTCGATGGACACGTGTGGCCTATGTATCTGAAATATAAAGGTGAATTGGAAGAGAATGCAAGTAACGTTGGTATGGTATCCTTAATTTTAAATTTATAAAATGCTTAAGTGTGGCATTTGAGCAGTTTTTGTTGAGTTGAGGGTCTTTTTTTGAATGGGACGAAGTTTTCTTCAGATGTTTTTGTGGCTCTTGGACAGTAGGTTCGGACCTTGTGTTGGTTTATTTTTCAAGTCTGTGGGGTTCTTTTTTTTAATAATGAAAATTATGATGTTAAAAAATAGAAATGTTCTGATTGCTAATTAAGTCCATTTAACAAGCTATGGGCATGTGTGCATACATGCATATATGGCTAAATAGGAAGCTTCTGAGGCAATAGCTGATGCAGTGGCAGAATTCTTCAGAACAGAATTGAAATCCTGGTTAAAGTCCTGTAATAAGCTTAAGATACTTCTTAGGTGCTGACTGGACACACTAGAGTCACCAGTCTTGCATGAGAAGCTGGGCGGGCTGATGGGGCAATGCCATGAGCTTGTGTGATGTTCACACTTGCACAGCTCTTAGGCTGCCTACTTCTGGAGTGGGGGCCAGAGGAAAGAGAAGTCAGGTGATTGCTTCATCCTTACTACGCAGTGAGAATGCGAACCATGGTGCCTTTCCTTGATCAAACCCTGAAGCTCAGGAAGAATCTGAGGTCTTCCACTGCATAGGAACATTTCTGCTGAATTATTCCACTGCTGTACTGTCCTAACGTTATTACCGCTTCCCTTATGGAGACTTCCATACCCCAAAGCAGTGGAAATTAATTCTTAGCTAGGATAGTTTTCCATTATGTTATTTTTTAACATGTAAAATGAATTTGGGAAAGAAGAAAAGAGAGATACTGTTCTTGGTTTTTATATTTTCATCTCTTCTGATGGCACCCATAGGAATACTGAAAACTTTACCAACTGCTGTTACAGATAACTGGCACAAAACTCATGAAAATATTTTCTTTTGTCTGTCTTAGTTTATTTGGATGGAACAAAATCTCAAGAGGAGCTATTATCCTGTGTGTATAGTGATATAATACAGGAATTAAAAAAGCTGAGGGAAGGAAGTAAGTAATGTTGCTGGAAATTGAATCTGCTTATCACATTCCAAGTTAACAAGAAGCTAATCCTTTTATATGGAAATACTGCAAGGATTATATAGATCTATATCTCCTTATATATTACAGTCCTTATGCATGTTTGCCCATTACTCTAAGTCATCATAAGATATAACTTTTAAGTTCCTTGAAGTTGGATATTCTGAAATAATAGGTGAATCCACTATTATCTGATGATAAAATAATAATAAAAAGGGGGGAATAGAAGGAATATAGGGCAAAACATCAATGAAAGAAGATGTGTTGGTGGTACTAGTTTCTAATATACAGTGAAGTTGCATGCAAACAGAGAAATGACACTACAGGTTAAATATGTACTTTTTTTTTAGATCAGCTGGTCACAGCATGATATGTAGAAAGCCTGTGTTCCATTTGATACGAATTGAAAACCTGAAGACTGTTGTACTTGGCAAGCCAGCCAACTGAGCTCATGTTACATGTACATCCATAATACTAGTTCATACAATACAGGTAGATTTGTAGTGACTATTAACTCGGTAAGCCTCATATATTGTTGAGTCGTATCAACAGTGCATTATTCTTTATAATTCCTTTAATCAGTCATGCTTTGGCTAATCTTTAAATCTGATTGAATGTGTACACTTTTGTGTACAAAACAAAACTATAAATATGCAATTCTGTTCAATTAATAAGCATATTTGGACATGGATGGATACAATTTGAAATGTTCGTATTAGAATGACAATTATTACCTCTAATATTTTTACAAATTTCTAATCACTGGTAAACATGGTTAGGGGAACTAGCTATATGCTGTAGCAATAATAAGTTTAAGATTGTATAAGCTGTTACACTGCTTATTCAGTAACTGAAGCTGTTATTGAATACCTTGTAACTGAACTTACTTAGACTTGCTAAATACTACTGTGGTGTTTGTCAAGTAATTTTTATGTTGTATATTGGTTGGAACAGTTGGGAATGGATATTTAAAAAATCCAGAGAAATCTGAAGAGAAGTGAGGTTGTTGGAAAGAGATGGGGGAATAAGATGTCGGAGAGAATGCAGATGCATCGCTAACAAGATTAAGTGCGTATATTGTGCAGAGATCAAGGATGGGATGGCACAGGCTATTAGACAATAAACGCATGCTTCAGGGAGGAGAAAGGAAGAAATAATTCTTATTAATATTCATACCTCAGGTTGAAATTATAGTAATGAAAGTGTTCAGAAAGCAGCTATGCTAAAATATGTTAACGTTTTATTACAAGATTTGTGTGCATATATTTAGATAAACTAGGAAACTGGAAAGTTGAATCATATTCGGCTGCTGAATAAGTAATTTATTAACTCTTACATTTTCTACATAATACCTTACATTTTTTATCTGGCAGAATAAAAATCAAGCTACAGAAATGAAAAGCAAAGGATGGACTACATTACTTATTATGCGTCAGCTGAACTGATCATGGTGATTGAAATGTAATGCTCTATTGTTAACAGTATTAAGACTCCTAAACCTGTATATAAGAAAAAGGTCTTAAGCAGATTAGAGTTGTATAAAGCTGTTTAAGACAAAGTGCTTCCAAATAATATTTTGTAATTTTATTTTGCAGTAAAAATACTTTGAGTTGCATTTTATCAAATGCAGTGATGGACTGTCTGACTTTAAACTGTATTTTTGTTTTTATTTCCCTTTGGAAGGGGTGCAACTGGGAGAAATTATCTAATACTTGGATGGTTGTGGTGGATTGACCCACCAAGCCATTCTATCACTCCCATTCTCAACTGGACAGGAGGCAAAAATACAACAAAAGGCTCGTGGGTCAAGATAAGGACAGGGAGATCACTCAGCAATGACAGTCACAGAAAAAACAGGTATGACTTGGGGAAATTTATTTAATTTACTGCCAGTCAAATTGGAGTAGGAAATAAATAAGAACAAATCTTCAAAAACCTACACTGAACTTCATTCCCAAATTCTCCACCTCCTTCCCCCGAGCAGCGTAGGGATATGGGAAATGGGGGTTGTGATCTGCTCATCACATGTTGTCTCTGCTGCTCCTTCCTCCTCAGGGGGAGGACTCCTCACACCCTTCCCCGGCTACAGTGTGGGGTCCCTTCCATGGGAGACAGTTCTCACGAACTTCTCCAATGTGGGCCCTTCCTATGGGCTGCAGATCTTCACAAACTGCTCCAGTGTGTGTCCTTTCCATGGGGTGCAGTCCTTCAGGAACAGACTGCTCCAGTGTGGGTCCCTCATGGGGTAACAAGTCCTGCCAGCAAACCTGCTCCAGTGTGGGCTTCTCTCTCCATGGGCCTACAGGTCCTGCCAGGATCCTGCTCCACTGCAGGCTTCCCACAGGGTCACAGCCTCCTTTGGGCATCCAACTGCTTTGTCATATACACCTCCACAGGCTGCAGGTGGATATCTGCTCCACTGTTATCCTCCATGGGCTGCAGGGGGGACAGCCTGACCTCATCATGTGCAGGGCATGAGCAGACTTGTTACAGTAACCTGGGGCAGTTCACCTCCCCCATGGAGTACATAGAGTCCCAAGCTGTCTTATCTCTTTGTTATGATAACTTGGGGTAGTTTGTTTCCCTGCCCTCTGCCCATACCCCTGCATGGGCACCAGCAACACCAGCACGGGTCAGGTATGAGCCTCAGAATTTGGACAATTACATTACATTAGCAAGTTTCCTAATGAGCAAAACAGGACATCGTATATGTATGATATGTTAAGCAGTGCAAGTTTTATTATCCCCCCCTGTGGTGCTTTCCTTTGAGCTTCACTCCCAAAGGGGACTCCCCTGTGCTGTGTCCCCATTTGATTAGCACTGGAGTCCCAGGGCTCCCACTGTGGAAATGCTACACTTTTCATAAAGCCGAAGCTTTCACTTGCTAAGTGCTGTGCCTTGTCCCTGAGGGATCTGCGCCTGCTTTTCACTCGTAACACCATGGTGTTCACCATGGGCTGCAGGGGAATCTCTGCTCTGGCACCTGGAGCACCTCCTCCCCTTCTCCACTGAACTTGGTGTCTGCAGAGTTGTTGCCCTCACATATTCTCACTCCTCTCCTCTGGCTGCTGTTGCAGTTGCAGTTTTTTCCCCATCTCAAATATGTTATCACAGAGGTGCTACCCCATCACTGATGGGCTCAACCTTGGCCAGCAGCAGGTCCGTGTTGGAGCCAGGTGGCACTGGCTCTATTGGACATGGGGGAAGCTTCTGGCAGCTTCTCACAGAAGCCAATCCTGTAGCCCCCCAGCTACAAAAACCTTTCCATGTAAGCCCAGTACAATGGTGAAGGGAAGAAATTTTTGGTTGTTGCTTTTCCCATCCCTGCATGGAATTTGTAGGCTTATGGCACCCCTTTGGTAAACTTTTGAAGTATTTTCTTACATGGAGAAATGCGTGAGTACAACTTAAAATGGTATGTTGGTTCCAGAGGAACATCAGGGATCCTTTTATGCATTGAGAAGGATAGGAAGTGAAGGGTTAGGACTGAATGGGCTTATCATGGTTTGAGATAAAACACAACCAATTTTCTGTTCAGTAATTTTACTTTTCAGCTAAGCCTCTTCTGACTAACTGCACTCTGTGAAATTAACGGCATATTTTTCATACAGTGTCTGCTTCAAGAGTGACAAGACCTGATGTTTATAATTAATACCAAGGAATGGTATGCACAGAGGCTTTTGCTTATACTTATTGCTATAACAACCAAGGTCAGCTAGCTTTCTTATTTACCCCGTTAGAGGGTCGGAAGTGGGAGAGCACAGAGGGGTTGCACCTGCAGGGAGGAGCAGACAGGACAGGTGATGCAAAACTGACCCACGGGGTGTTCCATCCCATTGGCATCACACTCAGTATAAAAGCCGAGGGATAAAAGGGGTCAGCTCTCTTTCTTCAGTGGCCGGCATCAGAGGAGGACTCTGTCTATTTGTCTGCCTTTGATCCCAATCCNAGTCTGGGACTTTCCCCATGCCTGCCAGTGATGTGATCATCATCCTGGGATCTTGATATGGTTTTGTATATATTGTATATATTTCATTATTTTCTTATTAATATTATTACCTTTTCTTTCGGCTCAGAGCAGATATTCTTGACAGTTCTTCTGAAACCATCACCACGTTGTGGAGCAACATCAAAATATTAGGTAGGCATCTTATGGAAAGGTATTGCGAACAAAACAGGTGGTGCTGCTGCTTTGCTGCTATGTAAAACTGGTGGACTCACGTTTCCAGTGTAGGGCAGTTCTGGTTTCTATATCTGGAAGGAGCCCATAGTGGAGTTAAAAGAGGGGCAACTAATGTGACCAAGGGAATGGAGGAGCCACTTTGTGAGGAGAGACCCTTCACTCTTGAGAGAAGTCTGAGGGGAAAAAGGTCAAGGTTTACAAAATCTTGAAAGCAGTGAGTCGAGTGTATGCAGAACTAGCATTTACCAAATTGTACAAATACTAGTTTGGGGGGAATCCTCCTTCACTTGGAACAGATTTACCAATTACATTAAGGTGATATTTCACACAGCAGACAGTGAGCTTCTGAAATATAAGGCCATAGGAGGCAGACAGTACCAGCAACTTCAAAAGGGATTGGGAAGACTCATTGACACCACATCCGTAAGAAGTAGTAGAAGCAGGCAGGGCTATAACATGGATGGCCTGTAGAAACTGGACAGGCTCACTTGTGGTGTCTGAATTGTGTGTCGTCTTGACTGTTGCGACAGCAACTCACCTTACTGGGAAAAGACAATGAACTTCTCTGAGTCTCTTTGGGAGATAAAGTATTTCGGGTGCCATTATAAAAGCTTACAGAATTCCTCTGCAATGCTGGTATGTTGGTAGGATGCTTTTGCTTTGAAGGTGGCACAGCCCCCAAGAGGAAAAATCTAGTTTGCCCCTGGCAGATGCCTTTTGCCCACCAGGGTTGTGCTAGCTGTAAAGTGGCTGGGGAGAGCTGCAGGAGAGGAGCCTGTGGTTCTTTTGTGAAGAAAAGATGTTTTTTTGGAAGTGGTGTTGCATTGTGCTGGCTTCAGGCTGTCATAGCTGAAGGAAAGCTTTGCTAAGTGTCTTGTGTATGTTCAGCAACACGGCAATAGAAGCGGTGGTGTTCTATAGAAGGCTAATGGCTTATATATAAGAAACACAGAAATGCAAGTACAGGATTAGTTTGACATCAAGAAGGTGATTTCTTTACGCTGTCAAAATAATGGAAAGAACATAACAGTGTAGTAGTCATAAACAGTGATGTGGTAGGAACAAACTTTTCATGTTGCAGAGCTCTTGCTCCCTCTCTAACCTTCAGAGTTAACTCTAAAAGCTGAATTTCTAACTGTTTACACTGTGTATCATTGAGTCAGGTATTGTTTTTGTCACATACACAGTGTTTCCTACTTTAAGAAACTACTTCATGAGCTCTTGGCAACAATGCCTCTTTTGTCCATCCAACTGGGAATGATGTCTGTGATTTTGCTCCAGCACTGCCACTGAAGACCTTTGTAGTGAAAACTGTCCAGTCAGTTAAAGTAGTTGCAAGAGACCCACAGCAGTGTGGGAGTAAAGAAAACTGGAAACATTAAGAGTTAAGTGGGAGTGTTTGTTATTTCCACAGAGAGAAGGGTAGTGTGCCAAAAAACTTCTGTTCCCCTTTTACATTACTTGGTTTACTAAAACACTATGTAGGACAGTGCCATTCAGGTTCTCAAACTGAGGGGGAGATGGGCCCTTACAAAGAAGGCCCTCTGGTACGAGCTGCCTCTTCTCAAAGCACTTGCAAAGGCACAGGTGACTTGCTGCAGGACACACAGGAGGGTGCCAGCACCTAGTCAAACAAGTTCTGTCAGCTGGAGGAGGACGTGCTTAATTGTCCTCAGAGTGAAAGCGTGTTATTGTGGGCGGAAATCTAGTATCTAGTGACTCATGCATTGCTAGACATTTGCCTGCTCACTTTTCTCCCTTTGTGGCTGCTGCCTCTTCTCAGCACAGCTCCCTCACTGTGGGTGGCTGGAGGCTGCTGCACAGCATACTGTACCACAGCCCTGAGCTGCAAGCTGGGTGGAGGAGGCCTGTGGCCAGCCAAGCGAGAGCTGGGGTTGTCCACTTGCTGAACCCGTACTTCAGTTTTTGTGTGAGGCCCCTGGAGCAGCCAGACAGCCACGTAGCCTCTGCAGGCACACCCCAGAGCCCTTTCAGCGTCCTTCAGCTTGCAGCCCAGATGGCCAATTGCATCCTGGGCTGCATCAAAAGAACCGTGTCCAGCAGATCCAGAGAGGTGATTCTCCCCCTCTGCTCTGCTCTCGTGAGACCCCACGTGGAGTACTGTGTCCAGCTCTGGAGCCCTCAGCACAAGAAGGACATGGACCTGTTGGAGCGGGTCCAGAGGAGGGCTATGGAGGTGATCAGAGGGCTGGAGCACCTCTCCTATGCAGACAGGCTGAGAGAGTTNCTGCAGGGGGGTCGGACTAGATGACCTTTAAAGGTCCCTTCCAACCCAACACATTCTATGACTCTATGTGCCATCTCACACCAGCTGGGACCAGGGTTTTCCTCCCTCCCTGTGACAGCCAACGCCTGGACAGGGAGTGTTTTGTGAGGGCACAGCTCTAAAAGACAGTCCGGCCGGGATGGCTCCCTGCGCTTCACGCCAGAGGGTTTCCAGCTTTCCCCCTCGGGGACTGCCAACTTCTGAGGCCCGGACGCCCGCTGCGCCCGCCCAGCCCCGCCCACAGCCGGCGGGAGCGCGCTTGCGCCCGCCGCTGCCCGCCCTCCCCCTACCCCGCGCCGGAAGTGAGGGAGCGAGCGTGCGCGCGCGCGCGGCTGTGAGCGGCAGTTGGTGGCGGCCGTTGCGGGGATGTCGGCCACGTGCGCTGTGTCCCGTAAAGCGCAACCGCCGCCGCCGCGTCCCCCGGGTGAGAGGGACCCACCGGCCAAGGCAATGCGCAGGGCGCTGCGCTGGGGCCACCAGGAGGAGCGGGAGCAGCTGCCGTGGGCGGGAGAGAGCGCGGGCGGCGAGCCCG